>OY365810.1:27870423-27930423 GCA_959347315.1 Bimastos eiseni | reverse complement strand
GTCGCACAAATCGCCCCCGGAATACATTCCTCTCATTTGGACCACATATCATGTATTTGCATTCGACAGGAAACATTGCTTTTTGTTCCAGTTGCATTAGCATCACATCTCCTGAAATAACTAGCGCTACATCTACAATTATACATATACATACAGATGTAATAGAGTTATAAGCATCATATACAACAATACTTGATATGAATACATATGGTTTCTAATGTGTAAATCAGCACTTTCCAATCTTTCCATTGCGCCAGGCCAGGTGCCCAGTTTACCAATTCATTCGTCTATTATTTGTCGGATTTCAATCGCCTTTAAAATGTAGAAAAATCGATTTAGAAGCATGTTTAGACAAATTTATATAAATGATTCTATTGCCATAAAATATGATCATCTTGTAAGTGTTTTTGCTAAGAATTTCCGACATTTCAGTTATACTTGATTCACTTTGTTGACTGAGGACTCCCGATATACAGCCATCCACGGATCGCAGATTGAGAAGCGCTGATCTACATATGTAGGTCATACATAGATGACATGGTTACACTCACATTTGGGCCAAACATATATTATTTGGAAATATACAGAAATTTATGGTAATACAGGCATGTTGAGTTACTCAGGCATAAATATATAGTTCGTATAATTTCAGACCAGTTCGACCCTGGGGCATGAGCCCCAGGGTCGAACATAGAACTTATTTACTGGTAATACAAAAGTGAGATAAAGTATTATGAAGCAATATAAGGCGATATTGAGACGGTCTCAGGGGAAGCATGACTGATCCTACTTAATGTTACATTTGCATAATATGTAAATGTTACGAAGACATTTGCATAATATGTAACTGTTGTTACGATCTACGCTCTACAGCATCACGAGTAGGTGCACATAACTTTCATGTATATAATATATTTTAAGTGCACATAACTTTCATGTGGGCCTGCATGTGCTGTCGAGGGCTGATCGTCGAAAACTTCTCTCTAGTGGGCGACTGTTGCTTCCAGTGCAGACTTCGTGCAAAGCCATTACTACATCCGTCGCTAGTTTTAGTTGTTGAGGAGAACACCTTTATTCCGACTCAAACTCTAGACTCTGGTATAAATCAGTTGATGTATCTGTTTATCTGGATTTCATGTTATCATTTAAGTGTATATCATAGAGATGAAACGTGGAGACTGGGATTTAAAAAGGTTCCACATACATTGCATATATATATATTGTATATATATATATATATTCGCGAATGCCCTAGACACTGAATGTTGCTTGAAGTTCTGCTTCAGTCGTGGATAAACTGGGTATATATATAGGCTTACGTCTCTTCTGTGGGAGACTGTTCCAGAAAGATGACCCAATAAACGACAGAGCACGACGTGAGCATGGATCGACATCGGACATCGTTTCGAAGCAACCGTTCGTGTTACTCGTTTCCAAAAGGTTTCCGGTGTTTATAGATTGCACGTCTGAGACGTTTTCTGCTCTTTATTACCACAGCACCGATCTGTGATTCTGTATACACGCAGCGGCCGAGGCGGTGTAATTAAACCTTATATGCGACTTGGAAGGCACTTAAAGCGCGCTTTAGTAGGTGTCAAAATACACACAGATACACGATTGGCTGCATGCAATGTATATATATATATATATATATATATATATATATATATATACATATATATATATGTATGAATATAAGCATTTGTGAAAACACACATGTATGACTATATTATTGTATGATTACCTGTTTATATGATAATATGTATGTATGTATGCATGTATGTATGTATGTAATGTATGTATGTAATGCATGTATGTAATGTATGTATGTATGAATGTATGTAATGTATGTATGTATGTATGTATGTATGTATGTATGTATGTATGTATGTATGTATGTATGTATGTAATGTATGTATGTAATGTATGTATGCATGTATGTATGTATGTATGTATGTATGCATGCATGCATGTATGTATGTATGTATGTATGCATGTATGTATGCATGTATGTATGTATGTATGTAATGTATGTATGTATGTATGTATGTAATGTATGTATGCATGTATGTATGTATGTAATGTATGTATGTAATGTATGTATGTAATGTATGTATTTATGTATGTAATGTAGGTATATATGTATGTATGCATGTATGTATGTATGCATGTATGTATGTATGTATGTATGTATGTATGTATGTATGTATGTATGTATGTATGTATGTATGTATGTAATGTATGTAATGTATGCATGTATGTATGTATGTAATGTATTATATGTATATATGTATGTATGTAATGTATGTTTGTATGCATGTATGTATGTATGTATGTATGTATGTAATGTATGTATGTAATGTATGTATGTAATGTATGTATGTAATGTATGTAATGTATGTATGTAATGTATGTATGTATGAATGTATGTATGTAATGTATGTATGTATGTATGTATGTAATGTATGTATGTATGTATGTATGTATGTATGTATGTATGTATGTATGTATGTATGTATGTATGTATGTATGTATGTATGTATGCATGTATGTCTGTAATGTATGTATGTGTGTATGTATGCATGTATGTTTGTATGTATGTAATGTATGTATGTATGTATGTATGTATGTATGCATGTATGTATGTATGTATGTATGCATGTATGTATGCATGCATGTATGTATGTATGTATGTAATGTATGTATGTATGCTTGTATGTATGTTTGTAATGTATGTATGTATGTATGTATGCATGTATGTATGTATGTAATGTATGTATGTAATGTATGTATGTATGTATGTATGTATGTAATGTATGTATGTATGTAATGTATGTATGTAATGTATGTATGTAATGTATGTATGCATGTATGTAATGTATGCATGTATGTATGCATGCATGTATGTATGTATGTATGTAATGTATGTATGTATGCTTGTATGTATGTTTGTAATGTATGTATGTATGTATGTATGCATGTATGTATGTATGTATGTAATGTATGTAATGTATGTATGTATGTATGTAATGTATGTATGTATGTATGTATGTAATGTATATATGTATGCATATATGTATGTATGTAATGTATGTATGTAATGTATGTATGTATGTATGTAATGTATGTATGTAATGTATGTATGTATGTATGTAATGTATGTATGTATGTATGTATGTATGCAATGTATGTGTGTATGTATGTATGCATGTATGTATATATATATATGCTTGACCATGGATCCCTTTAGAATTTCTCTTCCTTCCATGTTGTTCTCTGTATACCATGTATTCGACCCATTGCATGCATTATTCTTTTCTTGTTCTGCTGATGGGATCAGCAGAGACATACATGTATGGCTATGTATGTTTGCATGGATGTGTGAATTTATGCGTACATGTGTGGGTGAGTATCTGTATTTATGTACAAAAATGGCTTTCTACCAATCTGTCATTCCCTTTCTCTTTATTCTGAACGTCTATATATATATACTGTATGTATATATAAATAGAGAGAGACAGACGGATAGACAGACAGACAAAGAGACAGAGATAGACAGAGGGAGAGACAGAGAGAGACACAAAGAGAGAGACAGAGAGAGAGCATCTGTCGCCATTATAATTTTTTTAATATTTGTGAGATGTCCAATGAACCAGTTATTGACGACAATGTCAGCGAACTCCAATGCTTTCGCACTAAAGTCGCTCTTAGGCTCAGATCCTAATGATTTATTGATTGACTATCATGGGTGTGAAAAATATTAAGCTAAAGTTCTTTTCCAATTCTGGTAAAATGGTTTAATGTGGTGTGATTCTGAAAAGTTTTAAAATTTTGTTCAATGCGTTGAAGTAGTTTACTGATTCATACAGTAGCTTTAAATTGTCAAGACTCGCACTCGCTGATATTAAACATAACAAAGAGATTTAAGTTCACAGAATAAGCAAAAGAAAGTAATTATGTGACACTTAATCAATTTATATGATGGCTCATAATGTCTTCAGCAGAAAATATATGTTCTTCATTAGCCCGATCTTCGAAGGTCTCTCATCAAGTCTTTCTTAATCGGTTTAAAGGAAGCTTGCTGGCAAGACACTTCTGCTGGAGAGTTTAAGGGAATATAAGGACGTAATGATATTTAGGAAGTTGATTTATAATTCTCAGCTCACACACCCTCGGTGGGATGTCATTGTTTGCAGTTGTGTCTTATTGGCTGTAAAATATCAGCATCTAAGATTTAGTATTTCATGTTATGAGTTAGGTGAGTTAGGCACGATGCAATCAACAACGGCCAACTCGCTTCTGATGTTAGGCCTAAGTTTCGTACAGGCGTTGACAACAGACCGTTCTTTTAAAATGGATTTTCCCCTCGTATACGATTGGCGATTACATCAATAGATGTTTCTGATTTATACTTTCGTTTGGTATTGTTCATTGAAAAGGTCGATATCTTTCAAATCTCTATCTTCATCGTGCAATCATATATCTATATATATATATATATATATATATTTATATTTATATATATATTTATATTTATATATATATATACTTAGAAATAGTTCAACGTGAGTCTGTTACGGAGTTGCGCTTGTTTATATCTTTATCCAGACTCTTCGACCAGCGTTCTTCCGCTATGACGGATGCTATCTCTGCTGTTTCAGTTACCTTGGTGACCGTTAGTTACCTTCCAGTTGGCTGAATCCTGTCATCGTCTGTTTGCTTTTAGTCGGATGTGGTGGACGGATGCAGAGGCTGTCGTCGATTTCCGACGATGTTTTCCGCTGTGTGGCCTTCCTCCTATCTCCGTCGGAGCATCCGCTACTCCTTCCTCCCCTTCTCAGTCCAAAGCGGATAGTCTCAGCTTATAAGAAGCCCTGACTACGATGTGAAGCGGCATATTCGATATACACAGACTGTCGTAGACGAATACAAGCAGTAAAATATAAAAAAATCGGCGAAGCGATATGAGATTATGGCAAAGAGATACATAAAAAAGAAACTTATAAGTCACGAAATGTCAACAGAATTAACAGGATGGGAATAAAATAATCGATAATGCACTTATATGACCGGGACAGAAAGTATAAGCCTATAATACATGTGAACAACCTTAGAATCGGTTCGAGCTGTAACCGTGATTATTCGGAACATTACATTACAATAGATAGCCTCGAACAATTTATATATATAGGTCATTATTATACATTAGGTTTAGCTGAACATTCACTTATTCAGACAGTATAGGTTCTGTCAGTCACTCGTGTAGGCTCTAGCAGTTACAGTCAACCCACATTCTAGGGATACCTTGAGTGGTCAGTAGTTGGCCAATCAAAGTAGTCTGTTCTAGAATAGGCCAGTTTCCTCTTTGGCTGAGGAAAGTGACTTATAAGCTACAGCACTGTTAAGAACTTTGCAGTCTGACTTCCGAAGAACTCTAACTATCTTGTCAGGCTCGTCAACTCGTATCATCTTAGGGTTTGGACATTATCATCTCACCCATACTCGCATTAGTAAGTACATGTAACAGTTATGTATTAGTCACAATCATTATATATATATTATTATTATTACCTCTTCTTCTCTGTATTTAATAAAGACAAGTTGTATTCTAACTGTCTCTTTATGTGTAGCTAGTTTCCCTAGCATAATCTAGTTATCAAACATCTGATATAATAGTAGAGCTAGTCTAAGTAGAACCTTCAGCGTTCTTACAGAGCTGACAGTCGAAGTCCTACGATGTGCAATTTTATGCTAGTTTAAGTCTAACTATCTGGACAGATATAATATAATAAAGAGATGACAGTAACCGATATTGTAACCAGGTTTGACTATAAAGACACTGTTTAAAAATATTATTATATATGAGTTCTAAATAAGGATTTAGCTGGATCAAATCTATAGACGTGCGTAGGCCTATAAAGATCGTCACAAAATGGCGATTAAATAACACGAGGAGATCGTCGTGAACGGAAACGATGCGGCCACGTCTCACTGCGTGCGTTGATTAATTGAAAATGCTTATTAATTCATTAACAGCAGAAGATGAAAAGAACCATATTGAAATAATGACAACAGTTTCCTTTAGATGCTGTAAAATGATGACCCAAAGGATCAGCAAAACCTGCTTGTTACATGGTTGACTTTACCTTTATAAAATTGTAGCAAACGGCTGGGAAATCTATACCTATGGTCTACTTAAATTGCTTATTACAGAATATAATTCAAGGAAAGCAATAACTAGCAAAATTTAAGTAACAGTTCTAAAGTTCACAGAAGGTCAATGTCTTTTAAAATAATTACGACAGTAAACCACAGTAGCAACACTAAAGTTCCCAGAACAGTCGCGTATTTTAAGATATGTCTTTACATAACGCAATAATCATTATAAAGATTGCACAGAAAACAGCTTCGTCTATCCGTTTGTAAATTCCGATAAAGACGACAACGGGAGTAGCTCCAGAACGTGGTAGTGTGTGTTGGTACTTGACAGGTGACTATTTCCTTGGTATGCGGACTATGCCTGACTTAATGATGATTAAACAGCGTTGGCTATGACGTCAATGTTGAGTACTGTGTATATTTCATTTAGCTGTAGCAAAATTAGTCGTAATAAAATTGAGACAGGACAACTGGGTGTATATACTGACAGACATGTGAACAATATCCAGATGAAGACTCACGGTGGAAACCAAGCAATGTCTTGAGTGCATTCCAAGATCATTACAAGTCGTCAAAACAGGGAAATAGCAAATGCTGTTTGAACAGTGGCTGTAAGATCTGTGTATATAGATGCCAGAAGTGCTTTGCGCTAACTCTGAGCTACACTATATATGTATATATATATATTGAATATAGATATCTGATGATGGAGCTACCCTTGGTTGTTTTTATAATGGACACATTTACTTCTGATCATGAATAGCATCTATGGGGAATGACGATATTTGGATTGTTTAGTAACAAGAGTACAATGTGAGAACGTTATGCTCCTCATCATTTTCATAATGGCTGGTGCTCTCGTACTGATCACACATTAGAGCAAGTAGAGAGAGTAGAAAGCGATCCACGATTGACCCAATTTAAAACTGATAATTTATGAGGTCAGCCAATTGTGGTATATTACATGCTTTTGTTCGTTCAAGCTATATCACCCAGAGAGAGGGTTATGGTGTTTTCCCGAAGGTGTTTCAAAAGCCTGTTTACGACATCAAGCGACGACGGTCTAATGATCTAGACGTCTGTGGGGACATCGCCTGATCGACGCTGTTCGAAACTCACTCAGCGCGGACTTAACGTTAAGCTAGATTATCTAAAGACGGCTTATCGAGCAGAGAAAGAAAGACCTTTAAGGTCATGGTGGAAGCAGTAAACAACTAGTCAATATCAATTGATGTATGGGGTGAATGGGCTTAGCGCGGTGTAAAATGCGTTGGCTAACTCGAACGATAGACGGAAATTGAATTGAGTAAAGAATTGCAGGGATGCGATCTGACGCTAAGTAATTCTTGGCAACGGTAGAAGGAAATAGGAAGATATCTTAACCGTGTTGAATAGCTGGCCATTCTATGATCTAAACTTAGAATGATCTGGATCATCTGAACAACGAAGAAGAAGAAGAAGGAGGAGGAGGAGGAGGAGGAGCTGAGGGAGGAGGAGGAAGAGAAGAAGAAGAAGAAGAAGAAGGAGGAGAAGGAGGAGGAGGAGAAGAAGAAGAAGGAGGAGAAGGAGGAGGAAGAAGAAGAAGGAGGAGGAGGAGGAGAAGAAGAAGAAGGAGGAGAAGAAGGAGGAGGAAGAAGAAGAAGAAGAAGAAGGAGGAGGAAGAGGAGGAAGAAGAAGAAGAGTGAAACTTTGAATGTGTGCAGACAATACAAAAGAATTATGTATCTGCGGTAATCCAAAACATTATTGAAAAATTTGACAATGAAACATACTCATGTCAACCAGGCAAAACTATAGATATACAGATAACAAGATATATATCATTAAATGTTAGGCTTTTTCGAACCACCTGCTCCATTAGTTTCTTTCCTGGTGTTAGAATGTTTTCAGGAGATACACAGGCCTCACAATTATATATCTAGTGATCTCGACTCCTAGCATCGAATATCTACGGCATTCATTAACTGCAGGGATAGAAGTTGATATAAACTGGAAAGATGCCGACAGAGAAGATGGAACAACGTTCAGATGAATTGATTGAAGAATGAAGTGTAGCTCTACCATCATGACTTCACACTCAGATTTTGAGATGCGACGGCTGTCAAATATTTCTTCAAATTCTTTAACAGTCAGTGTAACATATATTAACGCTTATCGTTCTACATAATTATTTAACGCCGATTATCAATAACTTTCAGACTAAACTGTTTTCGTGCCATGACGACAAAAGAAAAGTTGAAGGAAGGTTGTCCGAAACTGTCGACTCATTGTGCAGTAAAGCGTGAAGTTGATGCTGTTATTGACGAGCGCCACAATATCCATGATGTCACCGAGAGGCGAGTAGTAGGACTCGAAGAACTCGGGTTCCAGTCCGCTGCACAGAGCGAGCAGACCCTGCGGAAGTTCAGTCAACTGAAACAGAATGATAACCGCGATCAACATCGCCGTCGTTCGATTATGTTCCTGGTTGCGTGCTCTTGTGTTCGGTCCGTCCTGAATGAGGGTGGCCCGGGTCCTCAGGTCCGCACCCTTTCGGTGTATACGATGTACCTGGACGAGTAGCAGGTAGCCAAAGACGGACATCAGAGCGCAAGGGACAAGCTTGATCACCAAAGCGTGAACCCAGAAGTTTACGGAGTTGACTGTGTCACGGTCGAACTCGCGGCTCCACTTACGATTGGTGACGATGTAGATGGTCTGATTGGTCGACTGATACGGAACCCCTTCGACCGTAAGCGAAGAAAAGTTTGGAACCAGAATGAGTATCGTGGCTACTAAGACTCCCGCAACGGCGTACCCTGCTGTGGCTGGGCGGGTGCAGTTGACGGTTGTGGGGGCGTTCTCCGAGCAGCAGCTTCGGATGTAGATGTAACGGTAGGTGGACAGAACGACGGCGAGCCAGATGGACGCAGTGTGGGTTGTGACGGAGAAGTTGGCGTGGAACAGACAGAAGTAAGCCCAGGGAAGTGTGTCCCGGACGGGCGATAGTTCGATGCCGTGCAGGCAGTAGTAGTGAAGGGCGAAGGGGATGTACGAGGCCATGGTCAGCAGGTCGAAGACAGCCAGTGCGGTCAGCATGAGATTCGTCGGATTAACCATCGGTCGTCTCGTCAGGACGGCCACGACGAACAGACTGGACACGATCCCTACCAGGCAGACGACGACGCTTGCGTACCCGTGGTACTGGGCGTACCATTTCGAGAAGAGCACCAACCGCTTGGTGGCGCTGCTGTTGATCGTCGTCGCGTTTACGTCATCAAAGTACGCAATATTTCGTGACGTCATCTCTGCAGATAGCTACTGCAATGTATCAAAGATCACGCAAACTGTTCGACATCAGTTAATTGGATGTAAGTGATTTTTCTTTAAAATGATATAATGACATTAGGTAGGCCTATATTCATTATCCCGCATGCAGGGCAGATATGTGATGGGGAGCGTTGATCGGGAGAGGGGATGGAGGTGGATGGAGGTGGATGGAGGGTAGGGCTAGGAAAGAGATGGAAGGAGGGTGAGGTTAGGAATGGGATGGCAGTAAAAGGGAAGGAGCGTGGAGATGGAGAAATGGAGGTAAAGGAGAGCAAGAAGAGGTAAGGGAATGAGAGAAGAGCGTTGGGAAGCAGGGGTTGGAGGGCAATGGAGGGTGAAGGAGGGGAGAGGGGGCGAGAAAATCGAGAGGGTCAGGGTAGGGGTAGAAATTGGCGAGGAAAGAAAGAAGGAGGAGAGGTATTGGAACGGGGGTGGATGTTGTGAAGGTCATGTGAGCCGCTTGTTAGCACGGGCTTATATATATATATATATATCCCACCCCTCCTCCCCTGCGCTCTTCTCTCATTCCCTCACCTCTTCTTGCTCTCCTTTTCCTCCATTTCTCCATCTCCACGCTCCTTATATATATATATATATACAGTCATTCTAAAGTGTGTTGTAAATGTGGTTGATTTCTTTTGACGCCACGTTTGATATTTCAGTCTGATGTCTGTCCGAGGATCGTGTTGTGGTTATAATTAGTGTGCCGAGCTTCACAAAACTATATAGTATGCTCTATTCGTGCTAATTGGGATACCCGAAGACGCGTACACTACAAGGTGCTTGCGGGTAAGTTTACGTGATATTCATCAGGCTGGCTTAAATACACAAATCTCTGATTTCAATATTAATTGGATATCGTCCATCTTTCTGTTCTCTTCTTGATAAAGAGCATAAAAACGTATGATATCACTCTGCAGATATAATTTGTCTGCACGAAGCGTTGACATGTAATTACCTGCATAAATAGGGCCTATCTTATGTTATAATATCATACATTTTTATATTGAAAAAAGTCGTTCGTGGAATTGCTTGTCAGTCGTCTGCTTGAAAAATAGCAAAATATTCACCTGTTGTGACTAATTTTGCTATTATATCTTGACAAGAATGGATGTGCAAATTATCGTCAACATTGATCTGATTTTGTACGCTTTGGCAATAATTACCGAGGAGCGATAAGCGCTGACGTCGCTGCAATATTGCCTTTCCTGTCGGTATCATTCCGTAATCAACCATGCTGCTTGTCTGGTCTTGCGATGTAAAAAGTTAGAACAGGCGAGCTCATGCAATTTAAACGTTGTGTAAAAAATTAATCTGCACCGAGTAACCCAGCAGACAGCATCAGGTCGCTATCGGACGATCTCTGTATATTGATTGCGGCTGTAATCGGCAGTGACCGTAGGTGTATTCGTGACACTAACTAAAACTACAAAAACAGGTCAGCGGGCTTTTAGGGTTGCTGGTTCACGTGCCTGGAACAATCTTTCTGCATCTGTTCATGAGGTCAAAGCCTTTAAATTTAAATAAGTTTAACATGATATTACTAACCGGTACGCGACGCCGAGCATTAATATTTGCGCTGACAGTTGACCGTTTTGCAAAGCATCCGTGAAGTTGTTTTCTAAGAACGACGCTATATAAGTTGCCATAATTACTACTCGGTCGAGGCAAAATATCGCACATAGCAGCGCTGCTTCTGCGTGTGGCGTTTTTATGTAGGTACAGTAGGCCGTTTTGTAATCGCAGTGTTTCCCAAACGTTTTGGTCGTGGGAAGTCTTTGAATGCCCGCGACCCACCTCACAAAGGCGAACAATATTGCGTTAATATTTAATTAGCATTTCAACGTCAATTTGCAATGCATGCATTGAATAAACTAGATGTAATGAAGAAACTAGACTAAACTCTACTCATTAGAGTACAATCTAGTGACAATACAACAAAGAAGATCAAGATAACAGTTTCATTTTGTTTTTCGGAATTTAATGGAACTGTTTTTAAACAGACCTGAAGCATGGCGATCCACTTGACAAGACGCCGCGACCTACTTTTGGGTCGCGACCCATAGTTTAGGAAGCACTTTTGTAACGCATCCCTGAAGTAATTTTCTAAGAACGACGATATACACGTATAAATTTCCATAATTACTAGGCCCTCCTACAACTACAACTTTTAGAGGCAAAATGTCGCATACAGTTGTTTCTGCCTGTGGCGTTTTTATGTAGGTCTCTAAGTGGATGAGAGCATGCAATCAAATTCTAGACTGTTCACACTCTATGACTGAGTCAGTCGTTCGAATCTTCTCTTAGTGTAAGAACTCCCGTATTTTGGCAAATTGATTTATTGATTATTTATGGTGTCAGTTTATATGAGTAGTGTTGCTGCTTGGTTGATGGGCTGCACAGCATCTAAAAGGATCTTGGGATGCATTCGACATAAACTGGCTCATTAAATATACATAAATACAAAATACGTGAAACCTGTAAAAAACGTGAAAATGTAAAAACATGAGGAAAATGTAAAACATTTTGGAAGGAACCTTATTACATAGGCTCTATGATTTGGCCGATGCTTTAGATTCTCATCAACTACGTTACTGCTTGTTTTTATAACATCCATTTACATTCCTGATATTAGCAGAAAGTTGCAGATTAGCCCCAATGTCCTTTTGTATTCAAGGAAACCAATGCTTGGCTATCGCCTAGATTATTGTGACTCGCTTCTCGTTGGCAACGAAAAGTCAGAAAAGCTGAAACTCCACAGGGTTAAAAACTATTTGACCTTGACTATTATAAATACAGCCCACAGTATACGCCTGATACATAGTGAGTGATTTTTCATAGTGGTCTGCTGAAGGAACCGTAGATTTAAGTTACGTTAAGAAATAATTTCAATTTGCTTCCAAAATAATTTTCGGTGCAACTTGTCTTCTTTATCAACGCTTGTGTCTATGCATTGGTAGGCTATGGGCTCGCACATAATCATGAGTGAAAATGTAGAACCGTCAAATGAGTCGTACTTATTATTATTATTATTATTATTATGATCATCATTATTACTACTGTTACTATTTTTATTATGATCATCATTATTACTATTATTATTATTATTATTATTATTACTGTTATTGTTATTATTATTATTATTATTATTACTATCATATGATTATATTATAATATCCTTACATAATAATACTATCATATTGGAGTACTATTATATTATTATATTAATTAAATAAATATCTTGATGATAATTGCTGTTATGTTGATGATAATAATTGCAGTTATTGCAATATTAATTATTGCGAAAATAACCATTTTGATCTTTATTATAATCCTTATTAGCATTATGCCTATAATTAATATTATCAATATTATCAATATCATTGTCATCATCTCCAGTATCATTTTCAGCTTTTATCTTCATTATCGTCATCTAATCATCATCTAATCATAATCATCACCATTGTCTTCGTCGTCGTCATCATTATCATAATCATTACCATTACCATTACCATTATCAATATCATTATCAATACTATCATCGTTATCATCAACGATATAATTATAATTATCATTATTATTATCATCATCATCATCGATATCATTATCATTTTTTATTTTTTATATAGCTATACCCCAGGCATAAATAATCCCTCAGAAAGCAAAAACTCATGTCATGAGGACTAAGAGCGTTATCCGAGAAATCTGTCCTCGTTCCAACCGGAAATATGTCTCTGAATGCAACGGAGTGGTGCCGCTGAACACAAAGGAAAGACGTTGGCGGGATAGGAAATTAGTTTCTTGTTCATCTCCAGAGACAGCTGAAGTGCGACGTATACCAGATATAGGAGAGACATTCTGCCTCCTCAGCACTTACTGGTCCAAGGGTTTCAAAGACAACATACATGTCCTTCCCTCACTGATTCATCGAGTCTTCCAAGCATATATAGGATGACCTTGAAGGAACATCGGAGCACATGGTTAATCTCATGAGCACCAAAGAAGGACCTTATTAGGGTAGAGATGCTCTGTGATGGCAGTTAGCAGAGATCATCAGACTGCTATAAGTTTAAGGTCTGAAAGACTCACACACACACACACACACACACACCGATTGAGCTTAATCGAGGCTAGAAGAGGCAGGGAACAATATTGAGACATATTCTTCGGCAGAATCTGCATGATGTGACATACATGTAAATGTATTGCTCTGATGTGATTTAAACAAGATTTTCAAAGTTTGTCATGTGCATTCAGAATGTCAGCTTACAGGTCAGAGTTACCCCAAGAATTTGGACAGTCTCTGATAGTGCCACTGCGAGGTCGATGCTATAGACTGAAAGGGAGAGGAGAGAACGCAGCCATTGGCGTTGAACGAAAAATATATAATGTACAAAAGGAGCCATCCGTGTATATATATATATATCACATATATATATATATATATATATATATAGCTTGCATAGGTTCCCTGATTATATTCTGAGCGCTTAATAACTTTCTATTCATATCAAATATTTAGCATCGGTCAGTTTAAAGAGATTTCTTGCATCGTCTACAGGTCAGAAGTCATGACCTCACTTCCATAGGCATCGATTGGGTCCTATTGGTAACCTATCCTCCGAGTCCTATCGTTTTACGTTGCATGCAAATTGACGAGCAAATGGCGCAGCATATATCAGCGTAATATAGTTAACAATTAATAAGCGACGTCTTTCACTTTATTGAGTAATCTTACGATCAAAATGAAGGAGTGCAAAGGTCGTGCTTTTCAATCTCATAGACAGCGAGAACCCATGTATAATATATATATATATATATATATATATATATATATATATATATATATATATATATATAGGCTAAATTGTTTATATACAGTATACGAGATCGGGTATAACACAGACGAGGGATAAGTATAAGAAGAGGAGGAAGACGAGGAGAGGAGGAGAAGGAACAGAAAGGGAAGAAGGGAAGGTGAAAAGAAGACAACTGGAAGAAAGGAAGTTAACGGTTATGAGGAAAAAGAGAGGATGGAGTCGGAGAAGGAGGAGGAGTAAATGGAAGAAGAAAAAGAAGATGAAGAAGAAGAAGAAAGAGGAAGGAGGAGGAGGAACATTAGGAGGGAGAAAATCTGATAAGGCAAACACAGGAGGACGAGCATGTACGTACTAAGCAGAAGGAGAGAAGAAGAAGAAGAGCATAAAGAGGAAGATAAGAAGAAGGAGAGAGGCCTAATGCCTATACTGATGATGATGATGAAGAACGAAGAGTAGCCGCACAAGGAGATCACCATCAGCAATAATTTAACAACAAACAGTAGTTTCTTACGCTGGTCATGCATGCAGAGAGGAGGTCATCTGAACAGGCAGCAGCTCTTCCGTTTTCCTTTACACTGGCGTATGATGTCGGATGGCTGGTCCTGTCCCTCGCCGCTTTATCCCTTCCACCGACAGTATACAGTCATTGTATAACCCAGTTAGCCAAGGACCTAAGTTACACGGAACAGATATGTTTAAACATCGTTCTGCTTTGGCCAGGGAGGCTATGGACCCCAACGGAACGACACACGACCATGCACCATATATATATATATATATATATATATATATATATATATATATATATATATATATATATATATATATATAACCAAGTGAATTATTCAGAGCACGGATGTACGCTGCATCATGCTTCGTTTATTAATGCCTCTAATAGAACGGCATTGTGTTTTTTTTATTGCTCGTCTAGGACTAATGCAGGTTGACTGCGGTTTGGGATGCGACGGCTCAACTATATACTACGGTGTTGCGAAGGAAGAGAGATCGCTGAAAAATTGCCGTAAATATGAATGAATGATTGATTTGCAAGGCATTTACAACACACGCAAACACACACATATACACTCATATACACACATATGCACACACACACACCATCACGCACACATATATAATATATGTATACAAACATACACAAACGTTCACATGCACGAACATATACACACAAACCTACACACACACACACACACATATATATATATATATACCTTTGGTATATGTACCTTTGCTGAATTCGTCACTGATTCATAGGTAGGCTAATTTGTTCCATTACAGAGGCATTACATCACTGTTTGCGATGATTTCATGCACCGATTTGCATTAGGTGTGTCTAATAAGTATAACGTGTGTGAGATATAAAGGCGCACTGATGATGAAATCATTACTCATTAGTTCGTTTTACGACGCAGTCGGTTAATTCGTAGTCATGAATTTCGATAAATCGTATTATATCATTTATGGACTTGTGTTCCATTAATTTTGTTGGCTGGGATATTAGCGACATGTGTGACGTGTCATGCAAAACCTTGTGTATATACATATTATAAGCGGTCTATATATCAAAATGCATCCATAGTTACATGCATGCGTGTGTAATGTCTATGTACTTTATTCTATGCATGCGATAAAATGCTCTGCAGTGTAATTAAACATTTATATACTATATGCGACTGAGAGGCACTCTCTGCGTTACTGAAATGATGCTAACTGTAATCACGAATGAATAATTATATTACATCTGTAAGCAAAGCATTGTACAGTGAACTGGAAAGAAGTCATCAATGGTGGGCCCACGCACGCACCTGGAACCGACCAAACGACTGATGGTATGGATGTTCAGAGTCTCTGGACCGAGTTGCGTCGATATATATATATATATATATATATTAAACGACGATATACATATATATTATATATGTATATATATGTGTGTGTATATCGACGTTTAATGAAACATGCTGACATACCGCACCGGTATGTATGCATGTATGTATGTACATGGTATGTATATATGTACGTACATATGTGTGTACGTATACATGTTTGCCTGTGCATGGATTCCTGTTTCATTTAGTCCTCAGTCTCTTACGTCATTCGGCCGATGCGCTACTTCTTAGAAGTTATTCACTGCATGTTCCAAAGCAGTCGTCTTCTTTGGTTTCGTTCGTTGACTGGCGCCGTAAATGCACCAGATTTCCTGGACCTATTATGAACTACGTCTGCTTCACACGTCCAGCTACAGAGGCGCCCTATTGAACGAAATTTCTCCTGCCTCTGCTATCACGGATTCGATTAGAGGCCATGTGGGAATGTATCCGTCTGGATAGTGTGCGGAAGAACGCCTCAGTGAATGAGAGTGCTACCACCTGCTGCCGCGATTGGAGCTCTCAGGCAATGAGTCTTTCGGTCTTGTAATAATATTACAAAACTATCTTTTATTTTGTTTGAATGCCATAATTGAAGACAATACCATTTAATTCTTAGCAGGTCATGTAAGGCTGTGCTTGTTTGGAATGCTAAAGTCGTAAACCATGATCTTGAAAGGCGCTAACTTCCACGCACGGATGACTACATTGTCCAGTACCCTTGTGAAGTTATATCTACAAAAATCAAAATGTTGACAATGCGAATACATGTAGGCCCTACTACATCCATTGCCTATTATTAAATTCTATAAATCGTTATTTCTTAACGAGTTTTGAGCGCCACTCAGCATAGATTTCTTGAAGAGGCGCCATATCAAATTTCATTGACTGACTGCCTGCGTTTATGGCTCAGTATCTGCGTTAGTATGCAGTAGGCGAATACATGAAGAGTTATAGGTACATGTAGAGTAAGTAAGCAGCCAAGAAATGAAGATCAATCCTCTCTCAATAGCTTCGGCGTCATCGTAGTCGTCGTCTTAACGCCAACTGCATCGACATAAGCTAAGTACATGCCAACGAGGTAAGTATGTACATGGCAAAGATGACCTACGAGGCAGCGTGGGTGTTCACGCGTCTCTATAAATTATATTATCCGAAGCTTAGTTCGAGGTCGAACGTCACTTCGGCTGGGGCGTAAACACGGCTATTGTAATCCAGCAACGGAACGACATGGTATCTGAAGTCACTAGACATCTTTATTTGCGATTCATGACACAGGTTAACCTGATTCCTAAAGAATGGAAGAGGGCTGATGTTGAATCAGATTAGCTAGCATTCTAATTATATAGCGCCTGTTTATGGGAGACCCACCATGCAGCACCCTGCGTGAGATTAATTAATTCTTTTTCGAGCATGCAGGAAGCCTGTTCGTTCTGGAACGCACGTGTTAAACATTGTTAGCCGCAGCTTTTACAATGTCAATGCTGCCCACGTGTTTGCCATTTAAGGGCAAACAAAGTCCTCCTATAATAATTTATCTGTCGACCTACACCTGTGAAAATTAATAGAGCGCCTAACTTGTGCCAACGGATGAGTGCGACGTCCCTGCAAATATAGCCAATATACAGTGGATGAGTCTAAAGCCAGAGTTGTCTCATGAGTGCAATTACCATGACCCAACCCAACTCGACCCATTGAAAATGGACCCGACCCGACTTCAAGATAATTGACCCGACAAGACCCAAAGAGACCCGTGACGTACATGACACGACCCAATCCAACCCGGACCGCCTTACTTTCTCCACTAATATATGCAAAAGAATCCCTGATATTATTGGGTATGTAAGAGTCCAGCCTGCGTGCTCCAGCATTGCCTCCTCAGCCAACTCGCGAGCTTGTAATAAATCCGCTGACCTTTCGTTTGTCATAAAATCATGAGAGATTATTCCACACGACTGCTTGAGCCGAGTTCTCTGTAAAAAGGAACAAATTCGGTGTTGCCCTATGTTTTTGCGCCAATTCCTTTGCCATATTCAATTTGTTTGATTTAACTATTTAACATTATGAATAGCAGAGTCGAAAATTAAGCTATGCAAAAAAGTTGGTGGATCGAAATGGGTCCTGGTTTGGGACCCGACCCACCCGCACCCGTCAGGATCTTGACCCGACCCGACTCGATCTGATTGCTGATGTTCGTGACCCTACCCGGCCCTGCCCGGCTCAAATCCGTAGGTCGACCAGACCCGTGGACAACTCTATCTAAAGCCGTCTTGTGGCCTTCAGGGGGATAAAAAGAAAGATGGAAATATAATATTGAAAATACATACCTGTAGGCCTACATGTGCAATCCCAATTGGTATAACAAGCAAATTTATCGTCATGAAGTGCACGTCGCAGTGAAAATCATAATGTGCATTGTAGGATTTAATTCGTTAATTATTTAAAAAAAATTGTTATTACGCCGCTTCAAGGTTGCTACTGAAAAGCGCTCCTAGCTTCAGCTCTGACAAAAAGGTAAGTTTTCATATGGCCATTGGATGTATCAGTACATACTTGGTCTATATGAAACAGATTGAGCTTCCTATAGGGAGACCATTCCACGGTTTTACCGACCCACATGTGCATGGCGATAGGCCATATACGTTGACCCATGCCTTCCCTTATTTGGTACAGATGGAAGACCATCCATCCCACTCCAACAACACAGTCCTCGATCTCTCCAGTGATGATCACAATTGCTTCATAAGGACTTTGACCAGTTTTCGGGCACTCTTCCTTATCAGTGTCACGAAACGATGTCGTATATAAATAGTTTAAATACAGGACTCATGTCTACATTATTTGCTAATCGCTTACTTGTCTTAAAGATCCCTTTGAATTTCTCAACGGTTATGTAAGTAAATAGCGTTTAATAGCATCTGACAACAGCACACGGGCAATGTTGTCTATCAAGAAAGCACATAATTGTCGGAATTGGTTATAATGACTAGGGTTGCCAGATGCATGGATAGTCTTAATAGAACACAGAAAGCTGGAATAGAAGACGCAATGAATGTTTCCACAATCAGAGGAGAGGGTGACTGTTCACTTCGTCGCAGATCATTTCGTCGCAGATCATTTCGTCGCATTTCATTTCGTCACATGTCGATTAGAGTCAGGTTAAGCATTGTGAGGGTCGTTTATGATCAGGTTATGCGCAATGAGGGTCTGTTAGGGTCAGGGTTAGGATTAGTGTCGTTTTTAAAATGCGACGACATGAACAAGTACCGAGGAGATGGTCTTCTAAGTAACTAAGGAAGGAAGTGTCATTGAAAAGCCTTAGGAAGTCAAGTGAGGCTTATTAGTCTAATGATACAGTTTCATCTATTTAAGCATTCAATTGAAAATCTTTCATTGCGTACAGTATTTCTCTGAGGAGCCAAATCTCAGCAGCAACCCTCCCCCAATTTCGCAGGAAACACTCTTCATGTTGTTCTTTGCAAGACTAATTACCATAGGCAGATGCGCGTAAAAACGTTAAAAACCGCCACAAAGTAATTGCCAATTATTACAGTCCAACAAGAATACATATTTTAGGCTTTGTCTGCTGGGCAGAGGACATGAAGCAAAAAGAGGAGGCCTGTTCTCCTTCTGCCGACAGTTACGACACAAGCAAATAATAATGTCATGCACAAATATATATATGAAATTTTATATATTTAGGCTTATATGTAACAAATATACATGAAATCGCAAACTATTTCAAAGAGCTCAGATTCAACCATAGGTAGAATAATGTACGGATCGAGTGCTTGTTCTCAGGAACAGGTGCAGCAGCAGAAGCAGCAGCAGCAGCTGAATGGAGTGGTCAGAAAACAGCGCTGGCTGAAGAGCTTCCTCTCTGCTCGAGTGGTCGGCTCTTCTGCAATGCAGTTCTTCCTACATATTCGCCGTCTGAGAGTCTTTTAAGAGCTGCGTTAATGCATTCAACATCATGTAAGCCTGTAAGGAATGCCAGGCAGGGAGTGCACACACGATTCTGTAAAGAATAATCGCCTGCTTAAAGCACATGGATCCTGTTTCTTGGCTCGTTGACAGAAAAGTTTTGCTGGCTAGGAAGTACATGCTTTAGTTTGCAATGGTTGTCCTAGGGAAGGCCGCACTGTATACGATGAATACAAGCAGCTTGACACTTTTTACCTGTGAAATCTGGTGTGGTGCATGGATATCCCAACCTTTTTTTATACCCTTGGTAGTTTTTCATTTTAATGATTAGCAACGTTCATGGTTTTCAACCAGGGCCGGATTTACCATTAGGCACCTTATGCACTTGCGTAGGGCCCCGACCAAAGGGGCCCCGCAAACTGTTCATATCAAATTATTTATATCAAAATAGCCTGCCCTTAAACATTGAATAACGATATGTTAACCTTAGTCAGATTTAATGGCGTAATAGGCAGAGCTTGCTGATTATTCTAAGAAGCTTAGGTACTTAGCTTAGGTTGCCTGGGAAATTCGTACTTGCAACGTATAATATATACCTCCAAGTCAATGACGTGTTTAATTCCATGTCTAATATACATTTTTAGTAGCAAAAAGCGATTAATTGTCAATGTGTGAGATTAATAACTAATGAGCATATTGTTTTGAGGAGTATGATCTGATCTGACACATGTATAATCACAGTGGAACACTCGAACGCTAGTTAACGTATGATGAGGGAATGACAAATGAAGAATTGCGATTAGTCACAGAAAACATCGACTGAATTTATGCTAGAATTAGTGAATTACATCAAACCTGGTAAAACTTCATTCTAACAAAGATAAAATTAAAAGCCAGCTCTGATTATGATGATAATGAGGAAAAGATGATTGAAGAGGCGTCTGCTATGTTATAGTCAACAAAAGAGTGGTACAGACAGTGAGCAGATGACGAGGCTCTTCCAACAATCGATACAATATTTAAAGCATTGAAAATGAGAACAGCGACCTACTGTACACAGAAGCGCATAATCTTAACCCAGGTGATGTCAAGTCCGTCGTCCGTGCATGATACGGAAATTCATTTATTCATTCATTCATTCAGATGACTTATATAGCGCCTCTCAGAAATAACCTACTCAAAGGCGCTCCCAGCCCGAATCGATGATAAAGAGCAATTTTCAGGAATTTTCGGGTGCTTGTAAATGTATAGGAAGGGTTCTTCTGGCTAAAGGAATAGGCAGATCTGAAGGAAGGTTCTTCAGAACGAGCGTCTCAAGTTGACTATATACTATGGATTGATTATCTAACCGCGTGCGCTCAAACGTTTCCTGCTTATATGTGTGTCAGATTTTGGCATTTGCAATAGAACGAGAACGTACATGTACGACACTGCAGACACTGGCTTTTACAATAGACACACTTCAGCAGACATTTTAATATATATATACAATATAAATATATATAATATTATATATAGAAGTAGCGCTGCGCTTTGCAATAGATATAATAAATATAGGCCTACTGCTTGGGTGAGCGGTCGTTCAGTAAGCTGATAATATTATTAAGAAGATATTCAGAATTTCATATTAAGTATGAATGACACGTGATTAACCTCCCTAGCCGTCCAAAGCACCGAAAGTGATCTGTTACGTAAAAACATGTTTGATTCCTTAACTAAAATATTAGCTACAATTGTGGTCCGCCAAGTTTCCATTTAATAACATTAAAACATGTCATGTGATCAGTTGTGAGCATTTTTATTAAATCATAGCCGTGCATCATCATTGTTATCCTCGATAGGTGTGAAGTGGAATAGTATCTCCTTGATGCAATGACATCGATGTTGGTATATCTATCGTATACATAAGCACTTTAAGGCATGATGTACATATCACAGTGTGAATAGCAATCAGTTCTTAAGAATTCAGACCGCCTGAATAAATAACAAACCTAGTGAAGACCTACTTCGTCTCTCTTGCTCGCCTAAGGAATAATTTGGTGGGCTAATTGTAGCATTATCAAAAAATAAAATTATATCACGTTGAATAAGAGCATGGAATTTCGACTGTCTTCCCTGTTACACTATGGCATAATGGCACTCAGGTTTGGAAGCATTGATCCAGTGACTTAATTAATGACCACGTTTGTGCATTAATGCTGGTCACTGGCGTTCCTACAGATGTAATTAGATTAGACTTCATTGGTATGCATGGCCAGCAGCACTGTAAGAGTTAAGGGCAGATAAAAGTGTAGATAAGACATTGAAAGATTGGAAGAATAATTAATTTTGATTAAATTAGTCAGGAATATTGTTTCAGCAGTTTCCTCTGATTCATACAGCCCTAACCGTTTCCGCAGTAGCGGTCTCTTGTCTTGTCTTCATCCGTCCTCCACCTCTGCAGTGTCTTGTCTTCTTTCAGTGACCGGTCGAATGATGATAATCCAGTTGACGACTCAGTGTTATCAATCCATAACCCCTTAGGTCTTCCCCAAGCCCCTGTTTCAGAAACTGAGCCTTGGGCAATCTTCTTCTCCAGACGGTCTCAACCCTTCAGCAGCACATGTCCAAAATATGAAAGCTTTCTCCACTTGATTAATCCTCGTAGAATCATCTCCACTCCTCTTCGTTCTCCCACACCCAACTCATCCGTCTTCCTCGAGGATACCTTGACGATCTGTCGCAGACACTTCATTTTATGAATGCGCTGATTTTATAGAAATTATGGCGTCATTATTAAGTCATAATTCTATTCATAATTAAACGCATGCATATATAGTCATTATAAGCTAGGTTCACGTATTTAATATGTAGCCTACATGTATCATATGCACGCATGACTTTAATTAAATTCCGCCACTGTTCGCGTTCTGGCAATGCCAGTCCCAAGCCTAGATAGAGAAGGAGGAGGACGCTAATGATCTTTGTTATCAGACAAGTGTCGTTAAACTGCTACCACCAACACTTTAATTACGACATACGTCGATAAGGTGATCTTCGAGATACTGAACATCTGTTGAAGGGTGAGCCTTGGGACAGCGCCCTGAGGTCAACTGCTTTTGCTACGGCACCCACAATCTACTCCTATAAAGGACATGACGCACCCACCAATCCGTGGTAGCATTAGGTCATAATTTTTGGGATTAACTGCTGCGGCGCATAAGTGTAATATGTAAAATGTACACGTTATAATGTAGTGACCAAATGGCTTCCCTCTGCCCGTCTGAATGGGCGTTACGCTATGGCGATATCGCCTTGCGGGACTGTGGTCGTGTGTTGCCTTCCCCTCCATGGTGCCTCCGAGAGTTTGGGGATCTGTGAACTATAGGTGCCAATGCATACACAATTGTATCGACAATTGTATATACATTGTATCTATGAATATTCATGAGCCTGATGGTATCTAGTCTACATATACACTGTATGTACATTTGTATCGACAATTGTGTATACATTGTGTATTCTTTGTATATACATTGTGCATATATTGTATCTACAATTTTATCTGTGAATATTTATGACTTCGATCTGCAGACTAGTATAAATAGGCTAGAAGCGACAGTCGTGTTGAGAGCTCAGTTGGCAGTTTTCGGACATTGCTGCATCGATTATTACTGAATAAAGACAAAGTTCGTAGAAAGCGTGTCAGTCTGTTTGTTAAAACTAAACTGTGTCGTCAACATTGGTAATTGCTCCCAAAATGGCGCCAAAAAGCCATACTTACTCACCGGACTGTCGAACTCGGGAAATCTGCTGAGCTGCCTCCTGAGGTACCGGAAGTTTAGGGGAGGTGAACCGAATTCGCGACAAATTGCTGCTGAGAAGAAAGGTGGAGTCTCAGGCGCTCCGAGTCTGCCACAAATTGATACGCAAGAAGGAGGCGACCCGAATTTGCGACACGCTATTAAGGTCCGCGTATACGGACCATGCTATAGCCAGAGATTTATGAAATAAGACACCACCAGCGGTAGCCTGTAGGCGAAAAGGCTATCTTATACACACAGCTGCATGGAACCAGCGTAGCTAACCAGACAACATCATCGTAGCCTTCGTAGGCCTACGGTTTGAAAAACCTACCATTAGCATTTAATTAGCAACTGCTAGTTTGCACAATGCACATGTACTTTTGTGTCATCAACATTCTGTCTCATACTAAAACGATCTATAGACGTTTTAATTAATATGCTTATTTCGGCCTAAACAAAGACTTGGCAGCAGCAATAATATTTCCATATAGGTCCCAGACCCAGCGGCGCCTAAGTGGCCTTCGTAACAATAACCCTAATGGTGTATAGCCAAGCATCAGAGAGTGGCAGTAATGAGAAAGAATTAACCTTCCTAATGCACTGGTCGACTATAGAGGTGCAGAAAATGTATTTGCAGTTCATCTTGCCCACAAAAGCTTCATCTATATTCATTACGCTTATATCACAATTCTAATGCTGTTTTGTCCTATGCATGGCAAACTAATAAACCATAACCCAAGCCACTGTCATTAGCGACAGACCGAAAAAGTTCCTGCAGACCAATAAACCGCCGGAAATTTCGCCGAAAACCCACCGAAAGTCATTTCACGGTTACCCGCCGAAGAAAGTTCAGCTGGAACATGAACAGTTGTGGGTGAAAGTGTGCAACTTGCTAGTTTAATCTTAGCGCGCAATGAAACATAATGCTTATGTCAGTTATAGGCCTGTGGCCGTCAATTGTTATGATTCTGCCCAGGCTGTCCTGTAATATAAGTCTAATTTAATGGAAAATTTATATAACGCCACTCGAAATCAGAGGCGCTCACCACTCAAAACATAGCTAAACGGAGAACAGGAAGTCTTTAGACGCCTCCTGAAGGCAGCTGATGGAATTGAGAGCAACTCCTCTCGAAGAGGAACAGGGAGGCTGTTCCAGCTGGTGGGACCTACGGAGACGAAACTCCTGGATTGGGCCGTGGAGGAGCGCATGCGGGGAACCACCAGCAGTCCGCGGGCAGAGAACGAAGTGAAGGAAGAGACCAAATTGCAGAGGGTCAAAAGGTCGGCGGAGGCAGATCCAAGGAGACAGTTACGCATCGGCGCAAGAGTCTTGACACGAATGCGTTGAGGTGCTGGAAACCAGTGGAGGGATTCACAAATATAGGAAGAGATGTGACCAAATTTTGGAATTTCACCGATTAGTCGGGCAGCCGCATTGAGGATGAACTGGAGCTTAGAAACGTTGTGAGAGTAGATTCCAATGAAGGCAATGTTGCCAAAGTCTACATTGGAACAGATCAGAGTGTGTACAAGCGTGGACACAGCAACTCCAACTGTCTAATACTCTAATATAACTGATCTGGCGCAGGCAGGGCTCAAAGTGGGAATGAACGGTCATTGACGGCGTCCAGGCACTTGTTTTCACGACTGAACACGTCCTACCACTTATTAGGCCAGCACAGCCTAGACCTCGGTGCACTGCTCTATAGGTGGTGTGCTTTGTTTGGCAAACTTATATTGGATATTCGAAATTTAGTTCTACCTATATCATAATTGACAAGGACACATTCTTCCTCAAAGAGGGCACAGTGCTCTGTAATTGGGATCACTCGAAAAAAACGAGGAAGACACTAACAGAATTCGCGCTTCGCGTGCTACACCACATATTTTTTGAACCCCCAACTTTCAAAGATCTGCCGGCGGCACTGGCCCCATGTCGACAATTTATACGCGTCACGGAAAGTAGTACTTTGTACGCTTTTAATCCCAACAAATATTTCACCAACAAATAGTAAGTTGACGACAAATGGTTAACTGACAAAAGGTTCACAACCAAATGTTATTATTCACCCATTGTATGTGGTCAAATAAACTGAGATGATGGACTGGTGATATAATATTATATACCTCGTAAATGCAGCTGCTGTTTGAGTAAGAACCATTTTCATCAATCCAACTTCGATTAAAGCAAGAATATTTTCAATAATCCAACTTCTATTTCAGCTAGCATTATTTTCATTATTTGATCCGTGGGGAGTTGAATATTTTATCCGTATCTTGCAAACTGATGTCAACGAAATTTGAAAGCAGCAGATTTCAACGCTTGCAGGTTGTTGCAAATCAGATTTGAATCAAAGTCAAGTTCTTTGCTGAGAAAATCCAAAAAAGCAACAGGCAGCTTGAACTATTTTTCAACATACAAACGACATTGTCACAGTAAACCAATTAAGGCATTACTTTTTTAGTAACCCACAAAGTGAATTGTGAAACAAATACAAAATATGGGCTGAGGGTGTTGGAGTAGACCCCTTAGGTATGCAATGAACACTTAACTGTTGGGTCCTAGGAAAGACTGCATACCACAAATCCATAATATTATTAAACATTTCGGGTTTTAATATATAATAGTTGCTTTGCAAATAGCTGCCCATGTTGGGCAGCTTGGAATAATTACTCAACCATTTTCTAATAGATCATTGTCATCGTTCGTAGGATTGTCTCTGAATTACTGTTTTACGTTCAGACGAATGATTTTTAAAGAAAGCAGCGAAATAAAGCATAAAACGGAGAATGTTTTCATGAATTCACGAAGATGCGTGTATTCATTATTCACTTCAACCATAACATAGCCTACATTCACGCGTCTATAAAGAGTATTTGTTGTTTTGAGGTCGTCTTAAAGCGGAATTTTCACAGTGCGCATGTGCACGCTCACTCACTCACACACATACATATATATATATAATGTATATATATATATATAATGCATATGGACCATAGGGAAATATAATATCAACCGAAGCAATAATTTGTTGCATTGCGGTCCGCGATTCGATCAGGCGCGTGTGTCCAATCCAGATTACATGGGACGAGAATGTGCTTTATCACCTTCCATATATAGTTATTATTGGACTGAAACACATACATATACACATATGGAGACTAACATTTATTTTATATATGGATATGCATAGTCTGATTATAGGCCTACATGAGTGTATGGCTTAGCTTTCATATTCGCGCTTTATTTTATGTCTAGTTCAAGCATAAACAATTTATCGGTTTCTGTCTTCACTCTGTAATAGTGAAACTTCTGATAAGTTCCTATGTATGCAATTCCAAAACGCCAACAGTGAATTTACAAATGCACAGCATCTGGAAGGAACAGAAGCGTATATTTCCTCGTCTTAAACAGAGTGCATTGTAAAGCATTTGGTGCCGTATAAATGGTAACGTAATAGCGAAACATAGGCCTATATAGCCTACATTAAGGCTGTCAACGGGTACCCGGTTGACTGCCCGGGCAATGAAATCGGTTCACGGGTACTCGACATTCCATAAAAATGCGCGATTTTACCTGAACATATGCCACAAAATGATCCGTTGTTCACATTAGCCAACTACCCGGGCAATGTAATTGGTTCTCGGGTGACCGACGTTCCGTAAAAATGCCCAATTCCCTACGTTTCCTAACAAAATGTCCTCGCGGTCGAGTACCCGGATTACAATGCATTGTCGCTGTTAAACCCTGTTGAAGTGAAATAGTTATCAGAATTATACTCCGGGAGCAGCGAATTCGCTACAGTAACTTGACTCAGCGCTCGTGAATAAGCTGGTGCCCAGCGCATGGCCATATAAAGTAGCGGTTTAGAAGTGCGGAGTATTTGATTACGAGTGCGATTACGATTCAGCAGACGTACTGTAATGACATGCAGATGTCGCACAACAATCGTTTGTACGACTACAAAACGAGTCCATCGTAACAACAGAGAAAAACGATGTCAAACGATGAACATTGAACAAAGGTGCATTTCAGTACACCATAACATGCATTCAAAATCTGTTCATGCGCTCTGAAGCCCAGTTGCTTACACAACTAATTGGAACTGGTGCTAAATTACAAGCAATAAGCTTTAATTACTAGTGACACACTATACTGCTAATGCAATATCCTCATTACAAATTCTTTCCGCACAGTGCTACACTGATTACTCATAATTTAGTCATTAACTGATGAGCGATGATATAATGCTTTATGAAGATGAATGGGACAAAGAATACGTGACATCTTACCGATTGGTAGCTGTGGCGATGTAACGATATCTTCAGGTATACGACAGCAACACCAAGTTGTCGCATAAGGCGAATTAATTCGGTGTATGCGTCGCACTGCATTCATCCACCATCTACTTGACTATGATCGTCTTTTATAGCATGAGGATGTGCTTTGAAGGGCGAGATATGGCAACAACAGCAACGCACATAGTCTATATATCATGCAGGCGACTAGTTTTATCATTCTTACTCTGTCTATTACACTCTGGTTGAGTTGCTGTCCAGCGTCTGTCTTTCTTCTGACTTCAACCGTCAGTTGCTGCTGATCATGACGTCGTTAATGCGTTTATTTGTCGTCACGAGAGTCGACTTTTTTACGCCTGACGAAGGCGGTTACGTGCCGCGAACAGAGACTGTGCCTTGGTGCTACATGTATATGTGCACGCATGCGCCTCAGATCAATGGACAAGCGGACACACACGCATGCAAACGCATGCATACATGCAGTCATACATACATACATACATACAGTCACACAGTCATACATACAGTAATACATACATGCATGCATACATAAATACATACATACATACCTAAATACATGCATACATGCATAAACACATGTCTACACTCAAACCTATAGATAAATACACGCACACATACACACACATAAATACATACACAATCACACATACACACACAGATATATATATATATATATATATATATATATTCTGCAATATATTACTACACCACTATCCTATAGCTAATGGAACGATATGACATAATAATTATAGCCATAACCATCGTTTTTTCATTAATCTCGTCAGACAAGCAATAATGTATTACATAAATAAATTAATGACGAAAGGTAAGTAAAAACACCTTTGACAAAAGGTGTACGGACCTACGGGATTCAACTGTTGTTAACAAAATGAGCTACAATTAATAGGTCGCATGCGGATTTGACGGCAATCTTCTTCGGCGGGGCAGGAGGTGAAATGAGGTAACAGACTACATTGAATCACTATGGAAAATCCCTCGTCCAAATGCTAGAGGGCACCTTACTTCTGTTTGCCTAGTCAAGGCCAGGCCTGTTCGCCTTTAAAAATTCAAATAACATGCTTGTGATGTACAGAGTAACTGAAGTCCTAAATGAATCCATTGTAGATATCGCTCGTCTTGACATTATGGATGGCGCCAGTCTTTCTCAAAACAATTTGCTTCATTTATTGATGAAATTCACCAATCTGCTACAGAAAACTAAGCAGACAGTCGGCCTACTGTTCATTGTTTTACTCTTAGTATTGATTTCCATGTTACACTGGTCAATGGCTTTCAACAGAACGTGGTTCTGTATTGTCTCTGATTCTAAAATCCTGTTCACTCTTGCTACCTTGGTGAAGTTCAGAAACTCATGCCCTCCATGTAAAGTAAAGCCTCATATTGATTACACTCTGCACCACTTATCAAATCAAGTAGGCCAATTTGTGTCTTTTCGAATCTTTTGTGCAATTTTATTGTTAAAGTCTTCTTTACTGGTTGAATCTCCCGAAATTTTGTGGGAAAGAAATACAACCTTGCAACTGATTCTCATTCTAATAACCGCCCAACTAATGAAAAATTCTAACAATTTTTTGAATTTTTACACGTTAATTCTGAGCCGAAGACTGCTTACAAAGATACATAGACTATACCATCTGAGCATAGAATGGCATATATTCATATGACAAACTTGTCTACTCGAATATAAATCATCCGGTATAGTCTTAAACTCCCAAATCCAAAACTGTGACCTTTGATGCCTCGTTACGTGACTCTTGAGTGGTATCAGAGGCGACCAGGCGACCACATGCAGATGCAGTAGACGCACGTGCGTCCACCAACCTCCAAGCATTGTATTTGCACCGATCGTTATGTTAAACAGGTATGGTAGGCCTAAAGCACTACAGATGGTATCGACAAAACGAATCTTCTTGTTACGTTTGTTACTACTCACTACTGTTTCTATGCCATCAATTTCAAGTTTCGTACTAATATCAGTTTTAGCAAAGCGGACAAGGGATCATGAATTATTCGTTTAGTGACAACACGATTTATCAACTATAGGACCATAGTGTTGATTACTTCAGACGATCTTGAACCAGAGGTCGAGAAATGGACATTCAAATTTTCCTGTCGAGATGGAGAAGTCGGCGACGTCTACTCTTTGTAACCAGGGATGGGACAGAAAGGACGGACCCTCCTATATTTCAGGTGGAGGGGATGGAGCTGCTTGTCCCGTCCAATATTTCACAAAATTTAATATTGAACATACATGTATCTATAATGTATTCCACTGTTCATCCTTTTTGGTTGCATCCAGATTTCGGAATTAAAATTGGTTTCTGACCAAGCCCAATTTTTCAATTTTTATCGACCTGTCCCCTCAAACCCAGGGTTAGTCTACGCCTATGCTTTGTAAGACTGGTTTCTGCTGACGAAGGACAGATTTCCATGTAGGCCTAGTCTTTGCGTCGATGTCAGTATCTTCTGTGTCGGCGTTCAGCCAGTGTATAAGCGATTCAACACCTGAAATGTAAAATGTTATACGTTCAGCAATGGGATCAGAGCGTCTAACCGATCCAGCGTTATTGCACATTCAAAAGGTGACAAGAACATTTGTCTGGACGTGTCTACAGTTAATGGACTCTGATGTCATCGTCGTATTGCTGTTCCTTTTGACATTGACAACAACAGATCACTAGATTGGTCAAATGTACGCATTCAACGTGAAAATTTCGCTGTGTGTATTTGATTTAACATAGGCATCTAGACCTATACAGTTAATCAATATCATGTGTTATGATAGCATTTGCATATGTTATACTTAACGCTTGATTAGCTCCGAGTCTCTGAGTCATTTCAAGTGCATGTCTACTAGCGGCGGACAGAGGACGGGAGGACAAGGAAACGGACGAGAGGGGTGTGCGTCCAATTTTATAGGTCTGAGCGTGGATGGCCCTGAGTGGAATGTCATCTCATAAGGCCTAGCATGTGTCATGATATCATATGCATAATGCATGGCCCGTAACAGACCCTTTCCGGTAATAATGTGGTACCAAGCAAATCAAGCACCAAAAAGGGGATTCAGAAGAGACCATCACCTGGTACCTATGATCAATGGCAGCGAAGCTTGGCTACTAAGGGTAGTGCAGCTAAGCCAAGGCCGATTGCGTTGAAACAAGTCGAATGATATTAAAGACTTAAACTTAGTGCGGCGCAGATCCAAGCAAGTTCAGGTATAAAAAAGTCAAGCGTCGGTCCATTCTGTGAATCTCCCTGAGGTGCGCATCATTAGACCTGCTGCAACTGGCATTCGAACGATGCACTCCTGCCTCCGCATCTATCCATCAGTCGTCGTCGGCTCCTATTATGCGCCGAAATCAACGGAATCTCGGCGACTAGAATCGTTCGAAGCCCTCTGGGCGCCTCGAGGCTTTGTTCGGTCCGTAACCGACCCTTTCTTGTAATCTTTATAAATCGCCCAGACCCCTTGCCCCGTCGCTTCAGGTTTAAGCTCTCATGGACAAAGCCATTATTTCGATGACTGGCGCCAAACAACATTGGCACAACACTTATCCTTGATTATTATGACGGTTCGTAATTGTTCATTGCTTTGGTTTAAGCTTATGCTAGTCATGAGCAGGGACGATTTTCGTGATGATGCGTCGATTGTCGTCATGTCTATTGACCGATGATTCGATGATGCGTAGCGATGGACAATGACAACTTTAAACAATAGTTCATCTGCATGTAGGCCTACTATTCACACCATACTTTTGAATCAAGTTAACAATTAGTATGACCTAACGTAGACCTAATTCCGCGCCATGGAATCCTTGGACCGATGTTCCATCCAAGAAATGGGAAGATTTCATCGAGAGATCCCATCTCAATTAGGAGAAGTTCTGAAGGAGTACAGAAGCGGGAAAGCTGCTCCAAAGACGTTCAGAGGATAGAAGTCCCTGGGGCTCAAATACTTTTATAAAATATATACATAGGCCCTAACTATTTTAAACCATATGATAACTGCTTCTGTCCTCGCAGTTCGTGTTGAATAGCTATGCTTGATTGGTCAATGAGCTTCGTTTTAGGTTACGATGGACCTAGTTAACTATCATCGACCGATTAGCTCAGGCGAATATGCACAGGCCCACAGATTGGTCAGTCTAAGCCAGTGATTTTCAACCTGTGGGTCGCGACCCGCAAGTGGGTCGCAAAGGATATCCAAGTGGGTCACCAACTTTTCTTTGAAATCGCATTTTTTTTCCACTGAAAAATATTGTCACGTGAATGCAATGCGCTATATTTTCTACAGATCGTTGCTTTGTCAGTGTTGCTGCCATTTTAAACTACGCATATATCTGTGAGACCGGCTGTTCAGCTATGATTACACTCAAGACTAAATAATTATAGGAGTAGGTTCTGTGTAAATAATGACTTGAATTTGTGTCTAACCAACATCAGCCCACGTATTAACTTAGGCTACTGTACATCTGACCAGAATGTAGCCCCGCCATCTCATTAACAGTTTTTATGTCTCAATGTGAGTCAAACAATAAAGGTTCTTTTAATATTATTTTTTTATCACATTATGTAATTTTATTATGATTCATTTATAGTTTTGTCATACGCTAGCATGGTCAGTCGTACAATGCATTCATTGATGCGTGGCTTGCTGATTTAACAAAGCTCATACAATGTGCAGGGTTCAAAGTGGATAAAGATGTGTGTCAGAGTTTGCGAAGATCGGCGTCGACGAGACCTAGCAAGGAGGCAAGGACTACCAGACCAGAGCGATGATGGGGTACGAGAATCGCTGCTGGAGGAGTGGCTATGGGAGCGCATCCAGTATCTAACCGGAGATGTGGATACATTTCGAAATGCGACCGACAAGACGTGCAGCAAAACGCAGGACCCGGTCCAGGCACCGCAACCGCACAGTTTGGAGGCTACATAGAGTGAACAGCAGTAATTTGATGAAGGAGTGGACAAGTGTAGCGGTGGCGTCTGGAGTTATCGAGCGAGTAACAATGCGGAGCTGACGCAACTTTTAGCATGAATCACACAGTGACACATGAGACGGTGAATGTGTGGTGCAAATGTAAGCTCTTGGTCTTGGTTGGAGATGTTCGGTAATGCCAGTGTGTTTGCACAATTATTTCAGCAATTGATCAGCGAGTAGTAGGAGAGCTGATTGAGAGCAGCATAAATTGTTGGGAACGGTCATGAAACTGGCTAAACCTGTTTTCACAAAGAATTTTGGACTCGTGTATGATGCCCTGGAAGAGTTGGCCGATTTGTAGTTTACATTGCAGATAGTTTATATCACTCTTCCTGTTGATCATCTACTCCTGAGTCCTGACAAGACGAATCGCAGTCATTATACAGCTAGAAATGACTGAGTGGACTGTACTATGCTGAAGCTGGTCAGGCTGCAGATCAAGGGCTGTCAAAGGTGTATCATTTGCTACTTGCAGTGGGAAAGAGAGGGATATTTATCAAGGCCAGTTTTACCAAGCATTGGTAGACGCATGACAAAAAAAACTGTTGGCAGATTCGGAGAAGGATGTGTGTAGTTCTAGTGTCTGATCTCTTGATCTCAATGCTTAGCCAAATGATTTGGACCCTGAGGGGGTGAGAGATAACTTGTCCATTTACGTGGCCAGTTCCTACGTCAATATACTGCTATGGAGCAAGATTATCGAGATTATTAAGATAGTAGAGGTGGCAGGGTTTCTGATCATTTCCAAGAGTTGCTGAATGGAATAAACACCTTAACCAGTAGGCTAAGCACGGCGAGTGTGAAAGGGGTTCAGTAAAGTGAATATATTAATTCTGCACATCACTCAGGTTACAGCTGTCTATTGAGTTTTTCGTGTAAAGACAACATCGTAGACTGAATAGAATGTCTTGAATACTTTCTCTTTTGTTAGGCCAATGTAGCTACAGTTGGCTATTTGACTGGCTCAATATAGGCCTAACTGTATGTGTGATCCGAACCCTTGCTCTTTGAGTTTGAACTCGACACATTATAGACATTAGGCCGTATAGGCCTACATGTATATCTATTTATTCGAAAAATCTGCAGGATTCGTATTTACTTTTAGAGAAAGAAAGATGGTATATGGTAAAAAATCAATGTAAATTATTTTTATTTTTTTGGAATTTTTTAATGTATTCTCTTTTACGTTTTTAATAAGTGGAATGCGGGTTCACCGAAGAATGCAATTCTTAAATTTGCATGAGGCCTGCTTAGGGGAAGACTGTAGACATTGATGGTCCTGTCGCCTATCGAGTCAACTCGAACTTTAACCAAACCACTTTAACCAGATAATATGTGCTCTTGGAGCCCGGGTTCATCAATACGCCGACGACTCCCAACTGTACTTGACATGCCGCCCATCTGAGGCACTGAAGTGCGTGTCAAAAATCTTGGCAATTGTGGAGTAAGTGCAGATCTGGCTGTCCTCCAATCGGCTAAGATTGAACCCGGATAAAACTGAATTTATGTGGCTGGGCAAGAGACAAGCGCATTCGAGGGTTGACTAGGAGGCGATTAAAGCAGCATTTTCTCATTGGAAGGTTCAACGCGTCGTCCGGGGACCTGGGAGTTCTTCTGGATCAAGACCTGTCCTTGGAGGAACATGTCAGTTCCCTGTGCAAGTCTTGCTTTTATCAATTGCGCCAGATTAGAGTCATTCGGCGAAATCTGTCAATTGACGCCGCTATAACTCTTAATTGTCCACTCCTTCGCGCTGACTCGCCTGGACTACTGCAATGGTTTCCGTGCGGGTCTGCCAAAGTTCCGGATAAGACAGCTTCAATCCGTTCTCAACTGCGCCACTCGAGTCGTTGCCAAGCTGCCAAAATACTCGCATATTTCAAGCTATATGCGTGACACACTGCACTTGTTCCCGGTTGAGGATAGGATCATTCAAGATCATCCTCATGGGACGGACATCGGTGGTCGGCACGGCTCCAGAATGCATCAGAGAGCTCTGTCTTCCCGTCTCCAGCCAGCCAGGTCGTCCATCCTTGCGTGCTGCGGCTCGTGGGGACTTGATGGTTCCGCGCTCCCGTACATCGATCCGGACAAACCGTGCCTTCTCATGCATTGGACCATCATACTGGAACGCTCTTCCGTTATAACTTCGCAACATTGCACTGCTTGCAGCCAACTCTTCTAAATTACTCAAATCGCATTTGGGTAGCTACGTTTAGCGTCTTCGAGAGCTTCTTATAAGGCGCCATGTAAATTGCCTAATAGGGGCTTAAATACATGCTCTCAGATTTTTGAATGGTGGGTCTCGTTAAGATCTAGATACTGCAAAGTGGGTCCCCATGTCAAAAAGGTTGAGAACCGCTGGTCTAAGCTACTTGGAAAAGAATGTCATTATCTGATTACGCCTAGATTCAACAAAATGACCTTAATCATATTAATAAGCGACCCAGAATATGCTTAAACCCAACATAATATGGTATTAATCACAATAATTATCAAGTTATAGAGAATACCAACCACTATTGGGTAAGCCTGTTATTAAAATAGTAAATACTGCTTAAATAGTAAAAAATGAAAACTGAAACGCAATGAAGGGCGTCGGCCAATACATACTATTTACAATTACATAATATGAAAAAGCCAGTATTGAATGTGAAAAGACCAATAGATGGCCCCCTAAACTGCAAAATATGCAGGCATATAATTAAGACTTGCTTAGAAACCGACGATCATCTGCCTACCAGAGGACCGTCGGGGGGCAGGGGGCACCGGCCCCCCAGTTTCATAACTGAGGGGGCAAAGCCCCCCAGTTTTAGTGCTCAGTGCCCCACACGTGCCCCCAAATCGGTTCTTTTTTATGTTTCTCCGATGGCTTTTTAAGATGATTTTTGGTGCAAGCCTAATGTATGCATGCTTTGATTCAGCCCATGTAGGAAACAAGACAACCAAGGCACTAGAACAGAACTTAGAAGTATTTGGGATTTACAGATACAAACCCATTTATCCCACGAAATAACTGCATAAGCCTAGTTATCAAAATATGTAGATGAATATATAAGAAGTTCAATGGAATTGCCACCCAAAAACCAAACCCTCACATTTTTCATGTGTCCCTGGATCCTAGAATTTTACTGATTAAATAAGTGTAGCAGAACCCAGGCTTTTTTTTGCAATCTACAGATGAGAAAGAACCACTATCTTGTCAACAGTAACTTCTGAGCAAAAAAAATTTGGAAGGGCAATATCTAACCTCAGAATAGATAAATAAATTATGGTGATGCGTATGATAAGCTACAACACATTCATCAATTTATACGAGTGAAAGTCCACCATATATAAACATAAACATGTCTGAAGGATCATAATGTACAGAGCCATTGATGGCTTTGTGACTTAATATTCTGAAAGGTCTACTAAGCTGTGCAACAAAACATTACGAATGGCAGAGAACTAATGCAGTAGATCTGGTGTTCAGCCCTTTAACGATGAGGTGCACAGGTTTCGCAGTTGCTAATAAGCAGAGGTGTAACAAGGTTTTAAAAAGTGGGGGGCATAATTCAAAAAATATTGTGCAAAACAGGAAAAAAATGTTTGCCCCACCCCCCACTTTTTGAATTTTGCCCCACACAGAATTTGAAAAATGGGGGCACACAAATTACCTTAACAAGTCATCTTAAAAAGCCATTGGAGAAACATAAAAGAACCGACTTGGGGCCACATGGGAAGGGCAATGAGCACTAAAACTGAGGGGGCTTTGCCCCCACCCCCATTTTCAAAACGGGGGGCGGTGACCCCTGCCCCCCGCTTTTTACACCCCCTGCTCATAAGGCACTGTCATTATTCAAATGTTATGACACATGTTGTACTGAAAATACTATGTATCAAATTTATAATGCAGAATTATGCCCTGCAGACGACCTCTTATCAAAGAACTCTGCCAGTGATCACTATAAAATCGATTGTAAGTAGCAATATGTTGGTGCTCAGTGTACTTTATTCACACACCTTCAATTTCACTTTGCAGTGCACGATAATTCATCTCATATTTACATCACCAACATCCTGTTGGGTATTTTTAACATATACAATTACAAATAAATTGCTAATAATGCTAAAATAGCGGTCATCACTGCCAGGCTACTGCAAACCGGTAGTAATACCAAACAACAGTCCAATCTGGGTTGGCATTTGATACATGCACCAGCACCATGTTCTTAATGTAATAAATATAATGAGTAAATAAAATTACAACAAATTGAACATCCACGTCAGTATTTCAATTGTCTAAATGTTCATTTGGTGAGGTTGCATCATATGCAATTCTTGCCATTCTCATGAGGTGACATCTGCTGTACTGAACTTTGCGGTTGAACGAAACAAATGCTACAAAAACAACACACAATGATAACTCATCTTTAACTGCACTTTAATACATGTACTTTTCAAACCTTAGCAGTATTTATAGATCCACTTTGGGAAAGCATGTCTCACAATGGGATTTAGGCCGAAATATAATTTTTCCTTTATTAATTCAAACCGACATGAATGCAGTATGGTCCACAAGTTATCACACGAATCAGATTAAACTGTATGGCAGCCATGCAATCATCCCCTTGCTGCTCATTTTATCCATGCCTTCTGGTCAATAAAAGGTGGTCAACCTTGGGAGGGTAGCAGGAATCTATCCCACATCTGTGATAATTCTGTATTTTGTGCCCAAGCATTACCTGACCAGTTATTATAAACTCTCTACCCAAATATACAAATCGACAGGGGCGTCACTAGGGGGGTGCGGGGGATGCGGGCCGCACCGGGTGACACTATCAAGGGGTGACACCAAAATAAAAAAATTGCAAATTTGACAAAGCAGACATAGCTCTGTCTAGTCAGGTTTCATAACCGTTCATTGTTAAATACATGAGCAGGCACAGGGTGCCACCATGCAGAGCGTCTGGTGCTTAAATGAATAAGACTCAGAGCTCAGAAGACCATGGTGAAAGTCTAAAGGGGTGACACCCAAGAGTTTACCGCACTGGGCGACACCAACCCCAGTGACGCCACTGCAAATCGAGGCTTAAATATGCTACCCCAAAACGCAAATCTAGGCTTAAGTCAATTATGGTCTATTGAATATTTAGGCTCATTCCATCGTAGGCCTGTCAACCTGTATACGCCGGACTATAGTGATATTTGGCTGCTGACTTATCTGCAAAAATCCACCATTCAGTCACAGGCACCTTGTGTTTATGACAGTGGTTCCAAACAGTTGTTCGTTATTTCTCCTCACATCAATCATCCGAAGTAGGGTCAAACCACTATGCCCCATGTTACAAGATCACTCACCTGATTGTCCGAAGTCAGAAAGGAATTTTAAATTTCGTTTTCGACTTCCAATTTATTGGTTCAGGAGAATTCAGCAAAGTACTCACCATTGAAATTACCTTCAACGCATCACATTTAGCAACAAAGCTTGCATCACATTACATGGTCAAGCCAACCTATCGGACAGGAGACATTCAATATCATATAAATTGCCACTCTTACAATTCAAGATAACTAACTTGTTAGATAGATATCAGCTCCTGATGGCATGTTACTAGACAAACCATAACTGACCTGAAACCATCACGGAGTTTAGAACAGCATACATACATACATAAACAAACTCCAATGTAACGCATATATACTGAAGCAATCCTAACATTAGCATTTACATCAAATACATGCACTCTAGTGGCTCCACTCATATTGTAGTAGCAAGCATTAATAAACATTGATGTACCAAAATTTCATCAGACAATTTCACTTGTGAATAAAGCTATAACACTCATACATCCTCAACCATCTACTTCCACATATCATATAATCAAGACCATCACAGCCACACTGAACTGGCAAATTGGCATTTCTCGTTTCCTTTGTAGGAATGGGTGGTCCTGAAGAGGACCGGGGAGGAATGAAGGCAGGATAGAGTTGTAGATGACGAACACTAGGCTTTCATGGCTCTTAGATTGTCTTTCCTCTATAGTCTCAAATTGCAGAACTGGAACTTCGACAATTGTCCACGAGTAGAAAAACAACACTCAGCCAAAGATAATCCATATTAGTCTGTCAACACATTAGTCTGTCACTTCTGTTGCATATATCATGCAAGACCTTTCAGATCATTTTTGTTCATCAGCAGTCAATACTCCAGAGAACTTTCAATGGCGACCAGAACTTCATTGGCTGAGCATTCCTAATATCACACAACGGTCGACTATAATTTCACATAATCCCAGCTGCACAGCTATAACTTCAAAGTTTTCAGCAAAACACATCAAGTCCTTTTCTCAATATCTGATATGCTCTAAAAAATAAAGTTTGTCTTGTTTAGCATCACAGTCTTCTGTTCTTCAATTTGCCATGCTGAAGCTCAACAGTTTGAAATCATGGCCTCAATTGCTAGCACTCTAGTCTTAAAATCTTTTTTTCCACTTAAATTGGCCAATGATCCATTTTAAATTTGTGATAATTTGATCAAGATTATTCATTCCTTGCCATTATTGAATTAATTTACTAGCATTAACATTTTAAATTACTTGGAGACTGTTATCAAATATTTTCATGAAAGATAGTAAACCTCCAAAATTATGTAATTTACTTTGATTTAAATCTGATTCAGTTTATTATCTCAATAAAGTTTGTATGACTCCTACAACATTGCTTAAGGGTATATTTTTTACTAATAATTCTATTCATAAACACCCCAGGCAAAATCTTACACTGCCAGTCTAAAAGCCAAAAGAGCCTAGCTTTACAAACAACAATTAACAAACAACAGAGACAAACATAACTACATTAGATACTTTTCCAATTTTTCCAAGAAAATTTTAAACTTTTGAATGAAAGATTGTTAACTGAATGCTTAAGCAGTTAAGTAACCGCTGTTGGCTAATTACAGTACACCCCAATTTTGAACCAAATGAACCAACTCCAAGAACGATATGAACTACATTCCCAGATTGGAAAAACTGAGAAAGGAATGCTTTTCACTTTCAACTAACACTGAACTCTGAGCATAACTTTTAGCACACATTCGATTGCTCCACAGTCCACAACTTTTGGGCTGCCAACCCAGTGCATTGGAGGCTTTGGCAGAACTTTTGGCGAGGGTGATTCATTAAATTTCGCACCTGCGTAGACAAGGCTGTTTGGTGAATCACTAATTGCCACAGGCGACGGGCAGAAACCATCTGAAGGCCTTGTTGACAGCGGAACTCGCTTTCGACTGCTTGTAACAAAAGTTTGTGCTGCCAAGAGTAAATCCCTGTGCGGACTTCCACTGTTCACTAGCAATGCATCACTCGAGTCATAGCCACACAACCTCGAATTAATCAAATTTTGATCGCTTTCTTTGAAGTCTACATTTGTCAGAACAGACTTTTCTTTAAAATCCTCTTTCTGACATATCGCACCTGACATCACCAGACGTCTAGCAAGGCTTCTTTTCCCACTGATTGATTGGCCTTTCATTTCGGATGACGAGAAACTTCACTTAGAAAAACAAATTTGCATACTTTATTCTCAGATTTAGATTTTCAATCAGCCTACAGTCTAGCCTAGCAAATTCTGTCTCTTGCAATAAGCTAATTCGACCACTTATGCTGCATCAATCGCAACTGTCTTTAAAAACAAGTTCTTACAACTGCTACCATTTCTGGCTTTTAATTAGATGGCAGATTAAACGATTTCTGTTGAAAATCCAAGATGGTCGACTTCCTGATTTTCAAGACAGACAATCATCGAAAGTAATAAAACGATCTCCACGACGTCAGGACTCGACTGCTGGCCGAACGGTACTCCTTCGCCTGTTTCCAAAATGTTCTTTTAAACGGCAGCTCCGAAAACTTATCTACATAAAACCGAAAAATCCGACCGTTACGATCCAACTTCAACAACAAAGACCTACATAGCCCTGTACAAGCGCATGACAACGTCAGCCAGTAAAAAAACGTTCACGTGACAGCGCAACCAATAGACAATCGGTCTTGTTATGCCGTCCAATCCTGTAGTTCGACCTTTGAGTAAATTTGCATAATTAATCTCTACTCTTCATCGTTCGGCACTTGTTTGTCAGTCAAATAGAAAACGAAGGGCAGTCAAATAGAACAAAGGGCAACGTCCAAAATAGAACATATTTGTCTAATATTATATCCCACAATTGGCCAAATTGTACACAGATATGCACCTGTATTGTCGTTGCTCAATAGTCAATACATTAACCGAATAGGACACTGAATGTAAATTGATTTCTTCAGCTTTTTCAGCAGTCAATTTTAAAACTTGCAGTCAGCCATTACAAGCGCTGGTGGTGAATTACAAACATTAGCAAAAGTATATGTGGAGCCAGCGTACCAATAAGGGCCAATAGTCCCAGTTTGCAATTTAATATTTTAATTAAACTGTTCAGCTGTAAAGTAGGACTTGCGCCACACATACATGTACGTTGTCATACGACCGGGTATAGGCCTCGTCTTTATAAAGTTGATGTATTCGACTAAGGGAACGGACAAAGCCCCCAGGACAAAAGCCCCACAAGACATAAGCCCCACCGGACAAAAGCCCCCCGATTTTGGGTAGGACATTTGCCCCCCGGACAAAAGCCCCCCTAGTGTGAAGTACGAACGGATGATAACAAGTTATATATCTACCGGACATTATGTAAAATATATGAAAGCAAGCAACTAATTATTGTGTCGCAGAGGAGACAAAGTGAGTTCAATTCTGAAAATTTAGTTGTCTTGCAGGATACATAAGTACTGCAAACAAACAGTCAGCGACACGCCTTAATAAGCGGCGAAGATCGTCGGCTAGTAAGCAGCGTTGGTTAGCAAAACTGTCAGTGACACGCGATAATCATCTCCCGTTAATACCTCAATATAGATGATAATCTAAGAATATAAGCGGTGAAGGTCAGCTAGTAAGTATGCTTACAGTCAGTGACACGCGATAATCATCTCACAGTCTCTGAGAGTGGGTGAAGACCCCTATAGCTGAAAATTTCATAAATGTGTGCCTATAAAACGAAGACTTCTAACATGCACATCTCATATTACTAACCATTTCGTCTTCAAACTTTGCAGGTATTGGAATCAAAGCAATATGTCAACCCGCTAAAGATAGATATTTTACAGGTTTAGTAACACTTAGCCGACATGGACACATCCATGCACACGTACATATTGTGCATACAATCATGCATCATATGCACACACATACAAGCATGCATATATAATTTGGGCAAGCTTATGGTCTACACTGGGGGGGGGGCTTTTGTCCTACACTCATTGCACTATTACTTCATGGCTGCTTTAATAACTTATAGTGAAGGGAAGGTTTCTTGTGAGAAGTTCCATGCGGAATTGCAGATGTTATCGGCAAGCACTGCAAAGCAGGATGGCAATAATGTCAAACATTAAACATAAATTAAGAACTGATTTTATTCCCCTAGGTGACACTCAACTGTTTAATGTTGACGCTCTATATGAATCACTAAAAAAATTCATTTATTGGAAATAGTAAGTTGACTCCGACTCAACTCAGACAGAGAAAGTTAATATTGTCCAGGGACATGTCAAAGGCCATTGTCTGGGGCAAACAGAATGAGTATCGATTTGCAAACTTGTAGAGGATGCAGGTATGTAGTGATGATTATCTTTAAGGGGTAATATAAGGTAAAGTTTTCTCTCATGAAGATTGTAACCACTGTTTCGAATAGGTGTAGCAAGTAGCATTAACAATCAAGCCATGATGCAAAACCTCAGCTAATTCTGCAGCATTTCATTAGATCTGCCATAGGGTGAAATGCCAGCAGCACCTATGAAACATTCTCAAAAACTAAACAGATTACAATGCTGCTTAGTATCAATCAACGCAACATTTCTGTCTTGATGTGGCATGACCTATTAATCTAAACCAAAAGCTCTGAAATAATCAGAACCACCAAACCTTTAGTATGGTTATACCACTAAATCGACGACTGCACTCACATATATTCCATCCAGTAAACCCAAAGATAAAAATTATATTGCCAACCAAACCTCTAATTTCTTTAAGAAACTTAACAAGCACATTAAAGAAGCATAAAATACACCTATCAAATTCCTTGCATGTGCATTGCAAAATTCAACTTACATAAGATAGAGTCATCCAAAATAACAGCATATCAAGTAAAACTACATGTACGCAGTTTTTCTCACATTGTTGAAGTAAATCGCTTATTCCTCCTGAAGTCATCATAAACCAACACACCAATGATGACAACATAAGGTTCAAAGAATTTTAAAATCGAATTTTTAAATGGCCCTACTGAATAGCTATCCAGGCAGCATTTCATAGCTCTCAAGATACTACTGTAGTCAGTTTTCCAAATAAACAATAAATGGCTTTTCTGGAACCGTTTTTGACAGCTCCACAGAACATCTATCAATGCTAATAGTTTCACGGCTTTGCTATTAATAGCTTTCTTGGTACTGCTTGGTATCCATCTTGGCAATCATTCGTTCAAGAACTCGCTTTGCTTCGCACTGTGGAAAGTTAGACATGTCGTAATATTGTGGCGTAATCTGGATCAGCCTACAATTTTGCACATAAATGTAAAATTTAAGTAAAACAGAGGACTTAGCCACATATTTAACAGTTCATGGAAAAGTTAAATATACATAAAAGAATGAATTTGCAATTACATGTAGGCTACACAGTTATTTAAATTTTACATGAATATTTTAAAAACTGTCTCATTATCAAAAGGTGTATTTTACCTATAAAACAAACACAATGATAAATAAACTGACCAAAAGAAATCAAATATCTGCACATAGATTCATTTATTTGAGCTTTCTAGCAGTTTTTGTCTAGAGCTGGTTTTTTGCCACTGGGACTAAGACTAAAAAGAATTTTACTGTTAAAGACCGCTTACCAGTCTGGCTTGATGTCAGTGACAGTACGAATGTAGTTCTTGGTTGTCAGTACAAATTCATTGTACAGTACCCACTCTGGCTTATGATCCAGACAAGTTGATGGATGCAGCTGAACAACCTGGTTGTCCTTGACCGTCAAGTAATGACCAGTTCTTTCCAGATGAGCCACCTATAGAATACCATACAACAAATGAACATTGATGGTCTCCACCTAGAAGTGCCTACATTGAAGCCAGGCAACAGGACACATTCAGAACCAATTGAAGATGAAAGTTTCCACATATTACAGTAAAATATACTCCAAAAGCAGAATCACAAAAAGAAGGAGGTGGAGCTCCATACAGAGCAGGGGTGTCATACATTTTTGTAATGGCAGGCCAGTAGCAATATTTTCCAGCAAGTGGCAGGCAAGAGTGCCGAAGGCGCACAAGAATAATGGTGTTTGGATCGCCATATGTCGTTGCGGCTTGATTTGCAGTTATACCTGCCTTCATAATGGCAGGCTTCATGCAAATCAATGTAAACGCTAAACACATGTGAAATTAAGATCTTCATATCTCAGATGCAAAGATACAATTTGAGTAGAAAATAATTGTGTTGACTTAGAAATTCAGAAAACATTCTGCAAAAACTTCATATTGCTACAGTGTTGCATTTGAAAGTTTTTAGTGTGCCCGATATATGTACAGACCTTCAAAATTATAGTATAGATGAATCAATTCTTGGCATATAGAACTGCTGCAAACTAAAGAAAAGAAAAAAGACAATGCAAAAGAAAAACAAGGAATGTCTAACCTGCATGAAATACCCAGATACCAGTGCTTTACGTATGTTGACGTAATATTCACGGCTGGTGAACTCTGTGCTAGATCGGCGCAGATTAAAACGATCCATGATCCGAGCCAGCTGCTGACGCACATTGTCTGCACTCTTAAGTGACCGGAAGTTGATGAAATTGTCGTAACACCATTGAGGATCATCATTATCTTAAGAATAAATATCGACATGCAACACATTAGCCAAATAATTTAAGAGGAACCATTTGAAATGTAAAATTTTAAAAACAAAAACATTGCTAAACTTCTTTCTTGATTAAATACAGAACCTATTTCTCAATGTAGATCTGAAGTTAGGATTCTCTACGACTTTACACCGACAGTGGTCAGAAAAACAGCTACGAGCTTTGGAACATTATAATTGTTATGAGATTTCTGCCTCACCTCTGTGCCCCTTAGCCTACTCAGCTATAAGTACACTGACCATACAAGTGTCAAATTAAAATTGCCAAAGCACTCAATAGGTATTGCCAAGGCCGCCAGCTAATGCTTATCATATAGAATATATTTGCTTAAGTTCCATGGATGTCATTCATGCTTGCTTAATCGACTGCTCTTTTGCTACTTCTACATACAACTGCCAGGGTTCTGCTCTATATATTTGTTACAATTAAGCAATCAATTTCAAGTTTAAAAATATTCTTTGGACGATTCAAGAAATACGCACTCATTTCAGTTGCTACCAAATTGCAGCTATTTATTGAAAGTAGATAACTTCTTTATCATCACTCTGATCAAATATTTCTATGGATACATACATGCACTTCAAAGAAACATTTTCAGCATTCAAAACTACTTGTAAGAACAATAATAATATTGTGACATTATAATTTGGAACTTCTTGCCCTTGACATGCTCATTTTACTAACACCTGAGGTGTCTGAGAGTCATCAGAAGACCTTTCTCCTCTCCTGCTTTTACAAGCATAATCAGTCCATGCCTTTATCTGCTAATTACTGTGATTGCTGGGCTTCACAAGGCACGCTCATCCCCTCATTGCCTGAAGACACTCTTACTTCCTCTGAGTTGTCACAATGAAAGTGCATCTGTATAGCTAGTACTGCTTAAATTTAGTTCCTCCCGTTCCTCCAGGAACATTGGTCGACAAGAGCTCTCCATCCCGTACGATCTTTAGCAGTCTCCTACGCATCTTCCCAGTCAATTCCCATCTCCTTCAATTCTTGTCTCTTGCTAGCACTGCAAGAACCGCTAATAAAGTCTCAGGCACGATACAATAAAAACTGAAAGCTCAACTTAACACAGAACTCAAGTGATGAAGACACAAAGGCAACCAGATGGCGAAACCAAAAAATCATCACAGATAATTTCACAAGCACATGATCAAACTTTCTCTTACAAATGGCACGACGAAAGTAAATGACGTAATATCTTTAGCCAGCTGAACGATCAACTTTACGAAGCAAGAGTCAATAAAGAAAATATTTACTCTGCTTGAAGGCGTGGTAGACGTTGAGAAGGGTCAGATGGTCGCCATCGATGTGTGCAAATCGCATCTTCGCTTCGTCCGCTTGCTTTTTCACCTCAGACGGTCGTACGAAGCACTGTGGGACTAAACAGTGAAGGGTGAGGGCCAAGACAGGCCCATTCCCACCGCGATTAGAGCAACGGTCGACACAACATTGCATTGAACACTACAAGGGAACTACGTAGTTGTACGAAACTGACAACTCGTCATACCTACCAAGCACTCAAACGAAAGGTCAGTCAACTTTCCCTAACGCGCTTGTTATGTATTGCCAAGGCTGCCAGTTAATGCTTACCATATTCAACAATTAAGGGTCAGCTGAGAGTTTAACAAATACAAAAATATTATCGGTATTCCATCTCAAATTGTGCTGCTCACAATATGAATATTAAATTTACAGCTGAACAAAGTACAACAATACACATAAACACAATAGAAGATGACTAAGAATTACAAATGATGACAGACAAATAGTGAACTTCATTTCAGAACAGAGACGCCAACTTAGCCACAAAAGCAGATCAGTATGGATCAATTTCACGTTAAACAACTTGAAGTATATCACAAAAACCAATCCTACACTACAAAACGATAATTAGTAATGCAGTAATGTGGTATGCCAAAATAAACTTCACTACCTAATGAGTCTGAGCCAGTAATGCAATCAGTAAATCAGGAAGATACACAACTGTCTGACCAGAAGGTGTCACAAATAAACTTTTATCATCATGATCATGATGCTCTGAAAGAAGAGGAAATATCGAGCCTACCTGACAGCATAGCTGTAATGGACAAGATCTCGTTAGAGCAGTTATAGTCACAGCTGGCAATCACCATCTTAGCCAACTGTGGATCAAGAGGAAATTCAGCCATCATTGACCCAAGCTCTGTCAATTCTCCATCGTCATCAATAGCAGCAAGATAATTCAGCAACTCCAGTGCTCTCATTAGTGTCTCTGGAGCTGTATAAAAAAGAGATAATTCTACCAATTTCAATGTCAGTAGTTAACTATGGTGTGACAAGCAAAGAAAAATTAAGCCTTATAGCATGACCATTAAATGGTCAAGACAAGTCGGGCAAGGTTAGCATCATCTGTGGTATCTCAGAACACCTGGAACCACCCAACTCCCCAGCCCCATAGTGTTAAGCAAATAAGCACCAATGCAGATAGGAAGGCTAAACAAGGCATCTTGTCAGTGCACTGCTGTTGTTGCATTTGAGTTTAAGTCAAGTGACTGAAGCATCACAGAGACATAATCCCTTTACACTTAATATGGATTGGATTCAGGCACATGAATGAAAATTGAAAAAAATTACAAAACTGCAAAAGAAGGATTGAGTATATTATGAAGTAGGGAAGATCACAGAATGGGTACAGAAGTGCATCCCAAGTTAACAACTCAGGAAAGTAATACTCACAGAACATTAAAAAATCAACTGGTCCTGATAAGTCAGGTTGTTAAAACAGACAGCTTAACATTACAATCTGGGCATCAACCAAGCTTTAAATATCAGAACTCTGTATGGGGTAACAACAAAATTTATCCAGAAGTGTTGGATGTTGAAAACTACCTGGAGGGTCCATGAAATCGAAGTGGACCAGATCATCGATACCGAGCTTCTTTAGCTGAAGGACAACGGAACTAAGATTGGATCGCAGGATTTCTGGATAGGTGTTGTCCTGCATTTCCTGTTTGTATGCCTTCTCAGTGTACAGGCGGAAGCATTTGCCCGGCCTGGTTCTACCGGCACGACCCGCCCTCTGCTGCGCACTGGCCTTGCTGATGGCTGTCACGAGCAAGGACTCCACACGGATTCTAGGATTATACACCTATAGAACACCAACCAAAAAGCACTAATTTAAACACACAACTCGAGATCTCAGTTGTACTAAAATCTCATAAGACAAGACAATTAGTAAGGTTCATCTAGATCTGTTAACTCTGACCAATACCATACCAAATCCTAAACACAAAGAAAAAACTAACTGTACCTACAAATTATATGGAAAAGCAGGCTTATGCCAAGAGCATATACAACAACTGTCTGTCAACTTTGACAACTGCATACTGTATACAATAGAGAATATACATTACTTGTTTCAGCTTGATCCTTGGAAATTATTGCATCAGCCTAAAAGGCACTTAAATACCTGAAACAATCAACAACTGCAATCGCTATGGAGACTCTCCATTAACCCTTTAACAACCAGCATTATTGATTATGCCTCACATTTTACTATAAGCTGGTCGTCAAATTACCTTCTGCTTAGCAAAACCGGGATCAATGACAAAGACAACACCATCAATCGTAAGGGATGTCTCAGCAATGTTGGTCGACACAACCACCTTTCGACCAATGGCGCCATTTGGTCTCTTGGGAGGGGGTGGCTCAAAGATTCTTTGCTGAAGATTTGGTGGCAAAGTGGAATAGAGAGGAATACACTTCAGTTCTCCAATCTCCGGGCCCAAGTTATCCACCTCCCTTTGGATTCTCTTGCATGCTTCATCAATTTCCTACAAGAAAAAAAAACACCATAAATCATGTTGCGAATAATAGAGAAAATCTGCATTCAATGTGGTCCTGTCCGTACAAATACTTATATTACTGCACCATTATGTTACAAGCGCCCTTGTAGCGGCTTGGCTGCGTTACGTTCGTTTAATAATAAAAATAATAATAATTATACAACTTACCCAGTAATTTTTAGAAAATAAGGTGTTCTGAAAAGTAGGTATTCCAGTGCAATGTTATATAATGTAATTTTTAATAACAAATAGCTTCTACCACAGAGCCACGGACAAGTACCCACGTTTCTTCAGCATACTAATGAGCACAGGTAAAAAAAAATGACAAGAAAGAGAAGAGAAGCATTCACTTCAGCTGGGCAAAGAGGCAGCCAAGGGTATGACGCATTAGTGACTTAATTTCTCTTAGCCTCAGTCCTATCCCTTGCTACATACTCTTGCAAACAGCAGCAAAGGTCAATGTACTCATTATCGTAGCTGAATTAAACAGAGGGCTCGGGTGGAGCAGAAATCTCTAAACAAATTTCTGTCATAAAGGGAATTTGAACCCCTGACCTTTCGGTTGAAAGTCAACCAATGGACTATCATGCACCCAAATGAGACTTCTTAAATAACCTATCAGGGTACTCCTAAGGAGTGCCAATGGTTAACAGTGTTGGTTGAAGGCTGCACTCACTTCAAACTGAGCGAGGCGAGTCAAATGTCTCAAAGATGTTCACAAGAAAGAACATTAAAACAAATAATAAATAAGAAGAAATGATTCATTAATTCTCAGGCGTAAATGAACACATAACTGTTCAGAAATGCATTTATAAATCATCACCATACCTCTTGTCCAGTAAGGAAGAGCAGAACGTCTCCTTCCGATTCTTCACACATGTGGATCTGTATAACAGTTCGAATGGCAGCCTCAAGATAGTCGCGCTCTGGTTCAGGTGTATAGAAGATCTCCACGGGATGCGTGCGGCCGGGAACACTCATTAGGGGAGCATTGTCAAAGTATTGCTATAGGCAAAGAACACATGGCAAACATAGTTCAAGCCAAATTATAACATCAAAGAAACAGCCGAAGACTATTGAACTCAGGCCATGCAAAGCAATCATAATTTACAGGCCCCTACCAAATAACCATATGCTCCTGTACTTGGCATAATAGCCTTATGTCAGTGTAAAAATGACAAGAAATAATGCACAGCTTACCCATATATGGTGCATTCCTAGTTACATGTGGTCATTGTGAACAAAAGTCACTATTTCATTCATTACTAATAGTTACACAGCGCCCCTTAAGGTGCCTACACAGTGGTGCTCCCAGCACAACCACAGCTAAATAATTATAACCCTGTGTTAGCCAAATAAGGATATTCAGTAGTGCATGATTTATAAACCTTACTGTGGCTAGAATACTCAAAGATGTGAAGGCACTTTTACTACATCTTGCACATCAGATGATTTCGTACAATGTACATTCATCTGAAAGGTCACATTACGGTGAGTTACAACCTGCTGTGCAGCAAGCAATCATTGCCCAGGCACTGCACAAGCAGCTGTACCCCTCTATTAAACAGCAAGTCCCTCTGCCATATGTCTCATGTGGTACATATAAATCATTGCAAGTGATGGTGTAACTGCTTGCTATGGAGATATTTTCCTGTTTAAAATAAGCCATGCAAAATTGGGTTTCCACTGTGTGTTGGAACTTCCATATTCATGCAACATAATTCACAAATTGCATTAAATGGGGTTGTGCTTATAAAGCAGAGGGTTCTATATCCTGGACTCATTACAATCGATACAACAATGCTCTACTCATAAGGAGGTCTCTGCACATGATCAGAGATTAAAACTTGTACAAGCATAGAATAGCACAAAACAAAATTAGAAAAATCAGAACCTTACCTGGAATTTACCAGCATCAAGAGTAGCACTCATGATGATAATCTTGAGATCCGTTCTTTGCCTTGAAACCTCCTTCAGCAACCCCATGAGAATGTCTGTGGCCAGAGTTCTCTCGTGGGCCTCGTCAAGCATAACGACACCATATGCCTCAAGCAGAGGATCAGACATAGCCTCTCTCAGAAGCATACCATCAGTCATATACCTAAAAGAAACAGTAAACAAATTACAAATCACTGGCACTCATATTGCATAATAATGATTCATCGTTTTAAAGGTACTTATGAAAGAATCACAAAAAGCTGTACAATTCTTGAAAACTACAAAACAAGGTTACATCATAAAGACGTCACGTCAAATTGCAAGTAGGTCAGTCAACAATTCTTCAGCAGTTAACTATTTAACAATTAATGATTAATTATTAGATAACTGTGATTAAATGTAATCCCAATAAGCAATGAGTAAGACAGAATTAACAATATTCATTATTTATCTTTAATAATAATATTAATATATATATTACTCTAACTTTAATAGTTACTTACTCAGCAGCCATTTTTTCATATTAATAAAATTGTCTATATTTTTTTTGTTCAAATGCCTTTTTTCAACAAACTTTTACTTAAAGAGTCATCTTCTCGCATATAACACATGGTCTCCGCTTTATCATTAAAATGAAAATTTTCCTTAAAAATGAGCTAACAATTAAATGATTAATCTATCTGCAGCCCTAATTGCAAGATTAATATTCTTAAGCCTGAGCATGACATAGATAGTTCAGGTCCTTAGTCATCGTACAGTAAACTTCAAACTGTACAAGTAAACTTCAAACTGTACAGTAAACTTTAAACTGCATCTGAAATTTTTTTTTTAAAGCAAGTAAGAGCACTTCACATAGACGAAACAAATGCAAACATGTAACTGAATTCTGAAAACAATGTGACTCACTTTAGAATGGTCTTGGACGATGTACAGTCCTCAAACCTGATGTTGTAACCAACTTCCTGGCCAAGAATGACATCCATCTCTTCAGCAACACGTGCAGCAACCGACATGGCCGCCACTCGTCGTGGCTGCGTACATGCAACGCCCTTCTTGTTGAATCGAACCCTCACCCACTCCAAACACCACTGTGGAATCTGTAAACAACCAAGAGAGACATTACAAGCTGCTGTAGTGATCTCTCTTGTTAGAATCAACCTCATTCCATAGAAAAATTTACCACTGGATATGGAGTATCGAGAGATACAAACAGTCACGAAACCACAACAAATACCAAAAGTATAAATTTAAACAAAAGGTTACTTTTAACAAATATTTGCTAACACCCACAGACAACATGCACATCTACCATCTGTGTTTGGGCGCACCGTATCCCACTTGCCATGAATTGATATATACAGTTTTCTGCCATTTTTGCTTTACTGCTCCATGTACAAAGGAGCGAAAGCACGGTAAATCTGTTCTTTGAGGTAACCCTCATTTTTTTAAAATAGTGTTCAATTCCACATTAAATTCATCGCCAGTTTTTAATAGTAGACCAGCTTCCTCCAGAAATTGTTACTTGGGACATGCCATGATGTCTTTTAAACTGATTTATTTGTAGGCTGAAAGTAATTCATCTCTGGTTAAATATCCATTTTTTTAATTGTACTTGAAGGATTGGGTTATTTATTAACATTCCTTTCTGTCTCTCTTTATGCAAAACAAACCACACTTTCATGGCTTAGTCTATTGTTGGTCTATCAGTGGTTCCCAACCTTTTTCAACTTTGGGCCACTTTTATTTAGTTGGAGGACATGATGGACACCAAGGTTGAAAATAATTAATAAAAATGTTATCAGATTTTTATTTTAGAATAGAATCAAATTACACATGGATAAATTTCAGTTTAATCATTTTATATTAGTGACAGACATCAACAAAATATGATAATTTGTGATAGAAAATAATTATTCTGTCAAATATTCACTTTTGTAAGTATATTTTTTATATCTTTGATAGGTCGAGGGCCACTTTTCGAGACCTGGTGGGCTACTTTTGGCCCACAGGCTGGGAATTGCTGGTTTATCAGTATAATGCAATCGCTATAATAAAACAAGAACAAAGAATCACCTGGGTAGTTTTACCAGAGCCTGTTTCACCAACTAAAACAAGACACTGGTTCTTATTCACAGTGTCAATAAATCTGTCCTTGTACTCCCAGACAGGAAGCGCAGTCCTCTTCCGATAGAGCTCCCAGTAGCGTGGCGTAAATGGCAGTCCTGTGACAAGCAAAATAAATAAATCATGTAGGACTACACTAAGCCAATATTATCGTACAATGATATTCAAGAAGCTAATACATGTAAGCATCTAAAGCTTTAGTTTTGAGTGATTAATCTCAAAAGCTCTTAAATAATCACATCTGGACAATGATTCATGTTCAAAAAGTATACTATTACAGTTAACATGGTGACAAGACCATCAGTGTATCTACACAGCACTGAAGCTGAAATGATTTGATGAGAAGATATGTCTACTCAGTGGAGTAGATAAAGAAAAGTTATTTTGAAAAGTAAGTCTTTGGTAATTCTGTGTTTTGCCTGTTTAGTACAAACGCACTGCTAATCATTCAAAGCTCTGTGAAAGCCTAGGAGATCAGTGATTTCAGAGTAAAAAATTCTATATTGCATATCCATTCTACGAAAATGTTAGTTGTGGACTTGTTAATGCGAAGTTGTAGAGAACATACTTCAACATATAGAAAAAGTCAAGCTGAGCAATACTTCAGTTTCAGAACAATATGGTGTGTTACATATCGATAGATGTGGAGACATGACACCACTTTCCCTAAATCAGAATGATGTGAAAACCGAGAGTGGGCAAAGCAAAGCAGTCCACACTTTTATGCATACTCTGCAAACGAATATAAAAAAACCAGTAGTAAAATGTACTCTGCATGTGTGTTCTTGAAAATTAAACAACTCTCAACCATTTACTAAACAGAATCATGCCTCCTCAGTGGTTGGCCCCTCGCTCTGGAACATGCTCCCGTTGGCGTTGCCGACAAGGATCCACTCACAGACTCATTTTATAGTCGCTGTAAAACTGTTCTTTTTAACCCTGCTGGAGTCGGGAGTGATCCTGAGTAGTAGCCCTGAAGGGTGCTATGTAAATCTCTGTAATGAATGAATGAATGAATGAATTTACCAGAAAATGGGTTTTGAGTAACAATTGTTTTTGGTGCATTTGAGGCCAGTGCAGCTGCACTTGAAGCTACAGTAGGAAACGACATGTTCGATGGTACGGTGGCTTTGCTGCTGTTGCTTGTGTTGCTGTCTCTGTCACGCCCTCGATCACTGCGGCTTCTGTCGTCCTCGTAGTCTCTATTAAAGACAACCATAAAACTGATAGAAATGTACAACTAAATACATTTTTAACTTTAAAGTGAAATACATTCTGCCTTACTTGAATTATACCTAGCAAATGTGATCATGGATACATCAGGAAATTTATTCCTATAAAATATTTGGTCTTACGAATGAGACAGCACAAAGCAATATGATTGTTTTGCTTCACTCTTCAAAGATGTCATATGGTGTTTGTTACTTACTTACTTGCTCATCTAAAATCGCCATGCAGAGTCTGCAGCATGCCATTCTCCTAGTCTGAAGCAGCCATATTGCTTAATTTCAGATGCGTTAAAAAAAATTCCAACATCCTGTAGACAATATTTATGGTAATAGCACACATTTTTAAAATACAAAAGAGCATCACCTATGTTGGTCCCGCCAGCTTGAACAGACTCCACCTCCTGTTCAGGAAGAGCTGCTCTCTCTTCCCTCTGCTGCCCTCCGGAAGCGCTTGAAGACTTTCCTGCTCTCCATTCACCTATGTGCTGAGTCATGAGTGCCTCTCATTGGAATGGTGCTATATAAGTGATCCGGGTAATCTTAAGTTTTAGCGTAATTAATTCTAAACGCTATAATAATGGACAGTTTCCCATTGAACACAATTTCACCAAATCCAGCTTCTATTTAAGCATGACTATTTTCATCAATCCAGCATCCAATAAGGCACGATTCTATTCATCTATCCAGCTTCCATTTGAACGGCCTTCTCTTCATCAACATTGTGGTCGCATATTAGGATGTCAAACATCCTAACAGGAAATAATTAAATACACTAAAACCTAAGAGGATTAACATGGCAATAACTAATAGCGCTAAAACCTAAGATTACCACGCTCCATTTCATTACACTACATTACAGACATAATGTGAAACCGTGTCACGACAAATGGTTGGCAGACTAATGGGATGGGTGATATGCCGTTATGTTATCAGTATGCTGACCAATGCTTCATAAATACAGTCAGGTTGTTAATTTAAACAAAGTTCTGATTAACCGTGATTACTGTAATTTGCATGTTGATGCTTCATAATTTACATAAACACTGTCTGTTATTTTTTTAAGCAGCATTTTACCCTTTACCTTGTTGATTGGCTGTTTGGTAAAATGCTGATCAGCATTTTACCCACCGCCAATTAGCAAATCAGCATTTTGTGCCCATGTTAGATGCATTGTAGAATATCATACTCAGAAAAATGGAATAAAGTCCAATTGACAAATGTTTATTGGGCTGGTACCTGCTTCGTTTTGACGAATGTGAGTCCCCTACATCGATACGGTGTCTTTTAGACATGGCCGGCAGAAATCACAACAAAATCAAATATAATTTAACCCAAACGTGATGACCAACTCGCCTCGCAATTTCGCACTAATAGTCTTTTTCTTATTCTTGCTGCCCAAATACCCGGATCGCAGACTATATACATGTTAGAGTAGAGATAATAACGTTGATGACGTCGTTAAATCGTAATTATGGTAGCCAAACTTAAGATTCATTTTTTTTCGTTCCCACAGCTCAATAATAGTCACGCACCTCAGTTAATTGTTTCACGCACAATTTCACTATCTTTCAACAATAGCAGATGCAACGAGAAGAGTCAGATAAATTCTATAGAGAATTATACAGATTACGGAGGCCTGCGTGGCGCCAGCTGAGTGCTAATCTTTGTGGTTCCACATGCTTACACTGACAGAATAAAGCTCTCGCAATTGTGGGTCCCAGTGTTTGAACAATATTCCATCTGATATGCGCTCTTTCCCGCGCGACCTACATGTCTGGCTCTCTCTATAAACTTCTCAAGACTTTCCTTCTTGACCTGGCCTAGGTTGAGCTATAGATCTTCGATATGCGCTACATAAATTGCATTGATTGGTTGATTGATCGACTGACTGACTGCATGGTCGATTGGCTGGTTGGTTGATTGATTGATTGATAATCATGTCACTTCCGGAGTCAGCTTGGAGTACGTATATTAACTATTCTGAGTCTGGAAGCATCGACATACCGTAAGTAGGCCTACTAAGTATGTACTGACGAAGTTCAAAATTTCATTCTATTTACGAATTATTTGGTTAAATATTTTAATTTGCTATGCTTCGTTAAAAAAGTCTGCTAAAATATTTTTGGTCATTTTTTTGTTTTTTTGGGACGCAATTGTATTTTTTCGTCCATGCTGCGCCGACACTAGATCTATCGATATATATAGATATAGATCTATAGATCTACTCGAGATCGATCGAGGACCATCGCGGAGGAGCCGATACCTACCGATGTTCTCGACGTTATGCCCTAAAGTTTGGGAACCTCGATCGTGTGCCCGGTGACTATCCAATTGCACGATTGAGGGTGGTGTACTGATGTATCCTGGCCGATATCGTTGGTGAATGATGAGAACTGCAATAAACGCTGAGTATGATCGACTGTATTTATCCGAAAGTCCTCTAGCTGACAGACCACGGAGGCCTGACCGACGCGGACAGAGTCCGACAGACCAGGAGAAAGACGCCACAATCGTAATCTTAACATTACCACAGCGTCCACGAAGGCGAAGTCGCTGCAACCAGCTTATACACTGCATGTTTGACGGGAGCGGAAGAAGTGCTATTTTCGATGATTCACATTACATTCTTACATCTTAAATTGGGAACGATGGGAACCAAGGATCGACTGGATGGGAACACATGCAAGAATTGATCGATGCGCCGTCTTTCATTAAGGAGGTGCGTAGGCATAACCTATCTCCTATCTCTAATTTCTTGGCAGCTCTCAACAACTCTGGTGCCCTGTGCTTAGCTTTTGTATCTTTAAAATTATTGTCTTAAAATGTCTTTAGAAAGTAAATAACGATTGCAGCAACGCGTTTAACGATACCTTGCAATAACCACACAAAGTTAGCATTTATAGTGTCTTACTCTAGTATTATATTTATAATTCTTTGCTTCGTTTCATTGTGCGTCTTCCGGTTCTGGAAGCCATTTTGTACTTCGTAGTTGTGTAAGAGATAGTTTCTCATATGACGCGGAAAACGTTGTTAAATTCTCTACTGGACAATTGTTTCTTTATCTTAACGCTGCTCTGAAAAAGGAAACTTTCTGCTGGCGAAGGCGAAAAGTACTGGGGGAATGGCTGACGAAGAAGCGGTCGAGGAATACCGATCGTCACTCGGCGACCTGAAGATGAACAGCAAACCTCTTATCAATATGCTGACAATGCTCGCCGAAGAAAACAAGCAGTATGCCGATCAGTTTGTCAAAGTTATCGAAGATCGCGCCTTACAGGTCGACTACTTATGCTTTCTCCAAGTTAGAGTATAATAATAAGTTTTTATGTAGTTCTTTTGCATCATTTTTGAATGTATTGTAGCTAAAAGTTTATGTGAAATAAAAATTTGGAGGTCACGTTGTGTATTTTGTTATACTTGTAAATAACCGGTTATATTAAAAAACCCAACATTATACGGCTTTGAAAAATAAAATATTATCCTATTCAAGCAATCTACACTTCCTCAATTTATTTTTGTGCAGGAAAGCCTAATCCTAAGTGAAATTGGTGTTGGTAATAATTAAATATCATTGTCCTGAACTGGAATTCTTTAAAACTGATTAATAGCTGTAGATTTCTGTCTAGTGTTAAATGTTTTCCAGATGTTACCAGATTATATGTAGGTCCATATGTATTCAGATGCATGAAATTGTCTCTAATGGTTAAGTAACTACATGCATTTTGCCATATGTTTCATTTATCAAACGTTTCATGCTATATGATTTGTGATCCTTTATTCAAGCTTTGCAGGTATGCTAGTAATGTCGCATTTGTCTCCATATGACACTTGGCATGGGTGGGAATTTATTGAAAAGCTTTTTGAGTTGTGATCTAACAATATGCAGCAATACAATCACAAAAAGGAGCAGAAGGCATGTATTACTTTTCCTAAAGTGACATTGGGGATAAAAAAATATGGAGCAGTGCATGGTATGGCGAGTGCAACTGTTACCACTGAGTTTCTACAAATTTCTATTTTTTTATAGAATAGCCAGATCGTTACCTGTTAGATGTATGGGAATAGATTGCATTTCAGTGCGTTTGCTCCTGGGTATCAGTAAGGAAATTTGATAACATATGGCACTGGACCAAAAATCTACATGCTGACATTAATGCTTAATATTGTTTTGGATACTGTAAAGAGAATTCTTTTAAAATTGGGGTCCTATCGCATATGCCTATAGGGCGAAAAGCATTGTTTTTTTCTAAGAAAACTGTTTTTATTTGAATTCAGTTCACTAACACTAAATATTAAATATTGATTTTCTAAGAATGATAAACTTCCAAATTATATCGGGACGTTTATTTGTTGATTAAAATATATTATTACTTTTAGAGTTCTAGCTATTAAAAGTGCCATTAAATAGTCACTGCATGGCCTAATTCAGTGCTTTTAAAATTTAATATAGGAATGGATAATAAGTTGATGAAATAGATTAGTTATTGTACTTATTTTGTGTGTTGCACCAATGTAATATTCTGACTAAGAGAGGATCTATACATAGCTGTAACATAAGGAAATATTATATATAGCTCCTTCTTTTAGCTGGATTAATTTGTATTATAATTATTTAATTGTACTCAATTAGCTGTGGCCATTAGGTTTCTTATATATCTTAACTGTTTAATAATGTTTTCATACAAATAATTAATTTATTTTACTCAATTAGCTGTTGTCATTAATTATTAGGTTTCTTATATATCTTAACTGTTTAATAATGTTTTTCATACAAATGCTTTGAAATTGTTGTTGATTGAATAAACTTGATTCATTGTTCTCATCTGAAGTTGTGATCTGGTTAGTTTACTATTGATAATGAGCCATTTTAGTCATCCCTTGACTATTAGCATTTAGGGGTCCCCAACAATGATTTAAATCCAAACTTTCAAGAACAATCATTTATTTACAGCTGCTGGGTTAGTTTGACCAATGAAGCTCTTGAAATTTTGCAGAAATTTGATTTCAAAATTTCTTCATTTGTATAGTTTGCTGAAATTATACTGTGATTTGTTGGTATATTTGTGGTAAATTGTGTGGCTTCATTGGTCAGTCTAACACTACATTTGACTTACTAATGAAAATTGAAAAAATGGCAGTTATGTATGTACACAACCTACGATCGAACAGTAACAGGTCAGAAGCACATGTATGATCATTTTTGACAATAAGTCTATGGTGGAAAATAGAATAGAATTTGCAAACCCTTCACATACAGACACACAGATACGATGTCAAGCCTTTACATGACGGGGTATCAGTAGTGGTGACTGGTGTATTGTATTGTATTTGAGAACTTCTGAAGCGCCTCTTGCAGACCAACGAGAGGTGCTCCCAGTGTGAAGAACCCAGGCAAAAAGACAAGAGCTCTGCAATGTGACCTAAATCAAACAGCAAACTGAATGGTTAAGGGCCCTCCAACGGCCTGCGCCAACCATCCTCCGTCGAGAGTATATCACCCTCATGTACGGCCAGTACATGAGGGTGCATTAGTACCTGGCTAAATGTGGTGTATTCACTTCATATGGTCCTGACTCCATAGTACATCAGCAAGATGGGCCTGATGCAGTCATGGAACCACATTGACTATGATCCTGACTCCATGATACGTCAGAAAGATGGACCCGATGCAGTTGTGGGACTACATCAACTA
>OY365810.1:27715105-27870223 GCA_959347315.1 Bimastos eiseni | reverse complement strand
GTTTAATAATGTTTTCATACAAATGCTTTGAAATTGTTGTTGATTGAATAAACTTGATTCATTGTTCTCATCTGAAGTTGTGATCTGGTTTAGTTTACTATTGATAATGAGCCATTTTAGTCATCCTTGACTATTAGCATTTAGGGTCCCCACAATGATTTAAATCCAAACTTTCAAGAACAATCATTTATTTACAGCTGCTGGGTAGTTTGACCAATGGAAGCTCTTGAAATTTTGCAGAAATTTGATTTCAAAATTTCCTTCATTTGTATAGTTGCTGAAATTATACTGTGATTTGTTGGTATATTTGTGGTAAATTGTGTGCTTCATTGGTCAGTCTAACACTACATTTGACTTACTAATGAAAAAATTGAAATAATGGCAGTTATGTATGTACACAACCTACGATCGAACAGTAACAGGTCAGAAAGCACATGTATGATCATTTTTGACAATAAGTCTATGGTGGAAAATAGAATAGAATTTGCAAAACACCTTCACATACAGACACACAGATACGATGTCAAGCCTTTACATGACGGGGTATCAGTAGTGGTGACTGGTGTATTGTATTGTATTTGAGAACTTCTGAAGCGCCTCTTGCAGACCAACGAGAGGTGCTCCCAGTGTGAAGAACCCAGGCAAAAAGACAAGAGCTCTGCAATGTGACCTAAATCAAACAGCAAACTGAATGGTTAAGGGCCCTCCAACGGCCTGCGCCAACCATCCTCCGTCGAGAGTATATCACCCTCATGTACGGCCAGTACATGAGGGTGCATTAGTACCTGGCTAAATGTGGTGTATTCACTTCATATGGTCCTGACTCCATAGTACATCAGCAAGATGGGCCTGATGCAGTCATGGAACCACATTGACTATGATCCTGACTCCATGATACGTCAGAAAGATGGACCCGATGCAGTTGTGGGACTACATCAACTATAGTCCTGACTCCATGGACCATGCTACATCAGAACGATGGGCCTGATTCAGTCATGGGACCACATCGACTATGGTCCTGACTCCATGGTGCATCAGAAAGATAGGCGTGATGCTGTCTTGGCACTGCATCAACTTGTGATCAAAATAGCCTCAAACATACTAACTCCTTGACTAAACCAGTGATTAAGTCCAGCATGGAAACCTAGTGCCAGGAACCTCACCCACAATATTCACATTTACTGAACAAATTCTGCAGTCGCATGAAATAATTCATCAGAATGACACAGAAATTGATCAACGACCTACGTGACTGATCAATGACATACGCCGACAAATAACGGACAATAGAAGTGGGAACCGGGGAAGAGACTGATCTTTTGATGACCCTGAGGTGACTTGAGTGATAGTAGCAGGAATGGGGAAGATTGGTGAAATATCCAGAGAAGATAAAGAGTGCTAACTAGAATGACATCTGGGTCACGGACACTGGACAATTAAGTAGGCGTTTGGAACCTCTTAGCTAATAGGATGAAGTCAAAAGTGAGGAATTCTTTATGGGTGCCAAATCATATTAGTTGTGTCTTGGACGAGTTTTAAAAGAGAAAACGATTTATAGATTTCAAAGTGAAGATGACAAAATATTTTCTTATCTACTATAACAAACATGCCATACACATTGGTTCCTGTGATGTTCCCCAGTAATGCAGTCTTACAAATGGTATCTCAGTTATTCCAAAGCTATAAGAAGTTGGTTAATTGGCTTGTGACATTAGTCAGTCGGTCCATTGGTTATGCTGGGTCGACAGGAATTTGGTGTTTGAATCTCTTCTAGCATGGAAAAATATTTACAAATCTATTGTGCTTGTGAGTAGGTTTAGTGTCACATGAATACATTATTCTGTGTTTGGAGCTTCAGCTGAAGATTGTGGCTGCTCTCACCTATTATTGTCTCTTCCAGCTTAAGGAAGTTGCTAACATGTACATGTGATGTCGTGGCTAGGTGAAAGAAGGAACCACACATGTTAATCGAGTTTGAAATTAGAATTCCAGTCATGTGCTGTTCCTAAATTTAATTATGCAGATTCTTGGAGTGTCTTCAAACACTTCATTTAAATTGAGAAGTTTATGACTAGACAAGAATTCACAAGTCAGAAATGTTTAATCTTTCATGCATAAATGAGCAGACTCAAAGAGTAGAACACTAATCAAAGTGAAGCGGTGCCCCAAATAAATTCACATGATCTATACAACGTAGTGTTGGGCTCAATTTGACACTAAGGCTGTCAAAAAACGTTGAAATCATGAAGCGGGTACCCATCGATATGCACGATACCCGACCGTACGGATATTTTGTTAGGAAATGTAGGGAATTGCGCATTATTATGGAATGTTGGGCACCCGAGAATCCATTTCATTGCCCGGTCAGTCTGCCAATATGACCAAAATATTTCTGGTATATGTTCAGGTAAAATTGTGCATTTTTCATTTTTTCGGAATTTTGAGTACCCGAAAACCGAATTCATTACTTGGGTAGTCAGCCTCGGGCGGGTACCCATTGACAGCCTTATTTGACTCCACATTATAGTTCAAAGGCCAACATACACACAAACCTTGCTAACTATCCTGCAAACAAATGATTCCTGCCTGTAATGTAATGTCTACCCTAAATTAAACGACACTTAATCTGCTGAGTTGAAAGATCAGACCTTAAAAGATGTTCTTTGACGGTTGACAAATAATTAATTCCTGGCACAATCTGTAGAATGACCACTTAGGCCATAATAGGGAGTAGAACTTGGACAGCTATGTTAAAGATTTTCAACATAAACAATTTTAAAATTCTATGTATATTGGATGGAGAAGTTGTTCAGTTCAACAGTTACAAATACCAATATTACTCTATTTACTGGTGGTGAATGCGATTGTTGTTTTTAGATGTAGTGATCTCAGATCAGGTGTTGCTCTTCTAATACATGAATTATTTTAAAGCACTTGATTCTGGTGTTTTTGATGGATGTGGGAGTGACTCGTTATTGTTCAATTAAAAAAAACTTTCAGTAAGTTCAGTAATCATAAATCAGTTTACAAATGTTGTGATGGATGTCACACTTGGATGTTGCAACCCAATTAGTGGTTAGAATGTAAATTTCTTTGCATTTACTTCTGCTTACTATGTGTTGTTTGCTGTAAAGGACTAGTTAGTTGTACTTTGTCAGGATCAGGCGTTCACTGGTGTATTGACTCATTCTTCTGTTTGAAAATTGATGAGATTTATGCAGTGTGTATTTTCAACAGGCACCCCAATCTGAGAAGCTTCCAACCATGTATCTGATTGACTCCATCATGAAGAACCTTGCAGATAGTAATTATCTGGAACTTTTTTCCAAGAATATTGTCTCCACTTTTGTTGCAGTATTTGAAAAGGTAACACTATTTTGAGACATTTTTGACCCAATATTAGAATTAGACCTTAATGTAATTACTAGTATGTTCAAAGACTGATTTGTGGCTATTTCAAACAGGCAGCTGCTTTGTAACCATTTCTTTTAAGTAGTGCAGTGATTGTTAACAAGATTTATTATAAAATTGTTTCTTTGTTATTATAATATTTTAATATTGTTATTATAATATTGTTTTTTTGTAATAAAATCCTTAATGTGATATTCATTTTCATGTTGTTATATTATGTCATGATGGTGTCTTCATTCTTTTAATGTTTTTTGAAAATTGGAAGCCGAAGACCTTGTGTGTGGAATTAGTTAATTCTTGACATTTAGGTTTTTCAATGTTCCTTGCACTTATGCAGAGAGTCAAATGAAGAATGTAAATTGTTGACAAATGTATGAATGCGTGTTTCGGAAATATTCTCCTATTAGCACCTCTGAAAAGTTCTGGATAAGATATAGCATCAGCAAAGCCAAGAATATTTTATTCTAACAGTTTATTATGGAGTGGTAGCATATGTTTGTGTTGAGAATTCTGACCCGCCTGAGGGGATGGTTGTTGCAATTATGTAAGTTTATGGTGCCAGGTAATCTTGAGAAAATTACCGGACAATGGCAAACGAGTTGCGGGATCTGGGGGTGTGGATATGTTGGCTAGGTCCATAAAAGATACGCAGACAAGCAGTTGTCTATAAGAATGATAATTATGATAACTATATGAATCATAAACAGCTTAGAAAAAGTAAATTATCACTGTTGTCATTTGTATCATATATTTTCAAATTAATTGTTATTAACAATTAGTTTAACAATAATTATTTATTATAATATGGATATTACAAATTACCGGACACCGTCATGTCCGGTAACGTCTGAAATTTCTGACCGGACAGTTGTTTAAATACTGGACTGTCCGGTACCTGGCAACCCTATGTAAGTTTGGCAGCATCAATGAAAGATAGTTATGGTTAAAGTTCATGGAGCATCAAGTGACATATTTTGCCATTTGAGCCTAAACTGCTACAATTAGATCTACTTTACTCACAATGGCAGAGTTGATTATTATAAAATTGAACAGTTGGTATATTAATTCAAATATGTGCTTTATGCATTATTAATTTATAAGTGTTGGAAGCTCAATGTGACTGTATTGGACATGCATGCAGTCTTTGAAAGTTGCCGGGTCTAAATGGCTGCAATAAATATTGCTCAGATGAGGCTTTGATACATTTTATTACAAAAATCTGGATACATGCAGGTTGCAATAAAGCAAATTTTATCAGTAAAAACGTTTTACTGTTGCTGACTGTGGTCAAGTTACCTAAGAAAATTGTGTATGTATATACATATTCAGGAACAATAGAATGTAATATCCTGGAGAAGCTAAAGAGCAGTTTCTCAAATATTGCTGCCATAAAAGTTGACCTAAGTTTTGTCCTTTGTATAAGTAGTATTTCAAAGCCAAAACAGATACAAGATATGTTAGAATGGAGGATGTTTGGACCAGGATGACTTCGCTAGGTATTTACGTACCCCACCTGTTGATGTTTTGCAATGTTCAGCATTTTAAATGCAGATATCATTAGTAAAATAATATGAGAAGTTGAATATTATTATTTTATTATTACTGTAAATTTCTGTCTAAAAATGATATTATTTAACTGCTAAGGAGTTCATTCCCAAAATTTTATGCAGTTTTAAATTCATTCTAGGTCGATGAGAAAACTCGCCAGGCATTGTACAAATTGCGGCAGACATGGAATGACCTCTTTCCGAACAAGGTGCTCTACTCTTTGGATCATCGTGTCAGTTCCATTGACCCGGCGTGGCCAGTGACTGCCACATTGCCTGAAGTACCAAGCGTAAAGCCTGCAACAACTATTCATGTCAATCCAAAGTTTTTAACTCAAGTTGGTTTCATATCTGTCACTTATCTTGCTTTTTGGATTAGTTTTGTTAGTTAATATATGAAAATTCAACTTTTACCTGAAATCCTGACGATTTCTTATTGCACAGATTTTCTCTGACCAAACTGATGATTCCAAATGCGTACTATGTTTGAAAAGTTCTTGCAACTGCCAAATTGTGAATATAAAGTGGGTGATTTGTGCATTGTGTATTTACTTTAAAGACTGGTCGGTATGTTTAAAGACTGTTTTGAGGCTGTTTCAAACAGCCTTTAGCTTTATAACCATTTCTTTTAAGTTCATGGTTGAATAACAATGTAATATGGAAAATGTTAAAAAATATGTCCACTGATTTTTTAGTGGTCAACTAAATGGCATAATAGGCAAGCAAGAACGGTTAGAGAGTTGAAAGGAAATTAGAGAAGGCTTACATTTGTAGTCAAACTGCATCAATAGCTATCCACATCTGAACAAATTTATGTTGCCCCACAATTCACAATGCTGCTGGTGATTCCTTTATATAGCAGTTGAATAGAACCTATCAGACCAAATGATATGTAATAGCTTTGATATAACATTGTGAGAAGTGTAATATTTTGCTCCAGAATGGTTGATTCCAGGAGTTATGCTGATGAAACGATCTGTGAAGATCTTAAGATGGCATAAAATGCTTTGTAATATAGTAAAATACTTTGAAAATACACTGTTGCCAATAATGAAATGACCTGAAGGTCAATGAACTAATGATGCAATTTTCACAGCATTCTCAGCCAAAGACTGAAGTTCCAGTCGTTTGTCCTCATGGGGTGATAGAAGATGCGGAACAGCTAGAAGCTGATGAGAAGAAGCGCCTGGAAGATATCGAGATGACTGCAAAACTGGAGAACGACGTAACGCTACGTCAGCAACTTATGGCCAAACAACAAGAGATTCTCAGGCTTCACCAGCAGGAGCTTGAATTAAAAATAGCTAGAGCGAATGCTCTGATTGACCAACAAGCCAAACTGCTGCAGAAAAATTCGATAAAGGAATCGCAGGTTTGTATATAAAAAATAATTAATCAATGCCTTGAAGCGTGCATTTCAAATCTTGCATGTGTACTGGGAAATTGCAGTTTTTATTGCAAATTTATATAATGCCAACTGAAGAGTGTCCCAACACAATGAAACAAAGATTCAATTGAATGGTCCTTAAGTGCTTACAGAAAATAGGTGCAGCAGAAACTTGAAATTTAAAATAATGGCTGTGAGACTGTGAAAGGTTAGCAAAGATTTCCAGAGCAATTACATGTTGTTAGAAAGCCATAACAAAATAAATTGTATATTTATTGTGTAAGACCAAGTGGTTAATCTCCAAGAAATTTGCATTAAATATGAGATGCAAATGTTGTGCTATGTAAATGTTCAGATGCATATGTGTACACAGCGCTAAAGCATTAGCTCTGCATGAAGTTTAGTTGATTTGTTGTGTAGAATTTTTTCATCAATGGTGCACTCATTTGAAATTTTTTTGAGTAATGGTATAGTAAAGTCTTGAAAACTGTTACAGGTAAAAGAGATTGTCAAGCCAACAAAGGCCGTGGCAGTTGCTAAACCTACGATTCAAATTTCATCTGCAAAGACAACCGGTGTGCCTGGAGTAACTCGTGACCCACGCATTAGACCCAGTGCAGACCCACGTGTTTCTCGAAATGTTTCCACATTATCTCAGCAGACAGCAGTTGTTCTACCAACGCCATCGCCAAAGCCCACCACCGAAATGTCTGTCGTCATTCCAGACGCCGCTGCTTCGCCACTGAGTTTATCTAAGGCGCTGCCAAACTCAGCTGGGAATATCTTTGACCGTTTGCAGGATCTGACTGTGAAGAGTGAAAGAGGGAGCCCTGCAAAGGCAATTTCACCATCCAAGGACACTAGGCACTCGTCAAATTCAACTGGAGTGGGTGAAACTAAGGGCACAAATGGACAAAAATCCAGTCCAGATCGGAAGCCAGTTAAGAAACCAGCTGCATCATCACCTACAAAGAAGGACTTGAACAAGACAAACCAGGCAAACACAAAGATTCCATCACATGAAAAGAAAACAAATAAGGATGTGAGCAGGAAGTCTGACAGTAGATCGCCACGAAAGAGTGACTCCCCACGATCAAAATCTCCTTCTGAAGATCGAACAGGCAGGGATCCTTATGTGCGTCAGAGGCGTCCCTCAAAATCCGTGCGTAATCGTTCGCCTGGCTCGTCCTCTAACGTGCCACCTGTTAAGTGTGCGAAACGCACCGATCTGATTCCACGTGGCTCAAACTTCAAGCAGGGACCCATGAATCGAAGACAGAGGCAAAACAGTGCAAGAGAAGATGGATTTTCTGCCAGACATCGACATCAGGGAAACGAAAGGAGCGCTCAAAACAACAGGAAGAGGTTGTTGGATCCTGGTCCTATATTGACAAGCCCAAAAGATGCCAAGAAAGTCAAACGTGCATCGGAAACTGGTGTAAAACGAACAAACCAGTTATCAGATGACTTGATGTGAGTAGCAACATTATTCTTTTGATTGTGCATATCCAATCTTTCAAGAACAAGCATTTAAATTACATCTGCCGGGTTAGTCAGACCAATGAAAGCTCTTCAACCGTATTTTGAAGAAATTTGAATTCCAGGACTTCCTTCATTTGTATATACTATTGAAATTTATGCTGCAATTTTTGTATTATTACTTTGTTCCGGCATGTGCGCTGGTGTAATGGCTAGTTAGGCTGGTGTGCCAGTCGAGATGTTGGGGGTTAAAGTAAGTCCCAGCTAGATTTCTGTTCCATATGCCCCCCAGCAACGTCGATTATAATGAGTACGGTTGGTCGGTGGATGAGAAGACAAAAGTTGAGGACTAGTCACCTGTCCTGATATGCCGAGACTAAGAAAAGGAAGTCGCTTACACTTCATACTCATGGCTGCCACATTCATAGCCATATCTGCCTCAGGACTTGTTTAAGGGACTGCTCTCTTTTGGCTTTTTAGTTTGTAAAATATTGACCATAATTTTTTGATAGATTTTTGCATATTTGCCATTTTTTGACATTTCACATGCAACTGGAATATTTTTACTGATGATAAATTATGTGTTCAGGTATATCGGGAAAATTTTTATTTATAAGTGACATTTATGTGCTATAACAGTTTTGATTTTGAGTTGTAGGATGCTTTACAGGCGATATCTTGATGTAATCAGTGGTATTTTTGAACTTGTAAATGAATTTGTGTGTAGCTGTGTTGTGTTTTCCATGTTTAGGGAACTCTTTGGCAGAGAGGATAAAGATTACCGCTGTATTTCTTCACTTGCTACTCATCCAGAGTCTTCTGGATTCAAGGACCTATCGATGGCTCCTCCTCCTCGCAGGCGAGACTCTCTGCTTCTTTCACCACCTCTGCCGCCTAGTTCTCAGTCGTCTGGTTGGGCCCAGTTCAAAGCGAGCCGCCCCGAGGACTTCCCGTTCCAACTTTCTCAGGCACGATCGCTCCGCGAAAGTCTCGACACTGATATTCGATCGGCCCTGCTTGTGTCACCAGGCCTAAAGCCAGTGATCAGCAGACGCGCGCCATTGCTCCCGACCCCACAGATCGACGGCATGCTAGAAATGACCGTAGGCGGTTTGCCTACAAACTCAACTGCGCTGCCTGGACAAGTGACAATGGATGCATTACAACGGCAGATGAACGAACTGCAACGACTTAAAGAGATGAAGAAACACCTGGATGAACAACGGGAACGGCTGCTCGGCAACTCGCTTGCGCCCGCCGCGGCTGGCCCAGCAGGTCCGGGTGACGAGCTGCACAGGCTTCAGACTCTCAAGAGAGATCTGGACGAAAAGCACGAACGCCTTCAGATGATGATAGACAGTGGAATGAGGATAAGTGACGAGTTCAGTTCCGCATTTCCGACGTTCGGAGAGAGTCCACAGAATGCCCATCCAGTGCCTGTCATCAGGAAGAAGCATTTGGAAGTGCAGGACGAGTCTAGTAGGTCACCTGTCTACCAGGAAAGGTCACCAAGGTCCGTCATGGATCACGGATATTATCCAGGAGAAAGAGGGGGTCTTCTTGGGGATCGACCCCTTCAGCTCGACCCGCGACTGGAGCGTAGGGCAGAAGAAAACAAGGTTTTGCTTCCTACTCCGAAATTTCTAGAGAAAGATGGTGGGAAAAGTGGAGCAGTACCCTCAATGCCAGTTCCACCATATCATGACCAGCCTCAAGAAATGGAATTGGTCTGTGAAGATGAGAAATTCTATTTTCCGGAATGTGATCCTAGGTGGTCGATGCGGGCACAGACCTCGAGGTCCCTGAACGTCTACAATGTTGTCATTGATGGAAGACATTATGAAATGATGTTCACCAATCGTCCTCTCAAGATCTGGCTCAACCAACAGGAGATGGTCATTCGACTCGATCCAGCGACAAGACAACTCTATTGCAACGATGTGAGCACCTACCACATAGGGGAAGAAGAGAAGTCGGTCATCCTAAATGGAAACCCCCATCTGGTCTTTGTCCAGGGTCCGGCCAAAAAGCTATGGATCGACGGCCAGCTTTTCGACATAAGCGTCGACTCTCCTCCAGAGAAGATAAACATCGGAGGCAGAGAGCACAACATTTCTATTGATGGCAGAACAAATCGCATCATCGTGGACGGCTTTGACATCTGTCCGTTTGGAACGGACGAGGAACAGCACGTGAAACTGGCGTTCGTTGAACATAAAATCAGGTTTCAGCCGCCTTGCAAGACGATTCTTATCGATGGGAAAGTGTGCGAACTCGACCTCTCTGGCAAGTACCCTGTTGTGGTCATTGATAGCAAGCCGCACGGAATTCGGTTTGATGGCCCTCCTCGTATGATCTTCATCGACGATAAACCTTGGACTATTCCGATTAACATCCCAAAGAGATGTCACCTGGACGGTCGGTCGTCTAAACCCGTGCTTTTGGCATTTGGGGGTCCGAGCCACGAGATCGTGGTCGACGATCAGTGGTATGAAATGAAGTTTGATGGACCTGCAAAGTACATAAAGGTTGGCAGGAAGACGCGAAAATTCCAGTTGAAGGGTAAGACGCCCGAAGTGAAGATTCTGGGTGAAACTCTGTTGAAAAAAGAAAATATTGATGCTCATCCTGGAATGTTGATGTCAGATGGTTTCCAGAGACCAGGGTCACAAGCGGGATTTGGTCTCAAGCCTCCACACCTTGGCGCAACTGATGCCCCTCTTCGACAGACGGCCTCTACTGACAAAATACCTTCATTGCTCGGTAGGTTTAGCAATATTTTAGAAAACACTGTTGCAAATCTTCCATTTTTTCTTGTGCCATGTTTTTTTGAGCTAGTGTGAAGAACTGTTTTAATTAAAATTGCGAAGAAATTTCAATTTCTTTATTTTTTATAGTGATATTTTCAGTTAATAAATTTATGTAGTGCCCCTTCACGACTATCTACTTAGGGCATACCCGACCCAACCCCGGCAAAAGAGAACAATACATTTCATTTGACAGCTTCATCATTCTCATAATTTAATGGCTGCATGCAAGTCTATTGTTAAGTGATTTTATTAAGGTTTTGTAATTCAATAATATATTCCAGCCATTATGCATTGTTCAATGTTTTGTTATATTGTACCTGTGGCAGGCATCAGGTTTCCGGGTTGTTAGAATTACTTTTTATTAAATAATTATAATTGATGGAGTTTTCATTTTATGCACTTTTTAGATATTAGCGTTGGTCCGAAAATCGAGAGGAATCGCTCGTTTGGACAATTCCCTCCACCTCGGCAGCAAGAGAATTTCCAACCTTCTAGTGGATTTGACAAGAAAGTTCCAGGACAAGGCCACGTTGAGGGAATGGTTGGTCCTCATGGACCGAGACTATTTGGTCCTGGTCCTTTTGATTCGCATCAGAATCATGCCAGGGATCCACGATTCGCTGGTCCATCTGATGGTTGTCCACGACCATTGACGATGGATCCCCAGCGTTTGAGATTACCCCAACAGCATGAGCACAATGAATTCATGCAGCCACAGATGCAGAACGTGCCTTTCGGAACGCAGGGCCCACACCAGCAGGGAATGATGCAACCAAGACCACTGGATGGTTCCTATGGAAATCAGGCTGGTCCCAGATTCGGGCCACACGGTCCTGGCATGCCCCACGCTGACCAACACTTCAACCAACAATTCTCGTACAGGGATCAGCAGTCGCAGATGCATCAACCGTGGAATCAGGCGGAGCAGTTTGGAACACCATCTAGTAGCAACCAAGGTAGTGAATAGTGATGCCATGTACAATGGCTTTGTATTAAACAAGCATTACTTGCTGCTTCATAGTATTTCCCTGTGTTTTTTGTCTTTTTTGGTAATGTGAGTCTATATTTGTAGGTGAATGTGGATGTAAGATTAGACGACTGCAGCGTTTATTTGTCCAGCTTGTGGGCCAGAGGAATAGTTCTTATCTTACATTCATCATTATTATTCACTTGTTCTCATATGTTAGTTTTGTGCCAGTTATTTTAATTGTTCTGTGTGTGGATTTATTACTTCTCATTGTCCGTGCCTGATATCTTTGTCCGACATTCACAATGCTTATCCTTTGTTCCTGTGAGTACAGAAAGCAGTTCAAGCGCAGTTCCACAACCGCCTGCACAGGTCGATGTAAATACGCTGCTAAATCAACTTCTAGCTTGTGGTCTAATCAAAAAGGCTACAGAAGATGAGTCCAGTGCACCACGAACGTCAGATGTCAATGAGCAGATAGTAGTTAAAGAGGAAAAGCCTGCAGCACTGGATAGAAGAGCATCAGAGGTTTGTAATCAAGTTGTTTTCTTGTATGTTAAATAGGAATTTGACAGTGTCTATTAGTTTCTCTGCAGCCCTAGTGATTTTATGGATTTTCAGCAACAGATAGCATATACAATTATACACAAGTCAACTCTTATAAAAATGTCATTATAATAATAAAACTCAGGGCACATATGCATGGTTTTCATTCTTTGCAGCTAACCTGACAGTTCTTAGTCCATCTAAAGTTTGTCAAAATCCTGTAGATCATGTTAGGACTTTATGAATTGTTTTCACCCAGTGACGGTTAAGCTTGCAACTGTTGGAGCAGGATTCGATTTCTTTTTATAGTGTACCATATTTGTGAGTGTGAAAAGACTTGCAAATTGATCAGAGAGTTTCTTTTTCAGGAACTGAAGGAAGAAGCAAAGAAGGAAGAGCTGTTGGTGGAAGATGTTCCTAATTTAGCAGATTTCAACCTTGACACTTTGAGGAAGTAAGTGCTCTCTGACTGAGAAGTTTTCAATTTCTGTGGGCGTTGGCCAAGGGTTCTGTCGCTGTTCATTATAAAATAAATTTAAAAAAAAAGAAAACTGAGTTCATAGAAGATCAACAATAACCAGAATTCTTAACATGGACAGTTTGGACATGACATGGTGCTAAATTGATTCACATTATTACGTGATTATCTCAACATTACTAGTTACAATAGCAGTTTTATTTCTAGGAAATTTGCTGGTGAAACATGTTGGGTTCTGTGTTAGGTTCTGTCACTACAAGAAGGTGACTGGAGGACAAAATGGAAGTCTTAAATGCAGTTGAGCCATATACTAAATTAATGTGTTGCTGACCTATGTGATGTGAGATCGAACCCAGTGTTGCATTTTGTACTACATGTAGATTGTATTTAGGTAAGTTAGAGACGTCCTTGTGTCGAGATTGATGAATGCTGGAGTTCGTCTCGACTACAGAGTTCCTTATTTATAATATCCAAAGATGGTGGCTATAATATGTTCTTTCCTCTAATTTGACATGTTCTTGACTCATGATGTTTATTCCTTAGGAGATATCCAGGTACAATGCAACGCGTGTATCTGGGGGTTCAGTGCCCGTCGTGTGGTGTCCGATTTTCCACTGAAGCAATGGACAAGTACACTGAACATCTAGACTGGCATTTCCGCAGAAATAGGCGGGAAAAAGAAGAAATGAAGGTCGCCAAATTCCGGCATTGGTACTACGATGTGGTGGTAGGTTTGACCAAAAGAATTTATGTATATCTTTCTTAATTTCTGCTGAGGTTTGGACTGTTTTTGTGCATATCTGTATGTTCTTAAGTTCTTTTTCTGGTCTGCCTCAGATCTTGAGTGCTGTGGATTGTTAATGAACCTCTGCTGTTATTAGAGACTGGATGACATTTGAATTGGTTCTCCCTAACCAGTTATAGTATACCTATTCAGATTGTTGTTGTCTTTCATCATGCTCAATTTTTCCCAAGGAATTCTGAACAGAGTGTGAACTTTCAAACAGATTACAAGTCTGTTGATTAGCCTTGATGGGAGGAGAGCCTAATATAATAATGACTCGTATGTTAACTGCATGTTTATATCTTAGCACACTCCGAATTTTAACTGATACTTAACCAAAAAATTTTATTGGCTACTGAACAACCAATTATGCAAACATAATATGAAGGTCAAACAGCACAGAAAGGTTGACAGAGCACAAAAGGAAGAACCCTAAAGGGACCGAGGTCCCGCTAGCAGGGACACCCATTACAAAATTGGTAATAACACGGTTATGCAAGTAAATTCAAGACAATGAACACGAAGATTAGTTACTTAACTAACATGTAACATTATAAAACAGAGGTATTAAGACTGTTACGGCATAAAACTAGGAAGCATAACTATAATCTAGACAAGTAACTCAATAAATTATAATTTTAGCAGATATTCTTTAAGTTTATTTTTAAACTGAGAGATGGTGGTTGACTGGCGTAGACTCGATTGCAGTTTATTCCACGCCTGAGGTCCAGAAACACTTAACGAGAACATACGGGTATTAGTTCGATAGTGGCATGGTCTGAAGTTATCAGCGTTGCGAATGCCATAGGGGTTAAGTTGGAGCACAGTAGAGAAAAAGTTTGCGAAGCATGATGGCAATAAATTATTTAAATACTTGTACATAAATTCATTAAGTTGGAACACAGTTATCTGTTCAAGTTTAAGTATTTGAGACTTAACAACTATATATGTAACCAATGAATGACATATCTTTTACTTATATCTTGTAAGGTTTTGTTTAGTTAACTAGTTAAGTCTCTTTTTTGTAAACAATCATATGGCAACTGAACAAGTACTAATACCGACATCAGTTTACGTAATGTGTTACCCTGTTTGCGTAACCACATTCCCTTTAGGGTTTGACTCCTTTCCCTATTGATCGCTGTCATTCATTTGTCTGTATATAATTGCTGTACATAACGTGCTTACTTTTCTGATGAATTAATTGTCAGTGAACAATAAAAATATATGGTTATGTTCAGACATCTTTAACCATTATTTGAATCTGTAGTTAAACACATACTCTTGTGTTATTTGGTCTTTATTTTGAAATATAGTTACATTACATTTATATTTCTTATTATTTTCATCACATTGTATTTGTGTTGGATGCTGATTGCTTTGATCGTTCGTATGATGTGTCAATTTATTGAGTGCGTAAAGCTGTGATCTAGTCTCAAAGCTTTTTAGTGTCACTTTCGTAATGCACAGGGTTTAAAAGTGAAAGTGAACATTTCATCAACATCCAAGAAGTCAAAGTTTGACTGCAACAGATCCTATGATGTGTTTAATTGATTCTGTAGGACTGGATCCAGTTTGAAGAGGTTGCTTCCTCTGAGGATCAGTTGCAGCCAATGGACTTAATAGAAGATTCTGACCCAAGTACAATCGCCAGTAAAGCTCTTGAAAGTCAGGCATCCAACATCACCTCTTGTCCAAAAGCTTCAATCAATGACAAAGAAAATGTAAGTAATGTGCTCTAGATGGACAAGTTTCTTCATGAATATATTTGCGTTATTTAACAACTGGTGCTGATGCTGTAGAGGATGATGTTTCTCAGAGTTTGTGTCTGTTATCATCGTTGGACATTTCACACATGCACGTATTCAATGGAGACCTCATGAACTAATAAGTAGAGATATTGTTGGTGTCTTGTTGATTTGATCGATTTTTACTAGATGTTGATTTCGGAATGAATTGACGCAGCATTTCATATAAAACTTGTAATTTTCTAAGGATTCTCTGCTTATTGATTTTGAGTGTGCATAGAATGATGTCAGATTTACATAGATAAAGTTTTAAGAGTTTGAACTTTTATGAACAGAGGGTAGTTCTCTAAAAATTCCACAGTTCTGACCATGTGAAGAATGTGCCATCTCTGGGGACATTTAATACTTTAGCGATGAGAATGTAATAAAATAAACGTAAACGGGGAACCAATTTAGCTCGTCTTTTAAAGTGTTAAATCACAGCTCAAGGCGTATCTTTTTAAAGTATCATATGACCATTATCGATTTTATGAACTTGTGTACAGTGCCCTTTTCTTGAGACTCTGTGGTATTGCAATGTTATATAAATCATATTATTATTGTTTGTGTTATTATTAGATTTAATATATGAAATTGTGATTTCAGATATGTGATACATGTCGCGAATCGTTTGAGCAGTTCTGGGACGAGGAACGGGAGGCCTGGCACCTCAAGGATGCAATCCGAGTTGATGAAAAGGTGAAATTTTTCACATTCAACATTAAATTTTAATTTTAATCTGAAATTATGTTCCTTATTTTATTGCATAAATTGAAAGAAGCTAATATGACGTCTTTTCAAGTGTTATACTTCTATATGTTTAGTAAATCTATGACCAGAAATTTAAGGTTTTAATGTACCAAGTGTAATGTAAGGATGTACTCTGCCTGCTCTCTGTCCCATAGGCTGGCAATAGATAAATCTCAAAGTCCTGGACAGAGGACCAGTGCATCACAAGACTTGCTGGCTACTTCCCTGTTTATGCTAGTACCAAATTATATGTACAATGCTTTATGACCATGCGTTGTTACATAAACCATGCTCGGCAGATTAAAAACCTGTAGCCTATCAAAATAGTAGTTTGTCAAAATTTCAATTAAAATGTTGCCATGGATACCCTTAATGGAGCATCATGTTAATCTTAATTGAGTTTTGAAGTGTTGCACTTCACCTTTTTCACATCTAATTTTTTGTTCGTTTTTCATTAGACTTACCATCCAATTTGCTACGAAGATGTCAAAGACGTAAGTGTTTTTACTTAGACATGACTTTAATAATTGTTTCTACATTTATTGCTGGGATTGGGTAACAGATATTAAAAAAAAGTATTTGCTACTGTCTTACTTCATTTGTATTATTTCCAAAACAAGTCTATTTGTTCAGTGGATTTCTAAGCAATAGAAAACAAATAAAGACATTTTCACCAACAATAATTATTGATTACAATGTTGTTACATAAATGTGATAAAAAGATATGTGATGAGTTAATGTGAAAGTCCAGTTAAATAGAAAGACTGCAGTCTGTATTTCATACTGATATTCATGCAAGAAGGTTGCATAGTGCTGCCTGAAGATTATCCACTAAGGAGCGCTCCCAGCTCAATAGAATAGAATGTGGCTAAAGGGCATCTGATGCAGTGTCACAGGGAGCCCATTCCAAATTGCAGGGTCAGCAGCAGAAAAGACACGGCTCAATCATATGGTGAAGGATGTGTGAATTGTTGAACTATGACTAAAAATACTTCTATAGCGGCACCATAATAACGCACAGGGTGTCAACTGATGGCGCACCGAAACAAATCCTTCATCAGTTCAAATCTTGATGAAGGTCAATCCGAGGAGAGAGAAAGACATTCTAAGGAGAATAAGCAAGGGTAAATAAAAACGTTTCAAGTCGAGATTGAAATAGAAACTAAAGACTGATGAATGTTCTTCGAAGACGTTGTTTTGTTTGTTTGTAGATATCAGCGTCAGAATCTATGGAAACTGAAGCTGAAGTCGATGCCGTTGAGACTCCGCTGAATTCTGATGCACTTGAACCTCAGGAAACCAGCATGGAAGAGGAGGCAACAACGACAACTACTCTGCTGCCCACTGTTGAGCAAATTAATTTAGATATTAAGTTGGAAAATGTAGAGAATGATGATGCTGAAGTCTTGCCTTCTGCAGTGGTAATAATCCAACCGATTGACACAGAGACTCTGGTAAAAACCGAAAGTCTCACAGATGCTGAAAATCAATTAGACTCTGCTGCAACATGTGCAGAAAGTCGGAGCAGGCCTCCATCTTGTGAACAATCGCCTCAAGTGGAAGGTGATGGAAAGCTCGTCGTGTCGCCGCAAGACAAGGAAAATCTTGTGGACAGTGATCATCAAAGAACTGTTGCCATTGACTGTTCCGAAACGAGAGATTCGAACAATTTTAGTGAAAATAAAAATAATTAATACAAGAGGGTCTATTTAATCGTCGTGTGTTAGGTTACTTCACATATGAGGGTAGTGGGGAATTTTCAGAGTCTATTTAAATGCTTTTGTTGTTAAGCATTTCATACGTCATCCATTTATGAAAGAAATGCCTGCCTCTTAATAAATGCCATGATGATGTTTCGTAACAAACCTTCTGGTCAGTTACCACACACGTCAAGGCATTTGTTAAGCAGTGGACATCTTTTATGTCATGACAAGTTTGTTAAATTTAATGAGATACTCGTCCAACAAGTTGTCCATTGGCACATAAGTACATCACATTACTTTGATGATGCCAAGAGGATATCAGAAGGGATGGGGACATCGATGAACTTGCTAAGATATGCTAAGAATATTAGATGAGCCAGTGGTGAGCAGTAGCTTCAAGTGTGATGTTCGTTGGGTTTTCAACTGGTAGATGACCGGTAAGACTACCAAACTTGAATATCGTAAATGTTTTGTGGAGCACAAGATAAGAACTGCTTTTGCATTAGACATTGGGTGACCTTCACTTTGAAAACGTGAAAGAGATTTAAATGAAAGGTGTCCAACCTGTTTGCTTGTTATAAATGAAAACGACGAAACCCATTAGAAACATTATAACCCATGGTGTAAGATTGTGGTGTGTGTGTTTTGTGGTTTGTGATGCTTGCTTGGTTAAGTGCTACAGTAGTATATACAACATCCAACATACAAGAATAGTCTGCGGCTGATTCAACAATTAAAGGTTTTACTTCACAACTGTTTTTTTGTGTTGACTTGCATACTATATGTAACTAGTCTAACTCTAGTGACTTCTATTGGTCCGTTGTGATATGCCTATGGCATCAGTCAATGCTTACTTCAACTGTAACAGCAATCATAATTGCTTGGGAACCCTAAACAGTGATCCTAGTGGTGCACACGCCTATCATGTCATCTATCTTATCAATGTTTATTGCACTTTGGGGTCGTCCATAAAGGACGTTCACAGAAAATGATTTACATTGGACCCTCCCTTCCGTTTGCAGACATCTGCATGCCATAACCAATGAACAAAATATGGAATAATGTCCTTTATAAACTACTAGTTCAATTTTATTAAAAAGCATGTTATTTAAAATGGTACAAATGATGAACCAGTGCAATACAGAACAGACTACCTTAATACCATCTGACTGAAAAGTTGGTGCTTTATATGGTAGGTTTAGTTTTACTGCACAGGTAGTATTGACATTACTGTAACAAATTTAGGTACTGAAATTTATGGGCTGACGTCCGCAATGGTCATAATACCCTCCTCTGATGTCCGCATTTAGATGACCCTCTCGTTGTGGATATCTTTTATGGATGCTCCCTTCCTATTGCAATTGTTATTCACAAAGAGTTTCTCCATAAAGAAATTATAAAAAGAAATTATTTTTTTTCAATGGATGGATCCACCCTCCTATCATCAATGATCCCAAGATACAACCATCAACTTAGTGTTTATTAGCATTGAGTACTTTGTATAGAGTACTCAATGAGACTTAGTCACAAGTGTATATGTATACTAAATGTATATAAGTACATACGAAAAGCCAAAGAAACACTAATAACTCACAATCTTAAGAGAAACTATTGAGCAAATAGAACAATTCGTTTATCTAGAATGATTAATAAACGCAGATGACAGCAAGAAAAAGACAAACGAGAATTGGATGTGCTTCAAAAGCATTTGGAATAATGAACAACAGAGGATTAACAAAGAAAAACAAGTACAAGACAATGATACAACTGATTTTTCCAAAACAGATCGAATTGCTGATCATGTGAAAGGAGTATCAGAATAGTAAGATGAGAATAATGCAGTAGAAATGAAATGGCTGCATAAGACATCAGCAATTTGAAAACTACAGAAAATACGAAAGGAGATAAGACGATCATTGGGTATCAAACAACGAACAGGCAAAGTCGTTCAACAAAGACACCGATGTTTAGAACAGAGAGAATGTCGGTTCTTCTTCTTTGTGTATGCATTGCTTGCCAAGCCAATGAGTCCAGAGTGGACATGTTGAGCTGTTCATCAACCAGCTTAGTGTGGGAAAATCCGTCTGTAATGGCATGTGACCGGGATTCATCTCAAGAATTCGGTCTGCTGGTTGGATCATTTGCAACACCGGTATGGCTGGAGGCCAGCCCAGCGTTGACAGGGAGCGAGACGAGAACGCTGATCCAATGTCAGCTGACCAAATCTTACACAACGCACTACATACAAGATTTGAAGAGAACATAAAATCACTTGGACTAACATCAAGGGGTGATGTGGATTAGACAAATGATGGAGGACAATGGATATAGTTTAATTATTTGTACCCATTGCTGTCAAATGGTTGACATCAGGAACTGATGAAAATTATGATATCCGTACATTTGTATGTATGTTATAATATTTTTATATATGATATTCTATATATGTATATATATATATATATACATATATATATATATATATACATATATATGTATTAAAAATTTGATCCATGGGATAATAAGAGCAGGTAATCAATCGCACTATGTAAAATGTGACATGTCGTGTTGATGAAAGCCTTTGCAAAAGTCAACTTACTAAACCAAAATGACAATTGTAAATTCATCAAACAGATACAGTTTTATTCCATGTATTTCACATTACACAATGCAGGTAGGATTAGTCAGCCATTACCAAATTCAAGGATGTCCACAACTATAATTACACAATATATTTAAACTAGAAAGTGAATACAACCAAATAGACTGCAGTTAGCTGTAAAATTCCTTTCCTTCTGTTAACCAGAACCGATTTTAAATTTACAACAAACTGTCCGGTCTTGAGCCATAAGCCAGCACAACCTTGCGAAGTACTGGTTGTCCATGTGGATACTTCTGGCAGAGGTCATCGACTATGGCTATAACATTGTTCATTCGCTCCATCTCCTTCTGGTACTCCTGGTCCAACGATGTCTTGGATTTACAGATGCGAGTGTACTTGCCTTCCTTCAGCTGTTGGTAGTACTTAGCCTTCTGCTGCTTGGAAATGATGTCCGAAAGATACTAGTCGACAAACATATACAAATAGCTACCATCAATTACAACACCCAAGGTGCTTTTACTAACATAACATTAAAGTCATGATCTGCATGGCACTCTAACACTTTCACACTGTGAAGTAAGATATTTACACCAGCATTTGATACTGCGCCTGTTACCAACTACCTGTTTTTGGTACAATTTGGTTATAATGAAAGACACAATTCTAGAAAAAGCAATTAATTAAGCTTTGCAAGGTGATCTCAAAGAGCAATCTGTTAAAACTTGTTAAACTGAGGTTCCACAGATGCCTTGTGTTTGCTGTGCCTATTCAGCACAGTCTCTAGACCTGAAAGGAGGATTTATAGCAGTCAATGAAGTCCTCATTGACCAGCACCACTGAATGATGCTTTCTCATTTGATAGCTGTATTTAATAAATGCAGAAACACACTGGAACATTCTTAGAAGTTATAATACTGCGTTTGGTAGCCACGTCATGAACTGCCCCAAATTAGAAGTCCAGTTTATTTTCTTTAACTGAACTCATTGATGGATTCAAGTCAACAACTGTGTTGTATCAGAACCCTGGAGTACTCAATTATTAACAGACTATGAACTATGCACAATTAGATAGAAGTCTAACAGAACACGAATGCCCTAACCTTAAATCGTGTATCAGTTCATAATTTTGGCGGTCATTAGGTGAAATCTGGCAACGTTATTCGATCTACTCATTCATTCATTTTGAGAATTTATATAGCACCTCTTCAACGAAACTACTCAGAGTCACGACATATAGGCCAAATGAAATTTCTATGATACAAGTTAATGAAATGCAGAAACACTAACTAACCTTTAGCTTCTGATCAACAAGTCTTTCCACATCGCCTTCAAGTGTATCTGACTCGACCTGGAGCTGGTTTCGGATGAGCTGATGCTCGTCAATCTCGCTGCTCTTCTGCTCCTGATGGTCCTTTAGCTCCTTCAGTTCAAGATCACAGTCACTGATATCCTAAACACACCCAGCTCAAAGTCAGGCCACGATTCATAAATCCCAAAAATTAACTCAAAACCAAATACAAAACCATGGTCCTAAAACATAAACCTACTAAAGAAGTTAAAACACTGATTAAATCAATCATTCAAAATTCAACCACCAGGAAGACAGACAACATTATATGACGGCTAGTCTAGACATGTGAAACACTCGACAGCCTCTCAAAGTCTCCTATCACTCTAACCATGACCATTCATATTCTATATTGCTGTTAATGTCACTCTAACATAATTAAAGTAACATAAATCAATTTAACATAACTCAATGTAACATAATCCCATGGAACATAATCGAATGATATATCACTAAATTTAACTAACACGTACTCAATATAATACAATACAATATAATACAATATAATACAATACAATATAATACAATACAATATAATACAATATAATACAATATAATACAATATATATATATATAATATAACAATAGTTTAAAGTGGTTCAAAAGATGTTTAGTCTGCATTAGAACCAATCTTATGCTCGGCACTGCTCCGTTACGCTCAACTGAAAATATCAATAAATATCGATAATAAATGGAATTTTGAATGTCAACCTGTCTCGTTTGCTTCATCCTCCTCTTCAGATCTGCGACCTGTCTCTCCATTGAACCCTTTGTAATAATGTTCATCTTTGACTTAGCCAAAGAGTCACCACGTGTCGTGATTATATCACGCCTGTTGGACAAAAACTCTCAATGTAAGACTGCGCGGAACTGCAGAATTGGAAACATAATATGACAAAACTATAAAAATCACAACCTTTTGCAACTGTGTCGAAGAGAGCGAAATCTGCTCAGAAGGTCATACCAACAATTTATTTACAAATTATGCAATTGTCAATAAATAACTATAATATCCGTTAATAATTCAAACTAACATGCATGCATTAAGATCGCATAGTCAAGTTGAGTCAAGTCAAACCATTTTTATTTTCCAAACATCAATGATAGCAAACAGAGAAGCAGAAACAACAAGGTTTTAGTTAACAAAAGCAAACAATAAATAGAAACAATAGCAACACTAAAACCTAGAAAAGGAGAGGGGGAAAAGTGGTAACAGATGATAAAAGGAGTCGAATTTACATGTATGGCAATCATGCAAGGCGCTCAATCCATCATTTTACCAATGCCATCAAGGTCATCACACAAAGATCATCTTACCGGTTACCAGGAAAACTCCATGTACAATATATGCTCAGCTGGAATATATATGTTATACACGCAAACAACTTGAAACAAGCGGAGGAAAATAACCAAATGTGCATTAAGATGAAGTAATTCACTCAATGAAAAAACCCTGCTAAGACTAACTCAACTTATTTCATTCTGAAAGCAGTAAAATTACTCAGAATTTAAAAAAAAAGGCTTACACAGGCACATCATCCATGCCTCTTGAGGCACATTAACATGTCGACTGCAAGGGACAAAGGAAAGGAAAGAGAGAGGGAAACAGAAGGTAAGACACAGGAATGAGGACAGGAACAGGAAGTCGCTATTAGCAAATGGGAAGTTCTGCTGAGCTGGTGTGCAGAGGCTCTGCATAGCAACGGTTGGTTGGTTACACTGAGTTTCTCGAACAACTGGACGCTACAGACCTTACAACCGTTTTCTCAAGCTGTTGGATGAGTTTCTCCTGCTCGCGTTTCAGCTGCCCCTCGCGCACCTGCATTCGGTGAATCTCGAGGCGCATCGCATGAATCTCTCCCTGACCCACATCCATGTCGACCGCTGCCCTCGTCTCTCGTGCCAGCTGCGTCTTCTTCTCCCACAACATCCGCTGCTCCCTGCAATACAGTACAATCAATGTCTGTAGATTGGATCAGTCATTGCTCCATAATAATATTGCTCCAATGCTCCATAATCTTGACAAGTGAAAACAACGCATAAAGATATCCTTCAGTGTGAAATAAATTAGCAGATGGAACAAATTCACTGAACAAATAAAGCTAATCGTTTCCATACAACAACACATGGATATACAATGTTAGATGTCAAGACATACTCAGCTTCAACTACACTGTTAAGCAGTCTCTCCTTCTCCTCCTTGAGTCCTTCCAGGCGTTCCTCCATTTCAATCGACTGCTTCTCCGCATCCTATGATGCCAAACAAAAGACAACAATGACAACAGATAAGCAACAATGTCAAAGTAATAACACGAGCGAATAGAATGAGATCAACAGAATAGCGCTCAAAGGAAATGCTTGCTTACGATGATTGTCCAAATCATCAAAATTATTACTTTTTCTATGTAAAGGTTTCTGACTGCCATAATTATATTTTCTGATGAAAAGATATATATATATGAAAACAAAGCATAAAAATATCCTTCAGTGTGAAATAAATTAGCAGATGGATATCCATTGGAAATTTAGCTAGTGGTTGAATATCATATATATCAAGAAACAATAAGCCTTACGGAAGTGCTTCATGCACGCAGAGAACAAATAATCCTAATATTTTATAAGAAGGTTGAAAAATAGTTCTTGAGAGGTACTAAAATAGTGCTATATAAGTGTTTTGATCATCTCACAAGTGTTGCATAATGATGATGATGTGTTCTCTGTCCATCTTCTCTTGTGTTCAGAAGCAAAATGGTTTTCGATCGATCAATTCATAGAAACGGCAAGGGATTACTATATGTCTTAAAATCAATCCTAGACATTTTACCTTAAGCGAACGCATGAACTCATTTTCCCGCAGAACGTTGTCATTTGCCAGAGCATCCTCGGTCCCACTTTCCTTGTGGATGAGCGTGTCAAGACGGACCATGTAATTCTGGACATCATGGATCTTCTTCTCGACGTCTGTTATCTCACGCTTCTGCATTGTTATCTCTCCTGCCATTGCATATAATAACTGTACTAAGAAATGTCATCTTCAGTGGCTCAAAGAATTACCTTATAATCTATGTCATATGTTCACCATATGTTCAAAATACGACATTGCTGGTTGGGCAATCATCAAAGTCGCTCCGTCATTCAGTTATGTCTTCTCCGAAATAGCAGAGCACTTAGTTCAGATTCGATCAGAGAAAATAGTACATTGAGAAAATAGCACATTGAGAAAATAGTACATTGAGAAAATAGTACATTGAGAAAATAGTACATTGAGAAAATAGCCCATTGAGAAAATAGTACATTGAGAAAATAGTACATTGAGAAAATAGTACATTGAGCAAATAGTACATTGAGAAAATAGCACATTGAGAAAATAGTACATTAAGAAAATAGTACATTGAGAAAATAGTACATTGAGAAAATAGTACATTGAGAAAATAGTACATTGAGAAAATAGTACATTGAGAAAATAGTACTTTGAGAAAATAGTACTTTGAGAAGTACAAAATAAACAATTGCTGTTACATTAACAGTTGATAACAAGGGTAAGTAGTATTTCTAGCCAAAAGAAGACATTTAACATAGTCTGTAACTCAATTGTTGACACAAAATCATTTCATCAGTGTGTTTGACAATGACTCTTCCTTGTTAAGTTCAGACAATTATTCAATGTCTTGTTCAGACATTTGTTTACTCTGACCAGTCAGCAGAAGGTTAATATCCTGACTTTAAAAAGTACTATACATACTTAAAATGAAGGCCATAGCAAATAGCTTACTGGCTTTGTACTGCTGGTAGATGCTCTGCAGCTAAGCTATAATTAAAGGAGTACAAGGCTCTTGAGTGCCAATTCAGCCTTCCATTCCTCCTGATTAATAGATGCTAATGAAGGTCAGTTAAAAGGCATTCTGTTTCATTGTTGTGTCATGCTAGTACCTCAGTGGAAGCATTCTCCTACTTCAGAACTATGTTAATGAAGTGTTACTCAACAGAAGTGTAGGAATCACAATGCTGTCTACCACTCTATTATACCTATGCCTATGAGTATCCTACCTTCAATGCGGAGCTTCTTCTGTGTCAGAACGGTCAGCTCCTTCTTCAGAGTCTCAACCGCTTCGGAGAGCGTTTCCTGCTCATGGCAGAGTCGAACGAGCTCGCTCTGATCCCTGAGCCACATCTGCTGCAGCTCTGCGATCTGCTGCTGTTCACCATCGATCGACTTCTGCAGTGACTTGATCTGTCCCTCCAAAGGAGTCAACTCATCTCCCTACATCACAATATCATTCTTCAATCTTACACAATAAAACACATAGCAAATGCACGCAACCCCGCTAGACTGGCACAGTTTTAGTGCATACATCATGTGCCACTGTAACACATGATAAACTACATCATGTGCCATTATAACACATGATAAACTACATCATGTGCCACTATAACGCATGATAAACTACATTAGGTGCCACTATAACACATGATAAGCCACATCAAGTGCCACTATAACACATGATAAGCCACATCAAGTGCCACTATAACACATGATAAACTACATCATGTGTCACTATAACACGATAAACTACATCATGTGCCACTATAACGCATGATAAACTACATTATGTGCCACTATAACACATGATAAGCCACATCAAGTGCCACTATAACACATGATAAACTACATCATGTGTCACTATAACACATGATAAACTACATCATGTGCCACTATAACATATGATATGACATACAATGTTGCAAGATTCCAGACATTTAATACAGTGTCTTTTAAATGCCTCGGAAAAGCACTGTGAAGCATCTATCCTAAGCATGAGAAAAAACAAGACCAGAAAGTTCACTTACAATTTAAAAAATAAATCTAAGAAAAGTGGAAAAGTCACCACTGGTGGGTTCTCGCAGACATGTATAATTGAATATCTCAGCCAATGGAGTTCCATCAAAACAGAAATGCTCCAACCTTTAACCTTTGCATTTCAACATTTCATGCAAATAACTGGGTGCGATAGTTATCCGTGGTAAATTGCTTAGTTTTAATATGGAACTGGTGAGACAAGCCTTCTTCTTTGCCTGAAATGCATAGGTATATGCAGAAATGTAGAAGATCGGAACAAGCTGATTCGTCTAGCTTAACAAGAAAGCTACTGCCTACCTTTGTTAACTAATGTTTCAGCTGCAGTAAAAGACAGGGTTAGACAGGATGTAATGAAGTGCTGATAAAATGGCTGCATAAGCAGCCATTTTATGGCTCACAAAACTCAATTTTACACCCGGCCATTAGCACACTACTGCATGTGATTACCTGACTCACAATGAATATCTAGTTCAGTTGAGCAAGAGAGCATTTTAAGATCATCTTGATGTCAACACCTTCAAAACTGACATTGGAGTCGGGAGATGGCTGAGCCACATTAACCAGAATTATACCATTAATAAAGAATGCACATACTCCCGCTTTAGCAATGAGTTGCTCAAGCTTCTTGTTGAGAATGTCCAGTTCATTCTTCTTGTGGTCGATCTTAATCCTTCGCTGCTCGATCTCACGCTCGCTCTTATTGAGTATCACGTTCTTCTTGGTCATCTCATCCGCCAGCTCATTAACCGTTTTCCTTAGCGTCTCAATGTTCGACTGAACGTGAGTCGACTGAAGTAGAATCTTGGAGATTTCGTTTTCTGTGGTAGCACTCTTCGACTCCTGTAAATATGAAATGCACTTTGGTTAAACTCCAACAAATGTCGAGAACTTCTAATCTTTCAAAAGAACAGGAGTCAAATTATAAAATGGTTAACCTGAAAGACAAATTCAGGTTCACACACTGATCAAGGCTGCTAAGTGATCCGTGGCCTAGCCAGGATCCAGTAACTAAGTAAACACACATCATTATTAATTGGCACCTTCGTGAGGTTCTTATAGGGCGCTCTATAAGTGTTCACATAAATACAATATATTTCAAAACATCAGCAAGCAACCTTCCATACAGCTGCTAATGGGACATTTGCACCCATCCCATTCAACACGCCAATAAAACCATTCCTGACATCCATGATCATCAGGCCAATATTGTGCAAATAGTTGGCCTCTATTGGTGTGATAAGAACCTGTTTTCCACTCAATAAACGTGGCTGTCGAGGATGCCCTCCAAAATAACTGATAGTATAGTATACTCTATCATGTAAACATTTGTTGACAGCATTGTAAAATAAACAATCTGTACCTAAGAATATCTCACATTTCGCGTTGCAGCTCTCTTGTACATTATAAAAAGAATTGCCTGCAGAATCAATCAGTCATGGTTTCAACCAACAATGGAGAAGCATACGAATTCTTTTTACCCTGATATGATATGCCACAAAACATTTATACAGCACTTTGACAATGTGCTGCTAACGTGGCTAATGGCTACCTAACTAATCCAAGCAGTCATGATTCGCAAGCAACCTCTCACACATCTACTAAGAGGGCATTTCCACCGATCCATTTCGCCCAGCCCATAAAACCATTAAACCAGGTTAAACTTAAACCAGATTAAGTCATTAGCCAGCTTTAATAAATCAAGTACAGACCAAGTCTTTGATTTCATCTCGCTTCCTCTTTATCAGCTTATGTGTATTCTGAGCGGCTTTGTCGGACGTTAGCTGTGATCTCATCGTCTCCAGAATCTCGTCTTCGATCTGGAGCTTTTCATGAAACGCGCGCTCGATCTCCTTACGGATATCATTCAGATTTCGCTGGTTGCGATTCCTGTCCTGAAGTCAGTACATAAAACAACTGTCTAAAAAATTACTATGCAAAAAACTTTAAAATGCTACCTTAGGGAACAGTCTTATGAAACACACTATTATTAGCCTGCATACTAATTAGATCACACACTCAGATAATTAATCATAAATGAGATAAGTATGTAAAATAAATTTGCCATCCATATATCAAAATTTGAGGACGATGCCTGTTGTCTGAACAGTGGTGACAATATACTTCACGCTAATAAACAGGATGGTTGTGATAAAATGGAATGATGACAATGTTGCAATCAAGGCTGGTTAAACTTAAGTTGATGGGGAAGTATCAATAGAACAATCATAACAACAGAAGTACGCTGAATGTGCAGAAGGAATTCAAAGGAGAGTAAAAATGCTGGTGTTCTTAAGATGCAAACTCTACTAAAGGCCACCAAAAACATGCTGTGAAATACCAAAGAAAATTAAGTGGACACAGAAGTTGACCAGAATCCTATTAACAAAGGTACTGTGAGTAGTTCATTAGGTGCCATTGATGTCAAAGCAGACTGACCAGTATAGCCATGGTGAGCGCATCTTCCGTCTCTTTGAGGATGCGATTGTAGAGGCTGTACTCGTTCTTCAGTTCTTCGTGTTTCGCTAGACATGCGTTCAGGCTGTTTCGTGCACGGTTCACCTCCTCCTCGGTCTTACGCAGGACGAGTGTCGCTTTCTCGTTCTTCCTCTGTTCATCCTGAATGTTGCTCTTGTATCCCTTCAGTTCTGTCTCGAGCGTCAAGATCTGCTGCTGCTGTTGACTGCATTTAAGTAAATAAATAAGTATATTATTTATTTATCTGCACTCTGGTGAACAATACATTGAAAAGTACAACATTCTAATTAAAAACAATTATTACATTCGACTGTCTGCCTGTGGAATAACACGGTCATGCCTGTGGGGAGTAGAAGGTCGTATTTAAAATAGCAATAGGTCTACATTGAAAAATACAGCATGCCCATTAAAAAGAATTTTTGTGCTAGATTGTCTGCCTGTGGAATAACACAGTTATGTCAAGAATTGTAACAAATGCCCATCAACAACACAATACAAATGCACTTGTCCGTTGTGGCAGAAGCATCATCAGTCACTGGTCACTTAACACTGCTGGTCAGTGGTCATTTATTGCAGCTGGTCACTTATTGCAGCTCGTCAGTCAGCATTCTTGTCAGTCCTTTGCTATAATGACGGTCACTCAGACAGTATTCTTTCGAGTCAGCCAACTGGTCTGTGATAATGATGAATTAAGGCAATTGGTCAGAGGCTCATCAATCAGCTAAACAGATTATGCCATGTGCCACTATAACACATGATAAGCCACATCAAGTGCCACTATAACACATGATGACCACATTATGTGCTACTATAAACACATGATGACCACATTGTGTGCTACCATAACATATGATAAACTACATCATTTGCCTCTATCACACATGATAAACTACATCATGCACCACTGTAACACATGATAAAGCACACCATGTACCCAATAACACATGTAACATGTATCTTGTACCACTACAACACATGATAACTACATCATGTGTGAATATAACAAGTGAAGACAATAATTCACCATCATTGTCTCAACTTCTCAAATGGAAAAAAATGTCAAATCAGTCGCTCAGTGAATCAATGATTGAAGTAATAATTAAATTATTCAAAATTTAATTAAATGAATTGGCACAAAGTCTTTCCACATAAAGATCAGTTGAATGATTACTGGAGTGCTCGTAGCATGGCAGCATGCGCCTCATCACGACGTTTCATTCCGATGAGACTGCTATTCCACTGTTGGAACAACTGCTTCTTCTCAATTGTAATCGACTGTGCAACACAAACACACAAATGCCAATTTCAGTATCAAAGTTTACAAATTACAATAGCAAAATAGGTACAAACTAAAACAATAGATTTTCGGTAAATCAAAGTTTTATTTCATTTGGAAAAAGCGAACTGAAAATGCTCAGAGGCATGATGCTGGTAATACCACATGGTAAGGTAAGGTACAAAATGTACTGCATGGTAAGATTCATTAAGATGAACAACAGAAAGATAAGGACAATTAAGACAAGGCAGTTAAAGTGAGAGAAGGTAATACAATACGTGATGAGTTAAACTATAACTATAATTACCTATAGCAACTTCTGTCGTGTGGTTTCTAATGCACAATTAATTCATTACGAAAATTTATATAGCGCTCTTCAAGGTTACTACTCAGGAGCGCTCCCGACTCAACCCCGGCTGAAAAGAAAAGTCTTAAAGCTACTATAAAATGCATCTGAATGAACCCTAGTCATAAGATGCAATGATACTAGTAGCCCATTCCATCCATGCAATAGGGCCAACAACAGAGAAAGCGCAATGCTGTCTAATTGTAATTCATCACTCTATGGCGAACCAAACCCATATGATCAGATCAATATCCAGAAGATTAGGATGTTATAAGTTACAGCAAAGAGGCAGATGAAATGGATGAGCAATCTGAATCTAAAAATTAGAGAGCTTCCATTTAATGACGAGCATGTACTGAAATGTATGGGGAAACCTATGCAGCTTATCAATGGCTTAAGCTGCAAACCAAATGGTAGGAGCAACTAAGCAGAACAGACAGATACAGGGAGTGTGTTTAAAAATCTAGAACCAGCAGCTGAAAAGCAGTAGAAGAATCAAATCTTGATACCTCAATCTCCATGCGAGCCTCCATCACAGCCTCTTTTGCTGACTTTGTTTCATCCATCTGTGCCGTAAGCTGTGCAGCACACATTCCGATTTCTTCCTGCAGCTTCGCAACTTTTTCACTCAGTCGATCAACAAAGAGATCCTGCAGTAATATAATCAGTAATAGGATCTTACTAAATGACTGGAGTAACATCTTTCACTAAGCGGTAACCTAATGCTGCACGTTCATGAATGTCAATGCACATGTAAATGGCAAGCTAACTGTGAGAACTCCTTATATCAAAAACGTTCTCAATACAGTAAATGTCTTTAAGACAAAACCATTCAATCTACTGCAGCATTTCACTTTTTTCTGCTAAAATGTAATGAAAAACAGCTTATAGTCCAAACAGATAAAAATATGGAAATAAACGGTTTTCAAATTGTTCAATCTACTGCATCATTTAACTCAATACTAAACATCACATTTTTCATGCTCCTATTCTAGTTCTGCTCTTGCACACGACCCAAAATCACCAACAATTTCGTAATCGTAATCTCCAAACATCTAAAGTGCCACTCAAAGCCAAGCGCCGAGCACCAGATTTGATATATCACTGGTGAGTAACCTGATCTACATATTATGGCTTTAGTGGCTATGTACATTTAGAGGTAAATAGCAACTTAAATCCTGCTTATAACATATGACTTCTGATTGAAGAGATTATAATATCTTGTTCTTTCTGTTCTGTACCTGAATCCGTTTATTTTCCTCGGCCCTCAGTACATCTGCTTCTGCCTTCTCTGCAGCCCTCTTCATGACCGCAATGTCGCCCCGAACGTTGTCTTTTACATTCTCCATGTAGAAGATGCGCATGTTAATATTCTCCACTTCCGCCTGGAGATCAGCGTTGTGCTTCCGTTCGACATTCGCCTGCGTCTGCTTTTCACGATAGAACTTCCTCACGTCTCCCAATTCCTGTTCTGTCAGCTCACGGCCGTGTTTTGCCGTCTCAAAATTATCTCGCAGCTGCTCCAGCTGCATTTGATTGCGAGCGAGGTCCTGCTGAACACCATAGAGCTGAACACCTACGTTCTCTCGTTCTTGCTCCTTCTTCTTTGAGTCGTGCGTCACCTCGCGCAACTGAAGGGTGATCTTCTCCAGCTCCTTTTCGTAGAATTCCTTCAGTTTGATCTGATACCCTGCCATCATAGGGTGGTCTGGATCGAGTACCACAAGCTCCGTGATGTTCTGATCCTCTTCTTCCAGACCACGGCCCACGGTCAGGTCATCATCCCTGTCATCGTATTCCAGCAACTCATCGTCCACCTCATCCACAGCCGGATATTCATCGAAGTCCGCCTCCTCATCTGGACGACTTGCAGGACTGATTTCATCCACTTCAGCCTCGAAGATGGAAAGACCCTTGGCAACCACATCCTCAGTCGAATAGACATTAGGGGCTTCTCCTGTATCTGCCCTTGGATACATGGCAGCGTCGTCACTCACCCCGCCGAGATCGATGGCCGCCTGTGGGTCAATGTTTAAAAGCTCAGTGTCTCCAGCAAGAGGGAATTTGTATGAGCTGGTCTTTTCTTCCTCTGCAACAAGAAATTATTTCCAAGTAGATGTACAAGCAACCACTGACAGCATTTATATTTGTATGTAGAGCACACATTCCTTTGAATGTTTCTGGGAATCATCATGTTAGTGCCATTTAAGTAGCTCACGCAAGCATCTACGTACGTGTAATTGTAATTGAACATTTATATAGCGCACATTCGAGAACACACTAACCAAGGGATGCTCTCAATGTTAAAATGCATGATGCTAAATGTTATAAAGAACTGGAGCTTTATCATTTACCAAAACAATGTATAGGAATCCAGAGGAGTCACTGGAGGTGGGCCCACACATACACATTGAACCCATCCACAACTAACAGATAGCATGGATGTTCAGAGTCTCTCAACAAAACAATTTCAATACGATGAATTTTTCAAATGTGTATGTTCTTTTGCGAATAATGTATATGTTACAGGTATTGTACGAAACAGGGATTATGCAAAATGCCTGATTTCTTAGATTTTAGGCAATATGTAAAATCACCCATTTACAGTTAGGACTAGAGTTAGGGTTAGGGTTAGGGTTTGAGTTAGTACAAGGTTAGGGTTAGTGCAGAGTTAGGGTTTTACAAATTGCCTAGGCATTTTACAGAATCCATAGATTTTTCACACATTGCCTGAAACATATATATGTCTGAGGTATTTACAGCGAGATTTGCTTAGCCATGAACCATTTCTCACTGATTTCAGAGGGATATTTCACCACTACATAATTTTTTTGGATAATTGCCAATTAATTGCTTCTGTCTGAATTGCTTATTATATACACTACTTCCATTATACTGCACTAAAAAAGTAAGAAACAATCCAAGGTGAAATTAAGACATGCTACAGTTACAGATATGCAGGTGAAGTTTGTATGGTATCATGGCATCATGTATCATGGCATGTGTAACACGAATGCCATGATCAGTTCATAGGTCATACATGAAAGAAGCATGCTCACTAGTTATTCGAATATAAACATGACACTTGATTTGTAAACACAAAACTGAAGCATCAATTATTAAGAGATACAGTACATTGTCAAAACACATCTGAGAGACTTAAGAATGGGTGAAAAATTGTTTATCTGAACTCGAAGTAAATATGGCTTTCAAAATCATTTGCACAAAAATAAGGTATCAAGTTACAGTACACGGTTGTTAAATCTAAAACCATACCATCATCATTACACCATATGTAAAACTATAAGCAGTGACAACTCCCAAACACTACCATTTTCATCGCTATGTTCTCTGACATACCTGCCTCTTCTTCATCTCTATTGTTACCTTCCACACTAACACCAAAAAGATCGTTTTCTTGGTCGTCTCCGATATCTTCTGCTGGTTCATCGACCCCTTCTTCATAATTGATCTACAACAATCCGGGCAGATTTAGATATAATAGAAACGCACAGTTTTAATCAAATTTCTATTATTGCAGGCAATTTTTTTTCAAAATACACAACAATTTTTATTAACGCCAACAATATCTATGCACCCAACTTAGTTTTTAGCACACTTAAAAAGGAAATTAATTCCCCATGCTGAGCTGTGCACTGTTGATGAATTTCATCAACTCGATCACAGTTTTTGTTGCCAGTTCAACATGTCATTAAAGACTACATGCACAGCACTTTTACATATAGTTATTACAATAGTTATTAATTATCCAATATCTTATTATTTGATTTTCGATATGAGATTGATGACTATTGAATGAGAGAGAGAAAGCTAGATAACCATGAAAAGAGATCACTAGATGAGTCGAAACAGACCTCTGGATTGACATTCTCTTTTTTGTCATCACTGAAAGCAAGAAAATAATATTATGACATCTTCCACTCATATCCTATATATAAGACAAGCTTTCTGTCTGTCTGTCTGTGTGTCTTTGGCAGTCGATGCATTTGCACAGTTTTAGAGCAATTCATTCCAAACTTACATTGTTGGTTCGGGGAACACTTGATACATGAACTGCACGGGTTCCGGAATCCCGTTCATGCTGTCTTCCACGTCTCCCGGGGCAAAAGCCTCACATGCCCATAAAAGCAAAGTTTTCTTCATACATGTAGCTGACCAGCGTTTACCTGCCATCACCAGCTGTCTGTTTGTCTACCTATCTCTCTGCTTTGTATAGGTGTATAGAGTAGCCTGTGTGTCTGTTTTGTATGGGCGTATAATTATTCGTGAACAATGGAGTACCCTAATCTCACACTGTGCCCGCAACAGCAGAACTGCCTCATCAGAGCTTCACTCCCCTGATTCGACCTGGCACCAGAAAGAAACGAGAGGATTGGCTATTGTGGACTGTATTTGGTATAGCGCGGGTGATTAAGCTGGTCTCCCTGACGTGGCTTTTATGGGCGCTGATAAATTTTCGTGGATTTACATTACATCACATTGCAAAGACTTTCGAAGAAATGGTCCATCTGAGCAAGCTACGGCAAAATCAAGCTTGCACAATTGGTCTGTACTATAAATACTATTTATTTACATGTATATCTACATTCTGTGTGTGTGTCTGTCTCTCCATTTACACCACGGACACTCAGTAGAGGGGTTGGTGGATTGTTGAGGAGGAAGAGGAAGAGGAGGAGGAGGAGGAGAAGGAAGAGGAGGAAGTCGTAAAGAACGATTAGGGAGTAGGTGAGATGACAAGGGTGATGATGAGAAGAGGGCAAGGAGTGTGAAAAGGAGGATGGGGTGGGAGGAGGAAGCGGTTAGGATAGGGTGAGAAGTAGAGGAAGGGAAGAAAGTTTGGAAAAAGGAGGAGGAGGGATTGCTGCTGAGTCCACTTGGGCCAGTCAGGAACGACAGGCTGGAGATGCTGCAAGAACAGGAATGCCTCCCCACAACTTCGTCCTTAATCAATGTGCTTCCATAATCTTCTTCACCTGGGCGAACGCTGGGTACCCCAGCTAGTATCATATAAGGTTATTCACATGTTGTACATGTAACTTCATAATGGTTAAAATGACCTGTAAATATGAGGAAGTGGAAACAAAATGCCCTGCACACCCTACGTGGGAAGACATTGGTTGACAAGAAAAGAAGATAAAGTAATGACAATAACAATGAAAAGCAGAAAATTACTTGACAAGCATACACAATTAATAAAACTATTCTTACAAGTGCAACTGTAGCTAAACATACAAATTAATGCATTATTCTTGTGAACAAAGGACAAGCACTGATAAACACTTAGTCCAGGGCTGCTAATGCAACTCGATGAAAAACCGAGTCTTACTTCACGAGCAACCAGCTGCATTGGTTTCCCATACATTTTAGTACACAGTGTTCCTTAAAGGGTTGAAGATCATAGCAGATGAGTGGCTTCCATATAATGATATTGGGTAAATGTTTATAAACAAATATCTCTGTAACCAAACAATAAAATTTGGTACTGGCACAGGATGATGGGAAGCAAATGAAAAATCCAGTGATGCACTGGCCCCATGACCAAGAAATTTGGATATGTCCATTCCCAACTCAAGGTTGAAGAGATTGAATTGAGCAACACCGCTACACACTAGAGGCATGGGATCTTTACTTTAATAGTTCACTTTGTAAATGTTAATAATAATATGAACTAAATATTCCTAAAATTCAGCATAAAGCCGGCAAGCAAGATATATATATATATATATATATATATATTCTGAAATTCAAATGTACAAAAGGTACTAGAAGGACCATAGGCTCATGCTACTTCGTAATTACCAGCAATAATTCATGCACATATGTAAAACTATGGCTAACTGACATGTATGGTCTATATATGGGGACCTAGAAATACAGCGCTCATGAATAAGCTGGTGACCTGCACTTGGCTTTTGAAAGGCATAAGGCATCATATAAGTTTGGAGATCGTGATTACGATTACATGGCGAGACAAAGATTCAGTCCAGCAGCAGTGGAGAAAGATTTAAACCGATCAATTTACCGAAAAATGAGAAAGGCCAAGGTCGCTATATAAAAATGGAAAATTTGCAGCATCAGGGTACATATGTTTCCGGACGTCATACGACATCTTTTAGCATGCTGCGGCGACTGGTAACTTGCTTTCGAATGACGACACAACCCCCAAACCTGGCCCTAATCGACCCTCACGACGCTTAACCTGGTCCTTACCGACCCTCACAACCCCTGATATACATACGCAACCCGATATTGCACTTTCGTCTAAAAACGTGCCATGTTTTAATGAGCCTTATAGAGCCACCTCCCACAGAACACTACATGGCAGCTCCTTACGATCACACGAAACGATTGCCATACAGTTTAATCTATCACTACTTAGCCTAACTGCAAGCAACTGAAAATAAATATCTTTAGAATACATAATTATCTTGCAGACGCTTTACCCGTCACTTCGATCCGCCATTTTCACAGCAAGTTCACAGCAACGAAGCTAGATAGGTCACAGTTTGGGTTGCTAAGTTACTAGAAATAGGTCAGTTGTTTTAATTTTCTGGCGCAACTATTTTGTAAGTAAGGTTATTTCATACCAGTGTCGTATTATCATATTATTATGTGAAATTCAAATTCTTGAAAAACCGTTTACATAGACATAGTACGTGTTTCAAAGGCAGTCACATGCATTGGTCCTTACCGACTCTCACAACGTCTGATATACATACGTACCCCGATATTGCACTTTTGTCTAAAAACGTGCCATATTTAATGAATCTTATAGAGCCACCTTCCACATAACACTGCATGGCAGCTCCTTACGATCAAACATGCATTCAGGCAAAAGGAGGACTAGGGTTGTTCTAATAATTTGTTTGCTCAGCAACATTCAATCAACCAAAGTATCCAACAGACTAACAGTGTGATGCAGGTGGTCCGTCATAAACTCTATTGGCACAAATCGAGGCTTGTGAGTTGATTTTGAAGTTGCATGAACATGACAAGGCCTTTTATCATTATTGTGAGTCTTATTTCGTTCAACTATGCGTCGTCACTAGAAATTGGAGATTACGATACGATTACGGTAAGTAATCGTATCGTAATTAATTACTGACTCGAGGCAACACAACAGTTATAAAATTACAGCGTTCCATCTCAGCAGCAGAAATTAATTTTGGCAGAATAGTTCTCATTGTCTCTAAAAATGTTTTCGCAAGCTCAAAGAACCTGTTACACACTTTGGCGTTCTAGTATTTATGTGATCTATGGTATAGTTGTGAGTTTTTGCTTTTAGGAGTAATTTAAATTGCTTTTAAGCGATTAATTCAAACAATGGTTTACAGTACAGGTATAGTCTTGTAGAATTATTTTGTTGATGCTGTTGTGTTATTTTCACTGTGTTGCAAATCTGTCTTTGTCATAATTATTATTTATCTCGTGTTCAATCCTTCAGAAATGGCAGAGCTGCATACTAATGTAAATAAATGTAATGTTGATGTTTCGCATATGGCTTTTATTCCCTTGTAGTAAGTTTATTATAAGTTGGGAATTACAATAGAAATGCTTGGTGTAAAGCAGAGATTAATTTACCTTGAACTATCTTCAACGGTGTCATAAATTATATCCGAAGATCACAATAATAAAATGCCCACTTGAAGCTTTTAATAATGTAAAGCCAATGTGTCTGATGTGCTTGATGATGATGGTGTCGACCATATGTAAAAAATAACGTATTAGTACAAATATATTTATTCATATATTTAATTTATACTGTAGTACAAAGAAGCATTTATGATAACTATAAACCTGAATTAGAATTATTTAGATTCTGTGAAAATAGAATTGTTGCCAAACTAATTGTTACCACGTGAAGATCTGTGGGGAGGCATAGAGTAATGAATAACACACTGGCATCCAGAGCTGAGGAACCATGTTCGATTGTCAGATTAAGCGAAAATTATTATTACTGTTATTATTTGCCAGATTTGTTTGGAACCACTTAGAGCTTCCTCCATGCAGGCAAACTGTGCTGTCTGATGTTTTGCTAGGAGTTGCTTGAATATAAGGTGAATACTGTCTGCATTTGTTATCCATGTTGAGTTGTTGAGTGATATCCATAAACAGTTGGTAACAGTAATTGTATATTTTCTATTTTATAAACATAGCAATGCATATATTTTACCACCACACACAGAGAAACGTCTCTTCTTTGCAGCACCATTATTAAAAATTACGATCGTCTCTTGTGTCAAATGGAGCCGTTAAATATTTGCACATCAGGAGCTCTAGGGGTTAGGTGACATGTTATGACTACATTGACCACTGACCAGTCACTGATATTTTGTCTAGATGTCTTTCCTCATGTCACTAGAAAAACTGTTTGTAATTACATGTCCAGCAGATTAGATGACAAGTCTTTGATTTGTAAACATTTACATATAAAAGCGTTACCAGTATTTTGTATTGTTGTTTGCTTTGTTACAGAATTACATAATCAACTGGCATGCCTGGCAACGCAGTCATTCTGAATTTCGTCGTTGTTTGCTGGGAGCTTAGCAACATTTTTGGAGTTTATTACATTCTTCTGGGTTTCTTCTGTAGAGAAGTATTCTCAGGATGCCCACTGGACTGCTTTTATATGGGCAAAGACTCTGTCTTGACCTTGGGTAGCAATTGTTCTCACCAAAGTATATATGCATTCACAAGGGCCTCTGAGCAAGATTTCATACAACTGAACTTAAGCCACTTATTTATATCTGATAATGTACAACAAATTTCAGGATGCCACAATAAGCCTCCCTTCCATGATACTGCTTCAATTCAAGTGCCTGGTACAATTCGTGCACTGTGTAAACGTCTGAAAGTCCTAAATCTAACCAACAACCATCTTTCTCATGTGCCTGATTTTCTGCCAAATGGTTTGAAGCGCTTGTATCTGAGCGAAAACCAAATTGATAGCCTCGAAGCACCAAAGATACTCTTCCTGGATGATCTCGAACTCCTTTATATGGATGGAAATATGATCAAATCTGTCTCAAACAGGACAAACACTGGAGGAAGATTTTGGCAAAACATGCACCTCACAAATCTTCGAAAGTTAGCCTTGCACAGAAATCAGATTGAATCCATTGATTCGTGTGCATTCCTGCATCTTCATCATCTGACTGCACTTTCTCTTGCACACAATCATATCACTTCGCTACATCGGTTCGCTTTTGTTGGATTAATGCACCTCACTGATCTTGATCTGAGTAGCAATTTTCTGTTCCATGTTGATGTCGATACATTTAAGGACTTGACTTCTTTGACATTTCTCAGCTTCAAGCACAACCAGTTGCATTCGTTACCCAAAGGGTTGCCAATGCTTGAGTGGCTCGATTTGTCGTACAACCTGCTGCAGAATATTGCTGAGGATTTCAAGCCAGAGATACTTGCAATTGAGTTTTCAAACTTTGCTCATAATCAATTGGTATGTGACTGTAATATGCTGTGGTTAAAAGAGGCTTATGATCGACGAGAGTATATAATACGTTACTTGGAATTGGATCCAGCTGAAGTTACTCCTTCGTGTGGTTCACCAAAACATTTAGTCAATGAAACTTGGGATGTTCTTAGTGATGATGTGTTCATATGTGAACAAGAACCTGAAGTAAAGCCATCTGAGTCGATAGAACGAACTCCCGAACTTCAGGTTAAAGGCGAAGTCTTGAACGAGTCAGCTGTTGCAGTTGTATGGAAATTCAAGAGTGCAATTTTGTCACCTGGTCGAGTTTTAATCTACTACTATGTCTTTGGCCTGAAAAGCACAACTTTAAGGCATGTCAAGGTTTTAGGAACAGAACATGAATACATCTTGGATGGTCTAAGTTCACAGACCAACTATATGATCTGCATCAATCTGGCCAAAGTGCGAACTAGTTTGGAACTAGAGGCATCTCCCATCCTGTTGGACCAGTGCATTGAAGTCACAACAAAAACACCTCAGCCCAAAATAGAGACAACTTATTTTACCGTCTACTGGTGGTATGTTTTGACAATGATAACTACCTTCGTTACCGTCATCGGCTGCATTACTGGATTAGCCCTCTTATGCTCGCTTCTGAACCGACGTCATGTTGCAACTGCCAAGTCCACCTATCCTGTAGATGAACCTTTGCCAACTCCACTCTTTCCACCTAGGGAAGAGGTTTTTAAGAAATTCAACAGCAATCCACAACTCTGATCTTGCAAACTGATTATGGTTTTAAGTATTGCCAATCTGTTTTGGTAGCTTTATTGGCATGTTTTTCAGCAGAATGGAGTCACTAAAGACTGATCTAAAAGGCTGGCTATGTAATTGTAAATTGTAAAAATTGCAAATGAACATTTTGTAGTGGCTATGGTTAGTTAGGATGCACCCAAGTGCTGGGATTGAAAAATGTTAAGACATTGCTTTCTCATTCATTTTGTTATTTTCCGTCTGGCCCATTATGCCACACCTACTCATGTAAATCTTTGAGTGGGTGTATAGTATAATAGTGTTGCAAAAAGAATAACTATTATGTGAAGATCCACAGAAATGCTTTGATCATATAGACAGTCAATTATCTTGATATGTCTATATGCTGCCTCGAAACTCTGTCTTACCTCCTCTTTGGTCTTGTTTACTTCAGCCACGCATGTGCACACACACATTCACTTTACATGCATGCACAAACACTTTTTCACACATTTAATGCAACATGTCAATGTCTTAACACTAATTCACCAGTACACTACGTTATACAATGTTAATTTGTGCTTTGTACTGTTTTGAAAAAGGCCATGTGGTTGTGCAAACTGTGCATGCATGCATTTCGAATGTTCACATGCACATTATGTATTAGTGTACTGCATGCACACACACACACACACACACACACACACACACACATTCCTGAAACTACTGTGTTAATATTGAAATTTGCATTTGTGTACATATTGAAATCATTGCTGCTTTGCACTGTAATAGATGATGTGCTGTGACAGCTGTCACATGTTGTGATTCAATGATAAATTGGAAAGTGATGAATTATATGTTGTTTTAGAAAACCAGTGGTGATTATTGTATTATGTACATGTACTGACAATCTCTGTAGTTTTTTATTTCTTTAATATGAAGATGAACAATGTTAGAAACAGCATTGGTTTAGAACAATTCAATTCTGCCACTCCTGCATCTCTCTCTGTCAGAGTCCATCGTCTCTTGGTGTTTGCATTTTCGTGAGTAACGCTTCCAGAGTCTGTGCTCCTATGTGTTTCCAGTTGCGCTTTCTCCAAGTGAGTCATTATAAACCAGGTTACTGCATGACTTGGGATAAACTAGGTATATTAGTGACTTTGGATAAACTAGGTCGCTATGTGACTCGAGCTATAATCCTGCCTTGACCTACAAGCCTTTTAGTGACTTGGCTTTAGCCTCCTAGGCTTTCTGCATATCTTAATGGCTATTGACTCTATTATGCCTATCCATTGCATGTGGGTGAGAGGGTCAATACGGCGATGCTTTTAGATGGTCAATACTCTGTAAATTCTTTAACAATATTCTACTTTATTTCCATTTATAGAGATCAGTATTTGTCTTGTATATTATGATTTATCATTAATTTTATACAAGTGTTGTATATGTGATGGCCTGATGTAATTGTAACTTCTAGCCTCAATTTTGCACAGGGCATCAACTGATTGTGCTCCGTAACCAAGCTGCATACATGTCAATATCCACAACATCAGTCGGTAACAGGACAATTAACCTTGGACAATTACCCCCGGACATTTACCCCTGGACAATTACCCCCGATGCAAGTAACCCTCGAACAATAACCCCCTGAATAGTATAAGGATAAGACACGACATACATACATACATACATACATACATGCATACATACATGCATACATACATACATTCATACATGTATATACATGTATGTATGTATGTGTGCATGTATGTATGCATGCATATATGTAAGTATGTATGTAAGTATGTATTGCTGTATGTATGTATGTCGTGTCTTACCTTTATACTATTCGGGGGTTATTGTCTGGGGGTTATTTGCATGGGGGGGGGGGTGTAATTGTCTTAGATTCGATCAGTCTGTAATACATATTGAGGATCAGCAATTTGATACGGTAGGTCTCACTTGAGAACAAAATGACAAATGACTGTGCAGTACACTGAGAACAGACAGATCAATTTCGTTTATGTACACAGATGAATTGATTATTTTTGAAAGCCTAGGGATGTAGATAGCTACTTGCCAGTTTAATGACCATTGACCACTTGTCATATAATTCATTTAATGTGTCCACGGACATAGGCCTACGTGATTTTTGTAACCGCAAATCATCGGTATCTGCAGAAGATGTATGTATGACAAAGTTCGAGTTGAGCGTCAGTGATGGAGGTGTGATTCGTCAGTAAAAGGGGTGCCTAAGGTAAGGGTCAACGCTAACGACTTTGTCGGCCATTTAAAGATAAGTAAATCATTTATGTAGGGCCTATATAGGCCCCATAAGAACAGACGTCCGACTTTTACTAGACTTATAATACGTCAAAGGTAGGTCTGATTCAAACTGTGTATGATTTGTGCTTGCGCATGGTATAATCTATAACTAAACGACTTGTGAAATTCTATCTAATAACAGTGGGCATATGTAATTAGCATATTCATCAAAAATACACCATAGCAGCTAGCGTATAAACAAACGTGGTAAAAGGTGAATGGCATGGAGAAGCAATGTCAATGCAATACTAGTCTATGATAGTATGATACTAGTGGTAGCCATGTATCACGTGTCAGAGGTCTTGTTATGAATCGAACCTTAGTTCTGACCGGTGTTCTGCCGCGAGATGCAACTTATTCCTAACGATGTATACAGAAAAGTAGGCGAAACGTATTAAATAAACGCAGTTACTAAGATATTCGTCGTCGCGTATTCGTAGCTATGTTACGCAAGGCGGCTGGGTTTTTCTACACGTCGAAACTTTCACTGACCAGCCCCCGATTCGATTTGCTTGGGTGGGCCACCCTCGGCAACAAGTTATTTAAGAATTTGTGGCATGAACTCCTCGGTCTCTCTTGTGCAAGCGTTTCTCTTCGATCGTGTTTTATGTTTTTGAATCAATGAAACTCGATATAGCGCCACTTCAAGAAAGCTACTCAAAGGCGCTCTATGCGCTGGCATACATGATGTTAAATGCCATCTCAACGCCTGCTAGAAAAGTTAGAAAAGCAGTGCATATTAAGCTAAAAGAGTCACCAACGGTTGGCCCATGCACAATTGTGGAACCAACCAACGGATTCCCGTCAACAGCTGACAGATGGCATGGATTTTCTGAGTATGTGAGCCAAGTTACGCAGAAAGGATAGAGCGACGACTGCCGACAGTGATGCTTTATAAAGCGATATTATTCACTGCTGTTGTCTATTTGAAGTTATATTATTTGCGACTGCTTAGCATTGCTGACGAGTTGTCCCTCACTAGTGGAAGATGACACATGTCCGGATATTTGTTGAGTCATGAAGAGGACGCAAAAAAGGAAATCGTCGTCTGTTGGTCAGCAGATTAAATAGTCGGGGAATGCCTAGCATCTTTGAAAGTGGCGCTATATAAATTTGCAGTTAGAATTACGAAATTGTCTTGTTGCAGCTGATTCTTGTAGCTGACCTTATTCGTAGAGTGGCAGATCGCAATATCGTAATCGTAGGCTCCAGCTACTAAAGAGGCAGTCATACGGGCACCACCAGTTTATTCACGAGCCTAGCATTTTTGAAAGTGGCTCTGTAGGTGAGTCAGAGGGATTCCGAGTATGGTTGCCAGAGGGTGCAGAGTAGCTGTCAACGTGTGTGTCGTATCGATCAAGAATTGGAAGGTGGAGATTCCGGTAAGCCATGTTAGGAATTGTTGAGTTTTTGGTAGAAAGAGCAAGTGGTTATCTTAGATTGGAGGAGACTGAGTCAGATGAAGTGTGTTTGGCCATGATGGGCGAGGATGCGAAAAAGTGTGCAATCCAGGATGAAGATGATGCAAAGAGATGTGGTGCAGTGTTTGATAAGCCCCAATTGGAGAATTTGATGAAGATTTACTGGGTTTGATGGTATAGCTGTTCTATGTGTTGCATGAGATGAAAAATGTGCAACTAACGAGATTCACAAGAAAAGACCAAATGGTATTTTCTACTTTGACTGTATCTGGTATTAGCAGTGCTAAGCAATTGCATCTAAAAAAATTATCCCATACTATAATAGATTGTTATCGTAATCAAGTATTTATATAGCGCCACTTTAAGTCAGAGGCGCTGCCGACCTGGGTCAATGTCTTCACTGATGAAGAGGGCTGTTTTCAGGAGCTTATGGAACTGATCAGGAGTTAAGGAAGAACTGTTGATCTTAAGTGACTGATGTGGCCGATTCCAGGAGGGATCCACAGTAGTGAAACTACTAATCTGAGCTATAAAATTACATGTCCATGGGACAACTAGATAGCCCCAAACTGAGGTCCTTAGTGAAGAATGATTGGGTATGGAGTATACTGGATTACAGTAGGCAGTTAGAGTGGAACAGAGCCAGCAAGACTATTCTGTATGAAGGAACAGACCTTAAATAGAATATACTGGCAGATGCGATGCCTGTCAGCAGTGGAGAGAGTCTTTGATAAAAGATGAGATGTGGTAAAATCTCCCAAACTACTGCATTGAGGATCGCCTGTAGTTTGGTCATATTTATGGAAGTGAGACCAATGTAGACTGCAATGCCATGATCGAACCTAGCACAGATCAGAGCACAGGCTTGATTGCACGAAGAGGAATTGGTTGGCAGATGAGACAAAACTTACGTAAATTGTAGAGGCAGTTCAGCCTAATACATATTATACTTGTGATTTGTGGTAGGCTACATTGTGGAGAGAAATCAACAAGGAGAGTTGTACCATGTTTTTTTTACAGATTATGCCCAACATGAGTTAGAAATATGGAATGATAATTTTCTTGTGACATCCATAGCCTCAACCCTATTCACTACCAATGACTTTATAAAGCGATATTATTCACCACTGATAGGGATAATCCCCAAGAATGAGCGATGTCCTGTAGGCGAATGCCACCCTCTTTATGACTAGTCAGTAAGATGGGATAGAATATGGTCATCCGATTTTCCCATAAGGTAACTTGACAATCTCAGTTACTAAGATAAGTGTGAATCAACAAGCAAGAACTGAAATTGACCATTGTATAAACATGCAAACATTTATTCATTTATTAGTAGCACATTCAATAATGCCTTGGCCAACCATGGTTGCAGATGACCAGTAGACCTAGCTCAGTCCTCTGGCTGACCAGCAATTGTAGTCATTACATACGTTTTATTTGTTTTTTATGTTACCAGATTCTCTCCTACTGAGGCAAAACATTTATTTGGTGCTCACGCAGATTTTTCTTAACGTGATATTTGTCATTATTTTTAAGTTTGTGAGAATGTTATTGCAGATGTAGCTGCTTTCTGCTGCTTATTTAGGGAACAATCAGTTCCATGGGGAACAGAGTAATGGGTAGAAGAGTTGTAGGAAGCGAGATCGATTCCCATTACCCGTATAAGGTTGACTGGTCCTTCCATTTGCTAGGTGGCAGTGTTGGTTAAGCTGTATGTAGAATGTTATAGAGCTTTGCGCGGCTGCCATGCTGTCAACTAGTTATCATGCTTGTAATCATACTGCGGTCTCTGTCAGTTTGAATTTACTAAACGAGGATTATTATTATTATTATTATTATTATTATTGGCAGAATTTGTGATGGCATTCATAGCTAATCAGATTTTAGTATATACCTTAGTTTTGTAATTTGCATTTGCTATTTATGTGACAGAGTTCTTCAGATTTTACAGCACTGTCTTTTTGTATTGTTGCAATAAAGTGAACAAAAAGCATCTGTTATGAATTCTTAATGTTGATCAGACAACAGAGAAGATGATGAGGACATGTGCCAGAATTCTATCAAGGCATTGGACCTGCCGCGCGATTTCTAGTTTCTATGAAACTCGCCAAATGCCATCGTTGAATGCATCATCATCGGTTATTAGAAACAGCTCCACATACACACCATCAAGAGTTGGGCTTGTGACTCCTCTTTTCCTTCAAGCCAGTCGACACCTTGAGCGTGTTGCGATTGTCGATCGTTTTGGATCACATCGATATGAAGACATCTTGTTCCACGCAAACTTCCTCACGGACAAGATTCTCGACACCTTTGACGTGAGTAGAGGCGATTTGGACGGCGAGCGGATATGCCTGCTCTGTCCAAACGACGTGTCTTATGTCGTGGGACAGTGGGCCACCTGGATGAGCGGGGGCATAACGGTCCCACTCTCACCGAAGCACCCCGTCAAACAGCTGCAGTATTTTGTTGAGGATTCTCAGTCTAAATTGGTGATTGCCACTGAGGACCTTGCCCACCAGGTGGAGCCAATTGCATGTCGGTTAGGCGTGAAGATGCTGACGATGAGTCGATCGAGTTATAGCAGTACGGCAGATGCGGGAGTGAGCGACGAGGATGCTGATGAGAGTGCTGTTGTCATGAATGCAGATGAAAATGAAGTTGTGAATGCAGAGGCGAGATGGAGCATGCGATTCAATCGACTAAATCAACTGCGAGATGCAAATCGATTCAAAAGGAAACCGGCGATGATTGTATACACCAGCGGAACAACTGGAAATCCTAAGGTTTGAACTTTGGCACTATAACATATTTTTGGTGCATCTGTGTCACATCTCCAGTAATGGTTTTTAATAAAGGAACAACATCATAAAGTCATTTATGAAGACTTCCTTGTATAGTCTGATCTCAGGCATCTGCTGTTGTGGTCCAAATCCAATCTTCTCTGATCTGTTATAGTGTATTTTTAATATGTTTATAATTGTTGCTATACAATGTAATGCCTGTGCATTAGTCAGATGTTAGTAAAGGCTACATGCCTGTCTCTGGGGCTGCTTTGATGATGCACAAAGTGCCATTTAATGGTGCATTAATGTATTCTAGAGATCAATGTATAGAGTTGATAAAGTTGCACTCTCACTGCATCAGGACACCTAATATAGTGCATTTCAAGCAGTTCACAAAAGCACTGAACCTATGACTCCGTAACAGAGTGTGTGATTTCCATAAATTTAAATGTTTCTGATGAAATCGGCATTGTTATTATTATTATTGTTATTATTACTATGATTATTATCTGTTTCTGTGAAAGAACCCGAACATGTTGTTGCAACAAAATTCTACTGTTTATTCATTATTTTGTCCTAATATTGTTTTATTGTGTGTAGGGAGTTGTGCATACATTTGGAAGCATACACAGCCAAATGGTGGGTATGATTGACACTTGGGGTTGGACCAGCAGTGATGTCGTTCTTCACGTTCTGCCTCTTCACCATGTTCATGGAATCATCAATGTCCTCATGACGCCTCTCTTGTGCGGAGCCTGCTGCATCATGATGCCACAGTTTGATGCACACCAAGCAAGTTTCCAAAGTTGTCTTTTCTGCACAACCAGGGTCATACCAAGGGAGGAGCCAGCGGGGCCATGGCCAGGATGCAAATATGGAAAGGGTGCAAATTTTAGGATGGAATAACTTATTATTCCATAAAATGCATTATTTTCAAAATGTGGGTTGCCAGATTGATGCTAGGCACAGGGCGCGATGATAGCTCGATACGACAATCTTGTTGCTAGCATTTGAACAGCTTAAGGCAAATACAGCTTAGAGAGCTAACCTTTCCCAGTCTACCAATTTAATGATCATTTGATTTGGGGCCAGTTAATACTGCTTTTTGCACTATACAGCATACATTTGGAAGCTGTCTTAAAGCATTATTGCTTAGATCTGTTAGGCAGTCATAGGTTCAGTGCTTTTGTGAACTGCTTGAAGTGCACTATATTAGGTATCCTGATGCAGTGTAAAAGTGAAAGACAGGATTGGAGTAAAAAATTTGTTTTGATCAAATTTCATATTTCATGCTAGGCAACAACAACCTGCCGGAAACCCATTATGGCTGCTGGTATTTCAAGTAGAAGATGACATTTATATGTGTTATGTATATGTATGGTTGAAATTCAGTTCCATGTAGTTGGTCCAGCAACAGAAAAGGAACAGTCATCAAACTTTATATAAGACTGTAGGATTAGGATTTGTTGTTGATATTTCAATGAGTCTGCGTTTGCTTTGTGACCTGTCCTGTTGAAAATCGTCTTTACTTGGACCAATGGTTAGAACTCCATAGTCTCGCACCCTAATTGGTTCTGCACCCTTTCTAAGGGGTGCTTTATAAATTTACAGACTTTACAGTTTGTGTTATTGTCCATAGGTCTGGTCATACTTGCTTGGGTCAGAGAAGTCTCTAAGCACTGTACTTCCACGTGGCATCAACATCTTTATGGCTGTGCCAACGATCTATTCAAAGCTCATTGAGCACTACAACCAGAGACTGAATCGAGGAAGAGGCACGAAGCGAGCCAAAGACTTTGTCAAGGCCGTCTGTAATTCAAAAATTAGGTATGTTTAACCCTTTAATGGTTAAACGTAATGCATGCTATAATGATGGTCATAATGTAATGTCAAAGGGTTAATAGCTACTGTTGAAATTCAACAGATATTTTGTAAAAGTTGAGATTACAGTATCAATGACTAGACTAATGATCCTGATGGTTGATGAAGTACATGTCTGACCGGTGACCGGACAAAATGGTAGCGGATAAAATGGTACGGACAAAATGGTATGGGGACAAAATGGTACGGACAAAATGTTACGGATAAAATGGTATTGGACAAAATGGTATTCCATTTCCACGTAAGCTCGCATCCATTCTAGCGGCTTTCTATATCAATCCAGCTTCTTTTCAAATAGGAATCTTTTATTCGATCCAGTTTCCATTTCAGCATAATTCTTTTTTGTAAATCAAGCATCTTCTTCAGTCCCTCCCTTTTCAAGGAATACAGATAACAGCTTCCAATTAAGCATAATTCTTTGGACCAATCCAGCTTCTAATTAGGCATAATTTTTAACATCCATCTCGCTAAAGCAGAATTCTCTTATCGAATCCTCTACCATTCAAGTATAACTTTTCGTTGATCCAGCTTATCCGTACAAGCATGATTCTTCTAAACTATCCAACTTCTAATTGAACATCGTTTTCTCATCGATCCCGCTTCTGATTTGAAGAGCGATCATTTTCATCAATCTCCTTATAAACAAACATGATTTTTTTTCATCGATCCAGCTGCTGATTAAACAAGATTCTTTCTATTAGTCAAGCATCGATGTTAGCAAGGATTCCTATCATCAGTCTTACTTCAAATTATACATAATTCTTGTCATCAGTCCAGCTTCTGATTAAACAAGACTCCATTAATTATTCCAGCCTAAATTTATGCAAGGATTCTGTTCATCAGTTCAGTTTCTATTTCAAATTTAGACATCATGATATTTGCAAGAAAAATTACTTTGCCAACCTAAACTATGGTTTACCAAAGTTTGTTATACGCATATCAAACATAGTCTGATATATATATATATATATATATATATATTTCCCTGACATTCCATTCCCCGGACATTAATCATATTATTTGTTATATATAACATTAATCATACATACTTAAATAATATGGCTAATATGATACACAACTTATATATGTGTGTGCTATGTTAGTGATCAATTGGGGGAAATGTCCTAGGGGAAATGTCCAGGGAGTGGAAATATGTCCTAGACCCCTTAAATCTCTACCATTTTATCCGTAAGCATACTATTTTGTACAATACCATTTTGTCCGTACCATTTTATCCGCACCATTTTGTCCAATACCATTTTGTCCATACCATTTTGTCTGCTACCATTTTGTCCCTACCATTTTGTCCGTAACATTTTGTCCGCTACCATTTTGTCCATACCATTGTGTCCGTACCATTTTATCCGCTACCGTCCGTACCATTTTGTTCGTACCATTTTGTCCAATACCATTTTGTCCATACCATTTGGTCCGTACCATTTTGTCCTAGAACCGTCTGACCTAGTTGCCATTTGACTGAATGCTGGCTTCATGACTCAGACAGTGCAAGTGGTATGGGGTCGCTGCATAGTCACCTTGAGAATGTCCTTCGTGCCACAGGTGAAGATGTAGACTACTGTGTGACAGCATGATGCTTTAAAACATATATGATAACCATAGCCATAAAAAAATATTTTTATTGTTCACTGACAATTCATCAGAAAAGTAAGCAAGTTATGTACAGCAATTATATACAGACAAACGAATGACAGCGATCAATAGGGAAAGCAGTCAAACCCTAAAGGGAATGTGGTCCCATTAAATGATGATTCAGTAGTAGATAATAATAATAGTAATAATGATGATTCATTGAATTATGACTGAAAGTTAATTAACTTTAATTAACTCTGTAGTCTTTTGACACTTTAGGAAATAGTTGGAATCATAATTAGACTGTTCGTAAATAGAATGAGAATATTTTGAAGTTTTTACATTGCTGTGTTCTCATTGCTCTGTCTACAGGTGCAGCTTGTCTACATATTTACTTACTATAAAATCTTATGGTGCTTTCTTTAACTTTATGGAAGGGAATCTATAATAAGTCTTAATATTTTGAATCATGTCTATCAGTGTGTGATGTTCAAATTTTTCATACTGATTGTGAAAAACTTGTCTTTACTACTGAACTAGAACTTTTGACTTTCACTTAACAGTTTTATCTGAACTGTTTGGTTCTTCAGAATCTGCTTTTTTGAATGCTGAAAAATTGTTTGCGTAAATGATTATGACTTTTTATTATTTGTCGGCGAAACTAAATGTCTTGGTATTTCCAGTAATGATGAACTTTTTTTGTTTTAAGAGTATTATGTGTTTGATCTTGGCATTTATTGTTTTGTTCACAGGTTGTTTGTCTCTGGTTCGGCTCCTCTTCCAACTCCAGTTCTTCATCGTTGGGAAGAAATAACTGGCCATCGTCTTCTCGAGCGATATGGAATGACTGAGTTGGGAATGACCCTTACAAATCCCCTCAAGGGTCTGAGAGTACCAGGTAACACAACTGAAGAAATCTGTGAAATTTATCCTTTTCAGCATTTGAGGGTTAGATGTGAGTGTTGGAATTATCTAATGACTTTAGACACATATAATATCAATCTGGTTCACAAGTTCGGACATGACTTTCGGGCCAAGATTTTAATCTTTGCCATGCATGCTCACCACCTGGGCATTACTTGTGAGCAAGGATTTTGCTTTACCCCACAAAGTGATGGTGAGCTTTCTTCCTTCATCTCTTCTTCCATCTCCCCTTCTCTTCCCAAAATGATGTTGTCATGTCACAGAAAATATGTAAGCACAGGGTCAAAACGGTTTAGCAGCTGTCATCACTTTTGAAAGTAGTGATGACAAGGAAATACCATCACAATAGAAAGTTACTGAACTTGTGAACCAGATTGACATTACTTGTGTATAGATAGTGAGGTGGACATTTATCATGCTCTTCCTGTCCATTTGAACGTTCCTGGATTTAATCATAAAACTTCTTCTGGGTGTGTGCACAATGATAATTTGAAGTGTCAATCGATGTTCCCTCTAATATTTTTAGGGCTGTGTGCACAATACATTTTGTGTGTGCAACATTTTATAAATGGTTAAAACTGTTGAGCACAGGTCAGAGATCAATGAGTTGATAGTTAATTTAAGACCACAATCTAAAGTCTATGGTGATAAGTATTTGATAACCTAAGAAAAGTCCAGGGCTTGTCAAAAATGTGTTTAGAGCAGATTGTACTTAATTGTAATTAGCTTTCAATTTATTTGCATTTTTCTATTCTGCCCAGCTATATATTGGTCTACAGTTCATCTTAATCTTTGCTTTTTCAAAGAGAAAATTGTGCAAACGCTAAATTCTTGCGTGAGCTGGCACCGCAACCCATGTGCATGCACACATGCACACAGCTTAGAAGGAACACTGGTGTCAATATCATGTTACACTTGTATTGGTGACGGACATAATCATTACCACAAACCAATCTGTGTTAAAATGCAGTACAAATGTCACATTATGAGCTCTCATCACAGGTGATTCTTAGCAATTTTCTGATTGTTAAAACTATGTTATACCAGTTTCCCATCATTGAATCAGATCTCTTGAATTGATTGTAACATTTTATGACTACCTATGTAGGCTGTTGGTCATAAGTACATTCTTAGTGAACAAAGGTAGTTTGCAAATGTAAGCTACTCAGAATCTTCTTAGAGTACATTTGATGCAATATTCTTAGTCCTCTTGTACATTGTTCAGGTGCTGTTGGTAAACCGTTTCCTTATGTCGAAGTCCTCATAGCTAAGCAAAATGTTTATGCTGGAAATGGATATGACATTATTGCCCAAGGAGACTGGAAGAAGACTAAGGTCGTACCAGGTACCTTTGGCTATATTTCACTCTTGTACAGTTCAAGTGGAATGCACTTTGACATGATTTGTTGTTAAATTGTAACCAATTTTTGTATGATACAAAAGCAAATAGAAATATTAATAAATCGCAATGGTAAATTTATTTGCCTCAGAGCATGGCAAAATTGGAATATAGTGTTACGGTAACTTTGTTCGAAAATGTTAAACACTTTAGCAAAGAGAGTTGTGTTCAAAAAGCAAAGAGTTGGTAAACCAATGCAGTTCAATGTTAAAGTTTTAAATAGCATCAATTTAACAATCTGTTTAGTGAATAATAAAATTTAGAATTAAATCATATTTTCTTGCATAACATCCAATTTACTCTCTTTCAATCGATGATCCTTAGATTTCATCAGTGTTCATTTTCTTGTGAGAGTTTATTTTAAAAAATTATGTTAAGGATTGATTATACTATTGGCCATGAGTTGCTCCTGAGTCACTTGCTGCATTCCCCATAAACTGACCCTTCGATTTGACTCGGACCTGTCTGTGCTACCAGCAGTACAAAGCAATTATTTCATCGTAGCAATCCTTCAAAATGTTTGAAGTTATCTTTTCTTGCAACACAAACACCTTTCACAATTGCAGGGTGTGAAAGAGATTCGGGGGAATTGTATGTCCGGGGAGCAACAGTCTTCAAAGAATACTGGAACAAACCAGAGGCCACAAGGGAAGCATTCACAAAAGATGGATGGTTTAAAACTGGCAAGTATATCTTTATCAATTAGGTTTTTTGCAAAGATCAATTAATTATGTTGCTAATCTATCTTATATTACAAATCAATCAATCAAAAATACTTGATATACGCCCCTTCAACATAGTTACTCACAGGCGCTCCCTGCCTAATCATCGACTGAAAAGGACAGTTTTAAGAGAGGCGTAAAATGAAGATGAGGAGTTCTTAGGGAGGAGACAAAGCTCTATGGGAAGTCCATTCCAGATTGTAGGTTCCATGACCAAGGAAGCTCAATTCTGCATTATGGAAGTGCATGCAAAAGGGACGATCAGGTAGCCATGAAATGCAGAGCGAAGTGGTCATCGACCATGATAGGGTTAACACTGCCAAGGTAGCGCCAAACTAAGACAGATACCCTAAATGAGATTCGCTGGGTTAAAGGCAACCAGTGCAGGACATCCCGCATGTACTCGGATACCTGACAAAAATATCTGGAAGGTTCTCCGACATATTTTGTCGACATGTAAACAGTGACACTTTGCACCAGTCTAAGATGCTGCCATCTTGATGTAATGCTGTTTCTAATGTGTATAATATTTCAGTAGCATTGCTGCATTCACTTCCTGCTGTCATACACATGACTATAATTTAATGTGCTACAACAAATACCTCTGAAGCACTCTCAGAAATGTTCAGCATGGTGCATCCAATGCTTTTATATCCTACTCCTTGATCAAATTCTAAATTAAGTCAACCTTCAATCAATTTAAATTAAGTCAACCTTCAATCAATTTAAATTAAGTCAACCTTCAAGTAATTTAAAATGACTGTCAAATCCTTAGGATCTGAACTAAAAGAAATTATGACCATACATGTATACTGTGTTAGCATTAGCAACCATCATCATGTTAAAAGTTTGTTTCAAAAATAACTATCACACTTACATGACCTGAACTAATATAAGTGAAGACCAGTTGTATGACGACCATGAACATCTTGACTATTGATGCCATGGGCATGCAGTGAATGTTTGAGTACTTGTGCATGGTGCCTTTAGTTCAGAAACTGTTTACAAAGTTAGTCTGAACAATATTTTAGTTTCTTTTGTAAAAATCTTAATCGATTTATTGAGTTTACTAGAAATCGGATCTCACTGATCATCTAAAGTTTTTGCTTTCTGTGTATTGGTTCCTATGTTTGTTTGGAAAAAAAATAATTACATTTAGTTAACATTTTATTTTGCACATTTTTTTATTTGAAACTTTATGTGTTCTTGCATAAGTGCTGTATATTAAAATGATTCCAGCGTGACTGATGTCTTTTCAAGGTGACACAGCCATTTTTGAGGACGGTGTTTATCGAATCCTTGGTCGAACATCAGTTGACATTATCAAAAGCGGGGGCTATAAGATAAGTGCGATCGAAGTGGAGCGCCACCTATTGTCTCATCCTTCCATCGCAGATGTCGCAGTTGTTGGTCTTCCAGATGTTACATGGGGTCAGAAGGTTGCAGCAGTTGTGGTCTTGCATCCCAACAAGAGATTAGATATCGAGGAACTGAAATCATGGGCCACAGATCGCCTGCCTTCATATCAGATCCCAACTGTGATGGAGGTTATTGAAGTAATGCCTCACAATGCCATGGGAAAAGTCAACAAGAAGCAGCTTGTGCCACAGGTGTTTGGCAAGCGCCTATAGGCTTTGAACTGATGCCACCCAAGTGCAACATACAGCTCATTACCAATTAGCAGTAGGATGTTTTAAGCTTGCTGCGTACAGACAGTTACGCTATGCAAGTAACGTGAAACTGCTTGAAATGCATTTACTTGACATGCCTTATACATGTAGCCTTATACACGTCTTAGTGAATTATGCATATCAATTGTTCAGCTGCATATCTGATCTCAGAATCTCGACTTCATACGAGAACCAACTTCTGCAGTTGCGGATATTCTCTAGTGGCTTATTCAGGTTATCAGGAATAGAATTGAGGAGGTCATGGACTGTTAAACTAGGCAATTAAAATAATTCTATTTAATTGGACATCATACTATTTTCTAACAATTTAATTAATACTATGGCACTAGTATTGCTAGATAAATTGTCTCTACTGAAACAACAGTTGCTGGCTTTCAGCTCCTTCGAGTATATACTGCAGTTTCACAGAGTTCAATCCATCGTTAATTACTGCATGCTTAGCTGACAACATTTTACATGTTATTGAAAATAACATTTACCTAAGACACCAACACAGTTTAAGTACTTTTTATTTTGTGGTACCCTTCTGCAGGCATGCTAGCCGAAATTCCAAGCAGTGCAAATGCAGGTCTCTTAAATGAAAGCTCTTATAGTTCTACAGCAAAAAAACAATAAGCATGGTAGTATTCAGATGCTTAAGTTTAACCTACTTTTCGTTAAGTAATGGTAATATTATATTTAAAAGGGCATAAATCATAAACTATGTATAACTGATTGATATTTTTCATAAATTGATTTGCCCAGGCCCCTAAAAATGTTTTCGAAAAAAAACTTCATAGGGCCCCTGGGCATTTGCTGTCCTGCTCCCCTCTCTGTGTCCAAAGACTTTTATCTGCTTAAATGTTTATATGGACAATAAGTGCAATGTTTGTTCTATCATTATCAAAGTATAATAAACTAAGTAAATAAAATATAGCACAAGCGAGTTTCAGTATAAAATGGGTGAAATTTTAGAACTATTCATTTAGTGAAGTCCATATCATTAGTCTTGGGAAGATGAGTGCACATTGAAGCCAATACTGGGAAAATTGTAAAAATATTATTGGGTTAATGATGGGTGGAAGCAGTGGCGTCGCTACCATTGGAGCGCGTTCCTCTTGGGGTTAGGGAGGAGATATAGTAGCCCCTCCCCTATCATATCCGATCTGCCTCCCCTGGCAACTAATCCTAGCGATGCCACTGGTGGTAGAAGTACGCTAAGAAAATGTTGAACAACACAAAGTTTTCTTTTCCTCGTGTACAACAAAATAATGTCCTGTGGAATTACATGGTTGTGATAAGAGAACAGATACATTTTACAATAAACAAAAAAACATGGACCTAACACCCAGAACTGAAAACGTTTGGAACGGTGTGTAATGGTAAGACGGTCAACAAAGAACATCTAGGTTATAACTGCTGGCACTTTCTACATGGAGAATTTTCTCTTTTGTTACAAGATTTTTATAGGCCTTGAATTGTTTAGATTTGACAAGTCCAACTGGTAAAGGTGCACCAAAGCTTATGCAAAATGGCATAACATATATAAATTTTAAGCCTGGTAGATTTGCATCCAATCCAATTAGTATTGAACCCTGAAGTTGAGTACAAGGTTGATCGATAGTGAACAAGTCAAAAAGCTTAGATTTTTTCGTTTGCTTCTGAGCCATGTAAGGAAATTGTCCAGCGGTGTCTTGCGATCATCCTGTGGCATTTCAGTCACTTGAAAACCAAAAGGACATTGCAAAGTGGTGTACTGAGTGATCAGTTTGAATATGTAACCTGTGCAGGCCCTTGTACTGTTGCTGAATTAAAGAAAGCACCAAACACTAATTACCAAGTCTGTCAAATATCTGCAAACTTCCACCACACAAGCATTAACAAGTACAATCATCAAAACTGAAACTGGATACTTCCCACAGCGTAAAGGTCATATTAACTCTGGTAATAAGACGACCACAATAACCTACATGTACAATTGCAGCCATTTGTCAATGCATTATCCAAGCATTTTAGCCATTAGTTTGAGCACAGGGTCCTTAGTCCAACAAAAAGATTAATTCTCAGATGACAATCTTCATAATTGACTCAGCAGAAACAATGTACACTAACTACAGGTTAGTTATTTATACAGCACTTTTAATATTTCACAATTAATTGACAGCCATTTCAGCTACTATTCAACTAATGGTTAACGAAAAAATCAATTTCTACATTTGTATTAAAGGCAAGTCCTTCAGAAACTTATGTAAGATCCTATAGATATTAAACTGTACAATTCTTGATTTTTCTGCCAGCAAGAACAAAAGAAAGTAACTACTGCACTTAGAACTATAACCAAGTGGCTCAACTTGTTAGGAATGTTTTAATGGATGCAAAGTCACACAGGTATATGAATATAAGGTGAACTGCATGTAAAATACTGCTATCGTGTTTAATGTCTATCTGTCCCAGAACTATTCTTGCTTCAACAACTTGATTCTAACTAGGCACACATTGGAAAGTTTATCACCCATTCTTCTATTACTAATGACTTCTATGTTTCATCCCCTCAAAATCCGTAATTATATGAAACATTGAACTGGGGTCAACAACTACACCCAATTGTCCTATAGAATCACTGATAGTGATCCTGCATATTGTCTCAAGAAACTAAGCACCATGCATTCTGTTTAATACATCACAACAATGATGATAATGGCTGTTTTTTGTTCTGCAAGTTCCATCTGTTAGCGTTAAAGCAACTGAAGCAGGGCAAAAACAGAAAGGTTTAAACAACTTAAAATTTGTCCATGGAACAATTGGCTAGCTTTTCCAATTAGGACAAATTATAAAAAAATACTAAACAAGAAAGGTAACGGCAGAACAGTATCAGTCAATAATTATGACACAGTCATTGTTGGAAAATTCAGTTTTAAAATCGCCCGTGTGGATCTCGTCTTTGATGGACTGTACATTACCATGACAACTGTCGATGGTGATTGGCTCGTGCTTTACATCCCTGATGCACGGCTCTTCCACTTTCTCTGCTTGCAGTTTGCTGCTGGACTCAACGAATTTGAATAGCTTTACAATTCCTGTCATCCCACCAATGACCAGTTGCCCGTCGACACTCGTGCGCAATACCTTTGGCTTGATGCTGCTTCCATCCTCCGGTGGTAGGATCGTCTGTACGTACGCGTCGTACGGCCGGAACAGCTCCACCGTATCGAGCGCATTGTCGACCACAAAGAAGTTTTCATTTTGGCCGAGGCATATTCCGTGCGGTCGTAGCACGCAGTTCGCTCCGTATGTCTTTAGCTGCAGTGTTTTCACGAAGCTCCCATGCTCATCAAAAGCAAAGATTTTGCGCTGCAAAACATCGGACACGATGAACGAGTTGTCCGACGTCACCTGAACATACAGCGGCCACTGAAGCTCGTAGCCACGGCCTTTCTGTGCAATGGTGTTCACCAGCGTCCCTTCCATTGAATACAGACGCACGCACTTGTCGCCGACATCTGTCACCGCAATGAAGTTGTCACCAGTGATTGCGATGTTCATTGGACTGCTGCCTGCGGGAAAAGATGAAATGTACTTCCCGTCTTGTGAATACATGTTTATAGTATCGTTAAACCGGTCGACGGCAACAATGTTCCCGTTGGCCATCACTGCAGCACCACCAGCCAGTCTGATCCGGTCAAGCGTCATCTGGACTTCAAGATTTTGATTGCAGATGACAATTCCATCACCATAGCACACAAAGATGTCGCCCGATCTCAGAAAACCAACGTCCCAGATGATGCCCGGAAACTTCTGTTCGCTCTCGGCTATCAGCTGACAGCGAAGAGACTTCACTGGGAAGGATTTGTATCGCTTCAGACTCAGTGGCACCGTTTTTGTGTCTTCATCATTCTCGTCTGAGACAATCGAGAGCACATCGGTCTCTGGTTCACAGAAGTTCTTCACACTTGGAAGGTTTCGACAGATCTTTTCCGGAATTCGCAGCCTCTTCAGCTTCTCATCGCTTTCAACTGCCCCGAAACTAGTGCTGCCTCTCCAGAAATCTCGCGGTTTCTTGTCGAGTGGGCCTGACAGACTTCTGACATGTTTGTATGCAGGTGTAGCTGGCTGAAGGCCCATCATCCGACCTTTGATTGGCGGCATTGCTAAACAAATCACAAAACAAATACTCCGTTACAATGGGTTCATTCATTGGCCATTGCTATGCTTGATGACATGGTCCCAAACATAACACAAAGTTCAACTAAATTGGCACAAATTCAATTGAAGAACTTCACAACATCATCCTAAACGTGTAACCTTTGAAATACTTAGAGAGTACAAATCAATTGTGACCTCTAGATATGATCATTCATTCAGAGCATTTATGTAGACTTGAGCAACTTGTAAAACCCTACCATGTGGACCACAAGCAAAGAGTGGAGCTCAAGTGAGGGTCATTCCAGATGCCTCCAATTTCAGGCAGGGGAATATTCTTCAAGTCATAGAGGGGATATTTTGCCATTCCGACACTTGGGACCAAGGAGAGTTCACCTCCATCACTCAGAGGGAGAATCCTGCTGGGATGCGTGCAGCCAATATAACATATAACACATCACACATGTATCAGAGAGAGTAGCGAATTTAGGAAGCCACCCAAGAAGCAGAGCAGTTGATCAAAGAACCAGAGCTTGTTGCCACAGTCCTATTTAAATTTTACAGTGACTTGTTTATTCATTCATTGTTTATATAGTGCTCACAGCCCAACCCCAGTGGAAACGATAAGTTTTCAAGTGTCTGTGGCAAGTGCATGCAGAATCCGTAACCATGACAATATTGAAATCCAAATGGGAAGCAATTTCAATAGGACAATATAATATTACCACTTGAAAAGCGTGATGCTGCAAATGTCGAGGCATGTTAAAAAGAAGCAACTAGTGCACCTCAAAGAGTTGAACAAAGATTTCAACTGCTAACCCAAAACCTGATATGAGCATGCAAGGCTCTCATAAATAACAAGAAACATTCCCAATTTAACATCGTCAAACCCACATCTCAATCAATAAATGTCTTCACCCAAGCTGATTTGGCAAACGGTGACCTGTCCAATCCGACTATACCCTTGAAGCACCAATCAATCAGTCGAAAAATCCTTACAGATTGGCCATGAGACAGACCTTTGTCCAAAAACATACTACTAGGAATTGTCATGGTCAACTTCTGGACTGTCCCGGCAAATCCGGGACTAGTGTCACCCTGTATTATTTACATCAATGTTACTATGGCGCTACGTAAGTGAAGCCAAAACTCAGGTCTTCGTTGCTGTGTATGTATAGCTTCCATTAGAGAGATTAGACAACTGAACAATGCTACCGCCATGAAATACAATTGTTAGCACTTAAAGCAAATTAACAACAAAGTAGGAAATATTGAGTTTCAACAAAAACTGACCGGCCCAAAATTTAAATCCCTTTCACGGACTTGCTCTGCTACCATAGCCTAGCGTTTGGCCTACGTGCCAACAGACACGACTCGCTGCTCGAAACGCGACAATCGCACCCGATTCAATAGGATACAGTATGTGCAATCTAAGGTAATCAGAACTATATTCCTTGTGGTAAACGCCATGACACCACTCATCACCCCACGTGCTGCAACAATTTGGTAATTGCCAACTAGTATATTCTCGATTAAATACACCGCTTGGCTTTGATTTCGTCTAAAAATCACTTTACTCAAAAACTATGTCATGTCAATTCTCAGCGGGATTACATTTGATAAATGAATGATGTTCCTTAAATGTACATTGAACCACATACATTATAAAGCTTCTAAGATCAGGCTGTAGACGAGGTCCTAAGCGCGTAGGCCTACTCATCTCGAAAATGTGTGAACTAAACCCAGAGCTGAACACGAGGGCAATTATGCTGTGGGTATATAGAGCATGCACCCTATACTTATTTTGTCACTACTAACTCCTCTCTGAATTATGACCTGTAGTTTGGAACAGTAGGGTACATACTGTACCGACGTGTGTGTATATTCGCCTCTGATCATTTTGCCACTAACCATTTTACCATCCACGCCTTCAGAAAAATGTAGTCTGGTAGCCTACGTACGTACGGTCGGCTACATATATGCAGCAATGTCTGTACCTTACCGCGTACTTACTCTTAATTTTACCATTTCAGCCTTGCCTACAAATTTCTAAATATTCTTAGATTGTAGCAGTTACGTGCAATTGAGACAGGACATAAGAGTCAATAATTGGCGCGTTTATACGTTTCACGTGGTAGCATTAAAGTTAGGTGCACAATTTTGTTTAATAGGATTCTTAGTTCCAGATAACTCACAATTTAAAACAAAAAGGAATTTTAGGTGCGGATCGATTTTAAACTACTGCTTATTTAAAATAACCGACCTCAAAAATAGCTCAACAAATCTGTTTAATTATTTTGAACTTAACTGTGGCGCTTAACGTTATTCCACTGGGTACGATTTGCTCATTTGAAGTCATTTCCCAAGAACCACAAAGAGAGTAAAACTAAGCTTAGATAATAAGCAAGTAAGCTTATGTGTCAAAGTAATATAATGGATGGGATAATTCCGTAAAGCCGCAGACCTACTCTTGTCAGCAGAGGTGCAACAAAATCAAGATTTTTTAAATCAAAGTTGTTTTTTTAGTTTATTTGTTTTCCTTTGGATTTTGTCACAACAGTTGTTATAAAAAGCATCAAACACAGCATGAAAAAGAGCTCCAACTCTTTTTTATAATTAATTTAGCTTGATTTTGTACTGAATAACACACAATAAGTAATATAATAGTAACATTAGTAAATTGAATAAAAATATTTTTAAAAAAAGAAAAAAACAAAAGTTGTCGCTTTTCGTGTCTTTTGGTTTTTTGCAAAAAAACATGTTTGCAGCCCTGCGTGTCAGTCGGATGATGCCATTCCCAAACCGGGAGGAAGAAATCAAGAAAAAATCGACTGATTCACTCCACCTAAATAATAATTGTAGCTTGTTTGTAGATCTGTAGAATTCAATTTAAAAAACTTAGGTTTTTCAGTTTATTTTAAAAACCTAGGGATTCTCAAAAGTCCAAATTTTAGGCCATATATAGTTCATTTAAATACTGCTTCTGTTGGATTAATTGTGATTTTAGTTAACTAGGATAATTCTTGATTTCTTGTAGCCTTAATTGTAAGCTAAACTCTGCACTTGGCAAAGCACATGGCTATAAACAATGTGGTAGAGAGACCAAAGGAGGGTGTATTCAATGAATGAATGAATGTTAATATAGTGCATCTTCAATCTACTCAGAGATGCTCTCTGCGCTAGGCAATATGATGTTAAGTGTAATATCTAATGAATGTGTTTCAACAGTATGCTTAAGCAAAACAGAGCACAGTAAGTTGAAAGAGTAAACAGTGGCGTGCCCAGGCACAAGTGTCGACAGATTCTCAGCAACAGCTGAGAGAGAGCATGGAATTTTCAGTCTCTGGGCAAATTTGCGTTGATAGGGTCATCAATTGACGGCAACATTCTAGCACAACATTCTTACAATGATCTTGCAAAAGAAACACAAACCAATTTTCCATATTTTAATGCAAGCACTCAACCAATCTAGAAAGTTTGCTCTACTCTTGTCAAAAACTGTTCTGACAAAGTTAATTCATTTTAAATAACTCAATTTCACAACCATTTTGAACAGCAATGAAATAACCAGATCTAGTAAAACAATATGTAACTCTCAAAAATCAGTAGATTAATATAGATGTGATGCCTAAAACACCAGACAAAATAAATCCAACTATTTATAAGCAATTCAGTTCTGGCCATCAAGTTTCCCACAGCAACATTTCATTTGCTGCCTCCTTGAAACACACATAGAAGAAATATCTATGCAAATGCATGATCATGCCAGTTTCAACAACCAAGTGCATTAGCCCAACCAACCAAAATGCCTTGGGATCATCTGACAGATACATCTTCTCTAAGTTTTCATGTCTCAAGTAACTAAAGAGCACCATTCAAATCTAGAAAAATGCAATAGTAAATATGTGAATCGAACGACTCCCTTGTTTAAATTCTTTAATAAAAATAAGAAACCAACACACACAGACAGTTACATTTCCTAATGTAAGCTAGAAAGCCAATCACATGCATCCAATAAATAGCAAAATACAAAATCATCACACAAGAGAACTTGTCTTGAATTTATAAATCATTCTCGTCGAAATTCTTCTTCGAACATGGTCCTGAAGCCCTCATTTCCAGGTCTGAGTATATAAATTTATAGTCTTAACAAAATGTACAACTCTCTGTAACACAATCAGTCCCGTTTTGCAAATAACATTATAGAAGAAGTCAGTCGGCAGCAGGAAAAGCAGCACCATCATTCATATTATCCCAACAAAACGTAACTCTTCAATCAGAGGAAGACGAACTACTGCGACTTGATGGTGAAGATCTGCAATCAAAAAGACTCAATCAAAACTTGTGACATACAATTGTACCACATCTTTTTCTCACAGCAAAAACTTGGCAGGTTTCTGTGCATAAAAAATGGGCACAACTATCACAGTGTACAACTTGCTTTAATTAACTCTTACAAGTGAAGAGCCTTTAAGACTGCCAGCCTTTCCATGGGCATAGTTTTGTTTAAAATTTTACGGTTCCCCCATAGGCTTTATAAGGATACAATGGTCCAGCTGGTCCTACTTAAAAACTGAAAATTACTACGACACATAAACCAACAAACAACTACAAACTACAATTGTCACCCGCAACAACCAATTATGGCTAGTTTTCTGCTACTTTTGATAGTTTCAAAACAAGACTTCCTAAGTAATTCAATCATGTTCTTACAAGCATTTAATAGTTTAAAGACTCACATATATTCACCTAGATTGTGTACTTTTTACCTTCTTTTTCTGTAAGAATCCCGACTTGAATCTTGACTTTCACATCGACGTCGCCTGCACGAACGATTCCTTCAAAACAATTTTCATTGAATGTTCAAGATAGGCCATAGTGAAAAAAATTTCTTCAAATAAGTAAAATAATTGGAACAACATATTAAGATATTACAGTAATATAGAAATTAAGACCATTGCAATTTTCAACATATGGCTGTCGCAGCCTGTTCACAAAAATTAGATTCATCAGGTGGACTTCTGCATATTTCCGAGCTGTACCATTATAACTTATTGCCAATTATGCTGCTGTTGTGCATAGATGATTATTGAAAAGCCGAAGCCATGTATGAAGCCGATTACATACAAATTTGTTTAGTCAAAATGCTTGACACACAGACAGCATACACCTTCTGCTGCAATGCAAGCACAAATTTGCTGCCTGAGATCTCCGTGACAAAAGTGGAGGGTGCTTACACTGGTTGTCAGATAAAGTAACTTGACATACATTGGTAGCCTACATTTTCTTAATGGTTTCACACTTACGAGTCATACAGTTCTCTGATGTCATTTAATTTTGCTGAAGACGTAACAGTGTTTCTAAGGAGTTCAGTAAGTAGTATAGCGATAAATATAAATAAATAATAAGAAACTAAACATAAATACTTTTTTCTTTTTGTAACGATAATTGTTTTTAATCTTGCCAAAAGCAATAAATTTATTTCAAAATTTTTGCTGGCCGCAACCACACATTACTGCTTGGATGAACAATTTCAGAGTATCATAAAACCATCTGTCATGTTGCCAAAACTAATAAAAAATTTGTAACATGGCCAGTGCTCTCTGCTCAGCTGCACATGCAGAGCTCCTTGCCAGGTGTTCCCTGTCGCTGGCCCTATGACTTGGAATTGGTTTCCAAAGACACCAAAAGTTCACTTTGCCCTGTTCTCTGGCATCAAAACTGTACTGTTTGAACGAAGCTGGGCCGGTAGTGCTTCTGAATAGACAGTCCTGAAGGTGTGCTACATAAAATTACAATAATAGTAATCATAATTAGCACAAACGTTCGAACGAAGCTAAATAATCTGACAAGCTGCAAATGCCAAATCAAACAACTACCTGGAAGCTGTTCTGGACCTTGAATCAGACTCCGAACAACTGGACATCTGCCTTGAATAGCCACATCTTCTGCAAATTATTACCACATGATCAATTTTCTATTAATACAATATGGAGTTGTTGATACGCTCCTAGTTCATATGCAATTTCGCTTAATGCAAAGTGCTGTTATGTCTCCAAAAACTATTAACTTAAAATGCCACAAAAGTTAATGCACCACACAAGACCTGCATCAAAGTGCTAAACATTGACTCTTTCAACATCATCTATATTTATACATGGTCTGATCTACATGTGCCATAAAACAATCACAATGACACGACATTAACGAGTCTACACTATAACAATAAATCCATTGCCCCTTTGTAGTACGATAGACAAATTTAGTCAAAATTCTCCGATTAGACCAACTTCTATGCCCAGATCGATGATATGAATGAAGTATATACTGCAAAGTCAAGGTTCAACACAAGACTGTGCCACTACAGCAACCAATCTAACAAAAGGTCTGGTGACTACCTCACAACTTAAGGGATAGCAAGATGTGTCTGCGTCTAGCTATCTAGCTACAAAGGGGTGCTGGCTGGCACGAATATGATGAAGAACTTCTTCAGCTGCCTGTGTTCCTGATTCTTTATGCAATGTGGTCATGGACTCTAAACATGTTATTAATTGCCAAGTTGACACAGGAATCAGTTGGTTTGGTTCTGTAAGTGTGTGTGTGAGCCTGACATTGGTGACCATACCATTATCTGAAGACTCCCTAACAACAACAACTATTTGCTCTAAATGAAGCCTAAAAGCTCTACAGCTTGAGATAAACTCAAATGCTAGTTAACTAGTGAAAGCAGGAATTTCTAGTGATACTTATAAGGATTCTTTGCTTAGAAAACGAACTAACAATAACCCTTTGACTTCAAAGCAAAACAACTCTGCTTACAGTAATAATTGCTCACACTATTGGAACATGCAGAACATTTTTCTCATACAAACCTTGAAATTGTTCTGCTTCTAGTTGACCTGCTTCTTGTTCTACGTCTTCCCAATCTGCTCCTTGGGCTTCGTGAGTTGGTCCTTGATCTACTACTTCCAGACTGACTTCTTAAACTCCTTCTTATTAGACTTCTGGATCTTCTTCCCCTCGGACTTCTTGAACTTCTCTTTGAATAGCTTCTTCTTATTCTGACACTTCTTCGTGACCTGCTTCTGTGGTGAACCTTTCTAGACACACTTCTCGTCCTGCTTCTTGTTCTTCTTAGTGACCTACTCCGTGTTCTGCTTCTTGTCTCCCTTCTTGTTCTGCTCCTGCTTCGTGCTCTCGCTGTCCTTCCCCTCAGCTCAGAAACAGATGAGCGGGATCGACTGTCACTCGCCTGTCTCCAATGGTGTCTTCCTTCACTACCAGACCGTGATGATCGTGATGGACTGTTGCTGTAACTTCTTTCACTTGTACATCTGGCCGATGGTGATCGTTCTAAATGTGCTGTTGAGTTACTGCTGAAAACAGAACATTTCTACCGGTACTAAACTAGACTGCTCTTCAAAATGGAGAAATAAAAGATGTTGCGAAAACAGAAAGCTGAGAATAAAATTGAAAGGTATTAATTGATGAAAGTAACTGCAAATACACAAGTCAATTACTGTCAATTAGTTACCATCAATTACTGTTAACTAGTTACTGTCAATTAATTACTGTCAATTACTGTCACAAGTCAATAAATGGAGAATAACCTCAAAGGCATTTTAATGGCAAAAAGTACATTAAAACTTTAAAGAAACCTCTAATGAGTGCTTTTTAAAAGAATTTAATGTAGTTAATGTAACCCAATTTAAATAGTAAATACATCACCACTTAAAATAAACTCCTAGGCAGTAACCCAAACCTAAACCAGACAATGCTAAGTCAAAGTTCACCCAGTTTAGAGAATCTTGCATCTGTTATGATGAATAATAAGCATCTATTCAAATGCGATCCATCAAATTTTAATTAAATTCAGTCATAACTGTCAATGTTACCAGTCAGTCGAGTAACCTGGATTGTCTTACTAAAAGAATCGAGTGACATCTGTTGAGAAAATAGAAGAACCCAAGTCCAACGATTAGGCAGTAAGTGAAGAAGATCAGGATCAGGGCAGTGATTCCGTGAAAGTTGAGGGGGACACGTCCCCCACCTGTTACAGAGAGGGGACACGAATACGTGTGTCTCCCCACATTTCCTACCCTTCTCATTGGGAGTCCCCCCACCTGTCAAACGAAATTGCCGCCTCTGATCATGAGCCTTACATTCGATTACATACTCGTACATGTTTAAGCCGTGCAATTGAAAAATGACTAGGCACACATAAGGTGACAGAAGTATTTGTTCAGTTTCAAATGAAATACAGGCTCAGTAAGGCAGCAGCAAACAAGAGAAGACAATTATATTAAAAGTTTAATAAAGCAAATGTGAAAACAATGCAGCTTGTAGTTAAATTGTTCATAAGGTAAACTCCTTGCTATTTGAACCAACCTGATTGACACTCTCGAACTGTTAGATGAATTTCTTGAGCTTGAATCATCTGATGAGACAGAACTTTTGGTGGAGGGACTTCTTCGCAAAGACTCGTTGGACTTAAGTCGCGATTCTCCGTCCATTCCAGAGCCTCCCTTTATAGACCGTTTTGATAAAACTTGCCGCTTGTCTCCTTGTTCGCCGTGTGAATCCTCCACAAGCGCTGGTGGTGTCTCACCTACGACACTTGCATGATGATCTAATTTGCAAGGCGAGCTCGTCGGGGATAGCGCAGGCACATGAGGACTTTCTGGTGAGTTGAGTCTCACCCCTCCGGCAGACCCAGAAACGGGAAGTCGTGACCGCGACTTCCATGTAAAGTTGAGCTGCTTGCCAAGAAGTCGGTTGTCTTGGAGATTCGACCTTGGCAAGCTTGATGGACCTGACCTTGACTGATGCTGCCTGAAGGTCATCTGGGATTTGGGTGTCAACTCCACAACCAATGCCGAAGGTATTGCCACTTTAGAACCAACTTCAGGATCACCTTTCATTTCAGCAGTCAACATAATTACGGCAGAGCAGGTTTCTGACACTGTTTGTGGTGTCAAACCTTCAGCAGTCACAGCTTCAGAAGCCTGACAAAATTACAGAATATTTACATAAATAAGTCAGTCAATAACATGGATTGTCTTGAAATAAGAATTGAGTAACATTAGCACATGTTACCATTGACGGAAAAGCCATCTAACACAGTGAATAAACTGGAATAAATGTATAACAGACTAATCCAAAAATAACCTACTCACATACTAAATCCATACATCCTCTACACGACCATCAATCAGTGCGACCAGTGAAACTGTCAGTCTGACCATCGGTCCTCGACATGCGAATCCATTCATCCAACAGTCCATTCATCCAACAGTCCATTCATCCAACAGTTCATCCATCCATTCATCCGTTCATTTGTTGAAAAAACGTTAGTCTATCAATCCATCTATCCATCCATTCATCCATCCATCTGACTGTCACTTATTAACCCTTTAACGACCAGTGCGTACTAAAATGTATAGGACAACACTTGCAGCTGGTCATTAAAGGGTTAATGCACATCCACTAAATCACAATGTAAATATTCAAATACCTCGCTTTCTGCTACCAGGATGTCGAATTGATCAGCAGCACCATCGCCCAACACATTGTCAGTACGTCTTAATTCATGGCTCTCTCTGCCATCATTGTCTGTGGCCTCTAAGCGTAATAATGATGGTTCATCAGCGATCTGGTCCAATGCATCTGCATTTGAAATCATCTGGTTCTCTGCACATACATCCAGCATCAACTGGTTCTCTGCAACCAGCTTCTTATCATTCACATCAGCAGCCTCGTCCTGAGAATTCATATTCATCAATTCGTTGTCTGCATTTACACCAATGACAACTTCATTCATTGTTTTAACATCAGTAACCTCGTTTGCTGCTTTTATATCAGCAATTTGATTCTCTACTTTTACATCTGCAATCTGGTTCTCTGCTGTAACATCTGCAATCTGGTTCCCTGTTGTAACATCTGCAATCTGGTTCCCTGTTGTAACATCTGCAATCTGGTTCCCTGTGTTAATATCTGCAATCTTTTTCTTTGACTTTACATCTGCAATCTGGTTCTCTGCTGTAACATCTGCAGTCTGGTTCTCTGCTGTAACATCTGCAATCTGGTTCTCTGCTGTAATATCTGCAATCTGGTTCCCTGTGCTAATACCTGCAATTTTTTTATGTGATTTTACATCTGCAATCTGGTAACCTGATTTAACATCTACAATCTGGTTCGCTGCTTTAACATCTACAATCTGGTTCGCTGCTTTAACATCTACAATCTGGTCCCCTACTTTTATATCTGCAATATGGACTTCTGTTTTAACATCAATAATCAGGCTCTCTGCCTCAAGAATGAAGCTCTGTCTCCTTGTGTTGATCTCAATAATATCCATTTCAGCTTTAAAACATGGTTTTTCCAGCGTACCTGACTTATCCATTCTTGTGTCTGAAGCGACCGCAACCTTGCACGGTTCACGAAGATCCCCATTCTTTGGCTTCTCACTTCTTTCTTCCTGCACCTCAGGCATTGTACGCATCATAGCATCAGTCTCTGAACTGCGTTCTCCGTTCTCCCTCTCTTTCTCTGCACACTTTCCATGCTTTTCATCATTGTTAGTAATGAAAAGTTCTTCTGAGGTCCCAGTTGTCATGTCATGATCTGCTTCAGTCACATCACCGCTTTTCTTGTTCCACTTCTTGCGAATTGACATCTGGTTGACATCCTCTTGCTTTGAGTCTTCATTATCCGTGTCGACCAATATATATTCTGGCTCGACAGGCGGCTCCCATTGAACCTTTACCAGACAAGTAAAGGACATGGTAAAACTGAGGTAACGTATTCAAAACCATTAAAAATGTCAACACCCCTAGCTTAAACAGTACTACACTTTGACAAAAATAAAAGCAACAGTACTGCAAGTTGTAAAAATACAACATCAAAAATAACATCAGAAATTAATTAGCCAATTAGCAATGCAAGAAACACAAGTACATAATAGTTTCTTTTCAATAAAAGACACTGAAATAAACTATATTTCTAAAAGGAATACTGTAGGCACATAAAATTACTCTGCAAATGACGGCAACCAGTGAAAATAAACAATCTAAGTCGAGACTCCACAACAAAATTCTTAACATTTACCTGTGAGTCTTTCTTCCTTTTGTCAACCTTCTTCTCTTTCTTGACGCCCTTCAATTTATCCAACTTAACAGCTGCACGTTTGTTGTAAGCATCCGAGTCTCCACTTGACGTTACCAAAACGTTCCTCGGTTGGCTTCGTTCTTGAGATGAATGTGCATTCAGCGCTGACGATTTCTTTACGATACGACGCCTTTCACCATCAATGTTGTAGCTCTGGTCATTTCTGCTGGCAGTACTACTTCTGCTATCACTTCTTGTTTTAGTACCTGCAATTGTGCTGCTCCTACTATCCGTGACCTTGCTCCTACTACTTCTGCTGCTGGTACTTCTACTCCTGCAGCTTCCTGTGTCATCCGTCTGGCTGCCAGAACTACTCGTGCTGTCATTTCGGCTGGAATAACCGCTGCCAATGATTTTGGAGGCCTTGGTCTTATTTTTGTACAAGCTCAAGTGGCTTTTGTTGGCACTTCTATCACACTTGTTGCTGTCACTCCTGCTCCTACTCCTTCCATACCTGATTTTACGCCTTTCATTTCTGCTTGTAGTCCCTTCGTTTCTGCTTCTGTCACTCCTGGTCTTACTCCTTTCATTCCTGCTTTTACACTTTCCATTCCTGCTCCAGCTCCTATCACTCCTGCTCTTGCTCCTGTCACTCCTGCTCTTACTGCTTTCATTCCTTCTTTTACTCCTTTTGTTCCTGGTTCTGTCACTCTTGCTCCTGTCACTCCTGCTCTTACTCCTATCACTTCTGCTCTGACTCCTGTCACTGTCACTTCTGTTATAGCTTCTGCCCTTGCCTACAGATCTACTGGATGAACTGTTTTGAGAAGATCCCTCACTACTGCAAGTGTTTCTTCTCTGACCTCTAATTGCCAGTTCTCTATTCTTCCCATCACCTGTTCTTCCTTGATCATCTATACGATTGCTCCTTCCAACTAAATAACACAAAACATGAGTAAAAGTCCATGAAAACTGATGGCCATGATAGCCATCTTTAATTACAAATAACACAAATGGGAAACAGGACTTATCAGGTAAAGGTTTGCTATTTTAGGCACAAAGATTGCTTCAGTTTAGTGGAATTTATTTTGAGGCAAGTCTGTTTCATTTAAGAGACAACAGGTCCAAATATAAAAAGATTGTGCTGGCTGGTTTTCTATTGCAGTATTTAACGTCGATCACAAAGTGTTTTATCGGAAGACACAAAAGAAGGATCTTCTACAAACCTTTGCTGCTCTTCTGTGACTTTTGAATGTTATCGGATCTTTCAGCAGATAATGCACTCAAAGCAGATGGCATTTTTTCATTTTTGGCAACACTAGGTAAACACAAAATATCCCCATCAGCAAATAGACTGGTATCCATTCATCAACAATAAATTTTTTTATTTTCAAGTTCTCTTAGTGAAAAATTCATAACTTCAGTCATCAGAATTTGTATTAAAAAAATTGTAAGGACCTTGAATATGCATATGACCTGAATACAAAAGTGCTAACTGAAATGTTAAATAAATCTCATAAAATACAACCAAATGTAGAAAAAGTTAGCATAATTGTAAAAACGGCTGAGGGAAAAACTCACTAAATAAACTATAGACTAAAATAACCTGTTTGTCGCTGGAAGCATATTCTTTGGCTTCCACGGTTTCTGTCCTGGCTTCCACCGAGATGGAGGCGGACTCTCGGACATGTTCTTTCCAACTACAGTCAAACTGTTGCCAGATGGCAAGGCAACAGAAGCAACACTGCAACAAATATGCACATTTGTAGCAGTTTAACTTAAGTTAAACAGATGGTAGCATCACAATAAACAATAAGTACTTCGTTCACATATTTGTAGTAATAGCTTCACATAAAAAAATACATATTTTCAGAGCTTCATATCACAAGGAAAGCATTAAAGATGGTCACCATCGCCTGAGAGTCAATGAAAGAAGATGTATACTTACAGCAACGGTTTGTTCAGAAGTGAAAGTTACAAGTCACTAAGAACTGGAAAAAGATGCATGACAGGGATCAAGCTCTGGGACACTATGACGTATTGAAAGACACCTCAGCAGCTAAGTGATCATCAAAATATGCAACACTTTTGAGATATTGTTATATGAGCAAAAACAAACGATCAGAGCACACCACAAATAACAAGGGAAATCGTGAAACAACGTTGAATTATCGGCAACACAACCGAAGAATGGTTTGGGAAAAATAACTAACCATTAAGAGGTGACCTGTTGCATTGCAAAATACTTGGCAGCAAGCCACAGAGCTTCTTTCTCTGGCCCAACTTTCTTTGGTAAACTGGAAAACACTGTGAAGAATGGCAAATAAAACAAAAATGGAGCTATAAAAGGAAACTTAGAACAAATGGAATAAGACAACCAGCATTTGCATTTACCTTGCCAAAGCAGGAACCTCCTTTTGTATTACAAGACGATGATGACTTGGCACAGTTCGTTGTCCTTCTCTTGACACTGACTTGACGCCCGACCGAGATCTCGACCGTGACCGACTGCTAGACCTCGTCCTAGATCTTGACTTTCCAGATGATGAGCTCACTGTTGCATGTCTCATTCCAGTCCTTAGAGACCTGGAACTTTCGCTTCCGGACGAATAAGACCGAGATGAGCTGCTATAGGAACACATCTTCTTTCGTTGACCTTCAGGCGATAGTGACCACCTTCCATGCTTTCCTTGTGAATTGTAGCTCTTCCGTGATGACGTTCTTGAGTGGGATCGACTCTTAGAGCTCAACTCTCCTCCATGTATTTGCCTTTTGGGTGATGAGTTCAAACAATGACTTGAAGACAGCATTTTATCTGATTGATGCAGAGACTCTATTTTAGAAACAATTTCAGGTTCAATAGCCACATCATGATCATCTAATCTTGATGAACTCACAGATAGTTGCAATTGGGTTTCTGCATGAAACTTAGCTTCCAGTTCCTTCAATTTATTTTTTAAACGCAATATTTTCATTTGACTGTATTTCCTGCTAAGCTCAAGTGAATAATTTGAACCCAGTGAGTGAGGTTTAGCTGGAATTTTATTGCTCTGAATCTTTTTATCCTCCACTGTCAATAAAGACTGAATTTCTTCGTCATCATCATCACTTGACGATGACCGGCTTCCTTGTTTGGTGCCAGACTTTGGGATTTCCACGATTCTTTCTAACTTCTTACCACCCAACCTCATCATCTCTCCAGGTTTGCTGCCTGAGCAACTCCTGCTCAGAGGCATATCCTCTGAACCATCTGTGCTCTCAGGCCTTAGCATTGAGCCATTATTGCTGACTATGCATTTGCTTGAATTGCTGCCTAGTCGAAAATCTTCCATGCTCTCACCAGATTTCTTTATATCATTTTGAGACCTCCTTTCTGTAACATGAAAATCTTCTTTCAATGCTGACCTGTTATCGTTCTTCTTCCTTGTGGAACCTGAGGCATGAACAACATTGAAATCAAACAAACCCAGTTTCAGCTTCTTCTTAAGCGGAGGTTTCGTGATCATGTCCTCTTCATCGGATGAAGGAATGACAATTTCTACTCTATCTCCTCCTTGGCAGATGGACTTCTTAGGTGTAACCTGATTCGTTGCAGTTTTCTCTTTGGATACTTTAGAATTCAACTTCTTTGGTAAATCATCAAACTTTTGTTTAACCTTTTCACCAATTGTTTGCAACTTCATGTTTTTGGCCTTGGATGATCTTCCCCCCTTCCTCAATCCTCTCACAGTTTTTATTTCCTCATCAGAAGATTTTGCCTCAGACTTATATGAGTAACCTGATGGTATGGATTCTGGAAACCCGCTCGTCTTTTTAAACTGTCTAACAGCATCACCAAAGTGTTCCAGTGAGGAGTTATTATAATCATTCTTAATATCAAAACCTCTAGAATCTTCTGACTCTGAGTCATGCTTTATAGCTTTCATTTTCACAAGGCGCGAATCCTGTTTGCCTGAGGACTTTGACCGAGGCGCCTTTAAATGATGTGACTCTGATTTACCTGGTCTCATATCACAAGACTTCAAGGTTGATGCTCTACTATGCTCGCTTTCAGACTCTGAAAAAGGTTCTTGTGAAAAATCTCTGGACTTTTTTGAATGCTTATGATGTTTGTCTCTTTCCTTCTTTCGCAAAGTTTTTCTTCTGCTACATGAATAAATATGACAGCAAACTCATAAAACAAAAATCATTGACAAAATACCAACCTAGCCCAAACAAAATAAATGAGAGTAAATATGCATCAAGACACTTAACACAGCTCCTTTTATTTACATACTCTTACGAATTTATTGTCTGGGTTATTGACCTGAACACGGCTTGTTCTTGAAGTGCCCTCAGTTGATGCCTTGTGGTGAAACCCACACAATATAAGTTGTTAAATGCAATAACAATGACTTACGATTTTGATTGCAATTTCACTAGAAGCAACCGTAGATCGATGCCTCATGCATTCTAATAATATTGATATAGAAATCATTAGATTACACTCGATTAGAATTAATATAGTTCCAATTTAAAAATTCTCATGACATCTGTATTTTCTCAATCAAAACAAATATAACTGAATTAAAAATTGATCTTACCTAGACCCTTTCTTGTTGAAGGGACTTTGTGCTGAGCCTCTGTAATGACCTGATCGATGTTTCTCATCAGTATCCTCTGAATCGTCTGATCTTGAGTTACGACTGTCAGATCTGGTGTAATACTGATCAGAGCTATCGTCCTTCAACTTATCCTTAAATCGTCTTGAATGGTTTCTGCAAGCCTTGCTAGATCTTCCCGGGCTTCCCTCATCGTTCCTCGACAGAATCCTTCTTGCATGATGATGTCTTAACCGCTTTTTCTTGGACCTTGCGTGATTATCATCATCCACCTTGTAATCGCTGCTTTGTGAATGCTGAGACTTGGTCAACCTCCTCGGCATTTTGTGATCACTTTCAGAGTCAGCTCTTCTTGAATAAGGATTCTTTGACTTCTTTATGAACCTCTGAGGACTATGGTCAGTTGAAGAATCATACTCAACACGTCTTGAACGCCTCCTTGATCTATTTTTGTATCTTCTGTCCTCATGAACCTCCGACTCGTCTTTTCTCGTATAATGCTTCTCCAGCATCCTACGGTAACCACTGGAACCTTCATCACTTTCGTACATTCTAGAATGGGTAATTGATTTCTTCCTTGATCTTTGTGAAGAACTCATTTCATCACTGTCATCTTCATATTCCCATGAGTATTTTTCCGACCTTCGTCTGTGTACACCTGTATCTTCATAATCACTTTCAGCTCTTGAATACGTAGCAGATTTCCTGCTCAAGGATTCGACATAAACGAGCTTATCTCCCTTTATCCATCTAAAATAAACATAAGATCAGCTAATGCAAGAACATGCAAATGTTCCCATTACCTGCTAAAACAGTCAGAAATGCATTTCAAAATCAATAGACCTCTTCAAGGATTACATAAATTCACACGGATACATTCTGTCCTTTTAAAGTGCCTATTTAAACAAGCAATTTTCAATATCCAAGAGTCCAAGCACATTACTACCTAATACTACGGCATAACCGGAAATCGCCTCGGACATTCGCCTCGGCCGAATATTGGACGATTCGGAAGTATTTGCCTTGGCAAATATTACACCCGCAAGTAGCTAAAAATAACTTTCTACGAAAAAAATAATTTTTTTGATAAAATAATATTTTTTCATCAAATAAATTTAGGACTAACGGACTTACGTCTAAGTTATTGATTAATTAAACAAGAACTTAATGTTCAATTGAATTTTCTTTGGAATAATGATGTTAATTTATACATTTTAATTTCTTTTGGTTGCATTCCCCAGGTGGCAACCAAATCAGTAATTATCCCGCGTGAACTGGCTCCACCCACTTTCAGGTAAACAGTAGAGAGTAAAGATGTTGTTGATACCTTCATATTTCAAATTTTACAACAAGGTTTTACAGTTTTTTGACAAATAAAGTTATTAAATAATAAATATTGTTATAGCCTAGAGTGCGACAATACGCTATATGAAGGATATTGCTATAGACTGCGTTGACTATAGTTCTCCATAGCTGTGCACATGGCAGGTTAACTATGCTTTGCCTATGGATGGTACTCACTGGTAGTGGCAGCGCTGCATGAAAGCAAAATACACAATTGCGAACCAAAAAAATATAAGAGCAATTTTTTGTACATCTTTCAATATGTTTTAAATGAACATCGTGTGCGGAAAATGCGTATTGCTGCTATTGCATACCAAATTTTCCCCGGTGAAAATTGTCTACTCGGTTATGCCCTACCTAATACCAATAGTTTTTAGCCAATTAGCTTGCACAAATCCTAAAGTCGATTTCTATAAGCATGAAATTGAAACAGGAATGAAGCAACATGTGGCACAAACTTTGTTACTCAACCTGTCTCCTTCCCCTCTCTCCGGCCTGCGGATCGACTTGATCGTCTTGTTCCACGAGCAAGGACTGCTATAACTCAACAACGTGCCTTTGCCATCGTGGGACCTTCTATGTGGAATGACCTACCCCATTATCCGTAGCAAGCTTTTAGTCGGGCTCCCACCCTTATTCCTTTCGTTGCCTGAAGACTTTCTTATTTCCACAAGGCTGTCACACTGAGATCGCTCCTGCATAGCTACTACTGTAAGAAGCACTATATAAATAAGACACCTTACGATACGATAAAGAGAATTGCAGCACGCCGGCAAGGTCATCCTTCACGAACAGTATAAAATTTAAACATTTAAAGATTATGCATACATTATAAATGTACATAATGCATAAGTATATATATATATATATATATCTACATATTACACAACTGTGTTCATGAATTGTAATTTGCAATCACAAATTTCCTTATTGATGCTTCAAGAAAACCTCAACAGACGACGCACTCCAGACCTTAAAACAAAACTGAAAAGAATTGCTTTGAGGCAATTATGTTAGATACAAAGAAAGGACCTATGTCCATTGTCCATGCACACAAACATACAGGCATTGATGCACTAATCATTTATATAGCCCAACTTCAAGAGAAACTCCTCAGTGGTAGTACTAATAGCGATGCCATGTATCACACCTGTCCTCGGGCACTTCTTTCACATCCTTTCCCAGTGGCTTCACCTTCTCCAGCTCTGTCCGCCAGTGGGGTGGGGTGTCATCACTCTCCGACTGACTCCTGGATGATGAACCTCTGTACCTCTGGCACAAGAATCAAACAGGTTGGTTAAAACATCAAAAGCAAATTTGACTTACAATACAGCTAAAATTTGATATTGGCCTTCCTACAATCAGCTCAGAAGTAATTTCTTAACAGAACTTGAGTCATTTCTTAATATTAATAATAGTCAAACAGTAAACACTTTCCTCAACCTCTGGTAGTTATGAAAGTTACATCTACCTTTCATTAGTAGTAACTGACAAATACCCACTAGCATTGAGGCTATGGTGGACATTGGACAATTTCAGTTGCGGATCTTGTGTAGCAGAACTATTTAATGCGGCTTTGCCTTACATCAAGTTTCTTACTATATGATGCACAACTATTGAAATCTTCTACCTCACTTTAACAGCTTATGCTATGAAGCCAACTATCGAAATGTTCTTCTACTTTACAGCTATTTTAATGTTTTTACCTTACATCTGCTGCAAAACATAGACTGAAGCAAGATGCTGTATGCAAGATGCGATGCCACCATAGCACACTAAGCAATATGAAGAGCTCAAGATAAATTCAGTCTTCATCTATTCATTTGACTACAAACTTTAGTTTATATTTAATTTGAATTTTAATAACAATGCATAGCACTGTATAAATAAAAGCATACCACGCAACAGCAATGCTACAAATAATTCCTACATCAATTTTGTCAGGTAATTAAAATGTACTTTATTAAGGAATTGGATACATTATTAGTAAAGCTGTCAATGATCATATAAATACAAACAGAAGTGTTCTTTGTGTTTGATACATTAATCAGATGAAAGTCAGAAGCAAGCTTTTAAATACTGACCACTGTTCCTCTACCCTTTATCTTACGATCACCAGAGGTAGAAGTTCCAACCCTTGACAGCCTGTTGCTTCTCTTAAAGAGTGAAGCAAGAGCCCTTCAAAAAAAAAAAAAATTCTAAAAGGAAAAGCAGCATAATAAACTCAGGGTATTTTGTGTGCTAAATCCTATCAAAGGTCTACAAAAAAATAATAGGATGGCATTATCTTAAACATTAATAATGCCTTTTTACATTCAATTCAATATCAAGACAGCGTATGTAATGCTAGAAGAGGCGAGAATGCTGTAGTATCGCATAGCATGTATGAGAACCATCTACAATGCTAGGAAAAGTCTAAAGAATTCTGATACATCAACAAACATAAAAATTCAAACAGATGATGCATTTTTAAAATCCCAAAATCAACAAAAGTTAGACAAAAAAATAGTCTACTAAATATACAAAGTTACTATCAACAAAAGCTATAAACTGAAATAGGAAAAGCAACAATTGATTTCGTAAGCCAGAAGCTTTTCCATTTGTCTAAAAAAGAATAATTATAAAAAGTTTGTGTGAAGAAAAGAGCACTGAAATGAATTCCTACAAAGCTTTTGCACAGCTATCTTCCTGCGACTCATCTGGTGTTTCCCGCGAACTGTAGAAGTTCGTCAAGGTTTGGTATATTGCTGGAGGCTTTCTTTGATCTGACACAAAAAACAATGCAAACATTGATAAAATATTACAAGGCCACAAGCAGTCACATCTAAACTCTAGTTCAGAAGAACTAGAACATACTCGTTAGTGCTAAAGAGTAGGTTGAGAAATTTGGCTAATTTAAGAGTGACAAAGCAAGTGTAACATCCAATTTGCGTAAGATCAGTTGAAATTTAAATAGCGCCCCTTCAAGATCTCTGCTCAGAGGTGATGAGTAAAGGTGTTTGCATTTGTGGTATTAGAAGGTAAAAAGATTTCAGAGGAACTGGTAGGTATCTCATTGAAACAAATGAGACCAGTGAAAATGTCACCAAACCAGGCTTAACTCAATGTTTTAACAGCCATCACATGGATACAAACTCTTTTGAGGAAACTAGTAGGGACACTTTGGGCCAATGTACTAATGCTGTACCATCCATATAGTCCCACATTTCTCACTCATCCAATAGTGTCAATGTTCCAATGAATTTAACATTATCAAAATGTCAACCTCTATTTCTACTCATTCTCAATTACCTACACAACCAAATTTAACACCATCCTCCTTATATTAAAAAATAATCGTTATTTTCATCTTGGATTAAACGAGTACCTAAGGAGCGAGCTTTTAGCTCTCCACAGTTTCCGATTCTTGCTCGAGCAGTGCCTCCTCGACTGTGCTCATCCTTTGTTGCTGCGTGTATCTGCTCAACAACTCCTTGACCGCTAACAACTCGTCCAAAGACAAGATGCGTACTGTAAAGAAATCACAAATGTTACTGTTAAATGATACTGATAATAATGTGGTAATCAGAAGTTTCATTGTTATAATGCCTGCAATTGCACGGTTCTATAAGTTTATCACGGCTAAAATACCACATTTTATAATTTATGGCAAACAAGTTACGTATCTTCCATTCTGCTCCATGATTAAGACTCACTCGTCATCGTAATTCTCACATACAATCATCCTGCCTCATGCTCATTATATTACTCGTTTAGCTTATATTTAATTACATAAAATTCATCTCCCACAAAATAGCACACTAATAATAACAACGTACTTCTTAAGAATCTGTTTTACCTGTTTAATTCTGGTGTGCTTGCAGTCGTTCTGTATTAAAAGAACACAAATGAATGTCACACCATAAAAAGGTATTACATCAAGTTCTTAACATTTTAAATCAGATTAAATCTTACAAATGGTAAACTTTCATGCAGTACATTACAGATTGTATATATGATGAATCTTATGCTCCAAGAATAAATTTATTAACATTGCAGACAAACATTTAGTTTTGTAACAAGCAGAGTTAGTGAGAGGACTGGAACGACTCTGAAACACATATAGCAACAGTTAGAATTTTACATTCAATATGTTATTACTGAGCACAGAGCTCAGTAAATTGAAAAATGACCATTCAATCTCTAAAGCAGGCATAAAACTTGACTCTCACTATAGCTATCGCTGTTTAAGCATTTATATGGTGATACAACATCACCATGCTAAACTTGGCTGACGACGGTCAAGTAACACACTCTTTTAATAGCAAACTTTAATAATGAAATGTTGAGCTTCCTTCTCAGCTCCATTTCTTCCAACAGAGGCACAATTTTGCATTTCCTAAGTTAAAGGTCACAGTATATTATGCCAAAAGTAGCTTCTTTTTTATGTACAATATTACTGCACCTGATGTGATGGAAAGACTAACTGCACATTCCAAACAAAAATCCAAAGTGACAAATCTCATATGACAATTTAAGTCTATTCAGAAATGGCCTGCAAAATGCTCATCTTCAAAACGTGTGCACAAATCTTAACATTGCATCTGCTCATGCTATGAGTAAACGGGCATTTCTCACATACAGAAAGTTAATAGCCATGGTATTCGGAAATAAGTTAACGACTGTAAGGTCAGGTCTGACGTTTTGTAACATAAGCACCAAAATTATAAGGACAATAGTGCAAATGCTGATATTTATTTTCATCTTAATTGACTTATTTACAGTTTTATTAACTCTAAGTGGGCAAGCAAAGTGATTTACGCAAGACCTCAGCCATGTAAAGATAACACAAAACTAGAACAAGATTTTGTCAAAATAGTATCATAACCAGTGTTCTTTTAATTATCATCACGCTAATACCGCAATTATTGCCATAAATACTAACATTGCTCTGGTTATCATAACTCCATTTTAGTTTGCAGTTATTTAGTAAGACAGTGTCACTAAATGTAGTGGCTGTGAAGTTGAAAAACCTTCCTTTGACACAAACAGGTCATGCAATGTCACTAATAACAGGTCACAAACCTAACACATAAATTTAGTAAGTTTTCTTCAATGTTTGGCATTTGCCCAGCTACAAAATTCATCTGAACAAAGCATAATCTCTGTTAATATTCTGTAGAGTAGAATGCTGCAGCATTAAATGCCTGACTTCCTTTGAACACCTGAATCAACATTAATAATTTATAGATAAATATGACTTTACTACTTGCACATAAACAGGACATCTAATATGCCTCATAAGAATATTTTTAAATCAATAATTTATCAAATATAATAGAAATTCAGTATGATCATCACTACATCATCACTACTCAAGATTGTAAAGGCAATTTTAGACTTACATGCCCCTATATGGGGCTAAAAATGAAACTCTCAAAGTCTAATAGCCCGTAAGACAAAGGAAAATTTACCCAGATGGTACATAAGATGCAATACATTTGATTTATTGTCTGACAACATAACTTACCACAAAACAAAGATGAGCCCTGAAAGTGTAAACCAGACAGTTTCGTCTTAAGTACATACAATATGTCATATCACACGTCCACATCACCCGGGGAGGAGGGGGAGTGCATGAGCTGCGCATTTTCAGAGGGGCCTTACATCAGACTGCATGATCTAACTGTTGTGTCTGTCTCACTGAATCAGGCCACATCCCAATTGGGAGCAGAGTAATTCACATAGAACAAAGGACAGCTCACACAAAAGATGGTGATCGGAAACAAAATATTACATGCTACGTGCAACATCTACTAGAACAATAAGAGCTTTTTCCAACTGAGCCACTTACCAGAAAATACTCAATGGATCACACAACTTAAGACAGAAAACTTAAGAAAGAAATCAAGAGAGTTTCACGTTGAAAGTCGACCAAATACCAGATTGGTGGGTAGGACAAAATATCATATGACCATTAAAGGGAGCGCTGTTGCAGTTGGTAGAGAAGTGTCAAATGGCACATAGTATACACCAAGAAAACAAAGTCTCACTGGGAGCAGTAAATACATGTATAATAATAGTGAACATAAAACACAGATGTATACAGGACAATGCAGTAGACCTCCAAGTGTCAGTTGAAGGAACTGTAAATGCCTGAGTAAGTGATTCAAGGTTCTATATCAAATGACTGTAGTGGTCGATCACAATAGACAGCACATACAATCGCTTTTTGCTCAAATACAACAAGTCTTACATATTCTTGCCATATCTCTCCATACAGAATATATAATCACTAGTGTAAGTAGGACATCACATGAGATAGATCTAACCACAATTAATCCTGGACGCTTTTCTAGCAAAAAATAACATTCCTCAACAGATTAATGAAGACTTTTCAAGTTAGTAAAAGTTTGAAACAAATGAGGAAAGTCACAGAGTCACTGGCGCTCAATTTGGTTTGAAAAAGTTGCACATAACTTCAGATTCATAAATTCACCATTTTCAAGCAATAAAATAAGACTCAAATAAAACACCAAAGTTCACACAAAATGCCAGAGCCACAAAAAATGCGATGAAAGAGAGATTCACAAAGCTAAGAAAGAACAACATGAATAGCACATTACCCATAACTGGTATCCAACAAGCTTATAATTCTGAGGAATCATAAATTTGTAATCCTTAATTCCTAAGATCAGCCTCAAGACTTTATGGCACTTTCCATTGAAGAATTTGCACAAATAAACTGAAGGTGACCTGCCATAAAGCATAATTTGATTTAAATAAAGTAATATTATAAGATCAGAGCCACAATAATAGTGAAAGAAAGTTTAATGCACTTCTAAAAATGAAGGTGCATATTTAGAAGAACTCGGCAAACGAGCCCCATCCCCATTGCAAAGCACAAAATCTGTAGAAAGACATTGCTAGTGTGTGATAAGTTGAAACGTCTTACATCATCCACTGCAGTCCATTCGCTTCACTGCCTCGATTGGCAGTTGTTAACAAAAGTTCTTTAAAATGCTTTAGAACAGAAACCTCATCTACAGAAACAATACGACTACATCAACACGATTTGCTAAATTATGTATCAGTATTAGTGAATGACTTGAAACAATGACACAAAAATACAATGTAACTAGAACGTATTTTTTAATCTTGTGCACTGAAATTTAATAAAGATTATTGGTACAAGCAGCAACCAGTATAAAGTGCAAAAATTAATTTAAGCATCTTTTTCGATCATATTTAGTGCATACTGTGCCGATCAACACAGTATGCAAAACAATTACATCAATCTGTAGCTGACCAGTATTTAAGCAAAATAGCTTTTCGATTGATCAAATCATTAACATGATTTAACATTGTCAGAGAACTGATCAACACAATAAGAACATTTGACTTTGAGACTGACACATACCTGGGTAAATCCTGTTTTTCAGCGCATCACGTACAGCTGTAAGTTAGGCAAAAGTTCAATTTTAATTAACAGAATAGAAACGTCATCAACTAAATTTATATCTGTGTAACATTATAAGCCTGTAAACCAAGGCTTGCATCACAAATGTTAGTAGTAAGCACCATCAAATACAGTCAAATGTTCACAACCGATCCATTGATTTGAGTAACAACATCTGGGTCCAAGTTATCTCAGATGTGAGAGCTAGTCCTATGAAGATATCTATTCAGTTAGTTGAGTCAACTGATGTGTCCATTAGTAGTCAACTCATGACTCCATTAGTAGTCAATTCATGACTCCATTAGTAGTCAACTCATGACTCCATTAGTAGTCAACTCATGACTCCATTAGTAGTCAATTCGTGACTCCATTAGTAGTCAATTCATGACTCCATTAGTAGTCAACTCATGACTCCATTAGTAGTCAACTCATGACCTTAGTGACATAAGTTTGCTCAATATTCATTCTACAAAAATTTAATATAACTAACAGTTTCTCCTCAATGCTCGATTAAATGCATTGTTTTTACTCTTAAGTAGTTAAATGGATCAAAGCCCCCAATAAACATCTGATTTGGGCCAGAAAATGAGCTAGACAATTCTAGCACAGGTCATCAGTCACTAAACGGACGATTTCTATAGCGCCCTAACACAGACACGCCGCTACAATGGTGCTAATATATGCAACAATATCCTACCATCAGATGAGCAGGTGCAATCAATTGTCACAGCACAATCAAGAGCACTGAATGGTTTTCCCTTGAAACAAACCAGCTCATCTTCAACTTTCAATCCTACAACAAATCAAAATTTTAACTGTTATGATGAGAATCATCACGTTAAATCATCATAAAGTATGCAGATTATTGAGATTATAGGACAACTGTTGACATCGACTTTGATCGCTATCTACCTATCCATTAATTGTGAAAATGTCTTTTGCAAGTACCAGGTTAAGAATGCAAACTATAGGGTATCAACTGGCAAATGTATATACATCACACAATAGAATGGCTATACCACACAGTCTACACTAGAGCACACGCAATTATATTCAACCGAGATTATTCAAGCCATATATTCGCTTGATAGATTCTCCAACTGTGAGACATCAGCATGTTACAATTATTGACGAGTACAGTCAGTCATTCGTTAATACCTACTAGCACTCACCACACAGTTAAGATATCCTGTAAAACGACTGCTACAGTGGACAAACACAAATGCAAAGGCATAAACACAAACACAACAACAGCATATTGTATGTAAAAATATTTGCCCTGTCAACAATATGCTCATCATTGACAATTAGGCCAACACCAGTAGAAAACTTGCTTTCATTTGCAACGGATGTCTCAGCAATGGTTGAATTGAAAATTTTATAAAAGATTTTCAGTTTAGGTTAGTTTTCCAGTGATCCAAAGAGGGCAGACTCAGCAACCACAATATCTCTTCAATATTTAACCTGGACTTCTCTGCCACTATTAGTGCATAAACAAGATATATATAAATGTTTTCTACTGTTATTTTAATACAAATGCATACATTTTACATAATATATATATGTATGCATGTACATAACATAGAGTTATGTACTCAGAATTATAATTTTTAACCAATGAGCAAGTGATTTTGACAGTACAAATGAAGACTGAAACATACCATTGCACAGTTTCACAAAATTGCAACAGGTTCTTGGACAAACATCGGAGAAAAGTTCCAGAACAATTCTTCCAGCTACAAAACAGATAACCATAAAAATTACAAGCATGTTCTTTTTTTTAGCAAATAACATGCAGAGATCTCAATTTGTCAACTGGAAAGGTAAACAAGTAATTGAAGTAATTTTGCACACGTTACGTTTATGTAGTGGAAACTATAATTGTTGTAACTTGAATGCTGTCATTAAAGTTACAATACTTAGAGATCTTGAAACATGCACTTCAGAATATTTTCACCAATTATTATATTACAGGAACAAAAGGAAATATTAACAGAAAACAGCAATTCAAAGCTCGAGTTACTAATTTCTGAAAACAACCTCATGAGACCATTAAAGTTTCAGCAATAATTCAATAGTCAGCAAGGCATCAATCACTGTGGGCCAGACAGTTTACAAGGGAAGGACTTGGTGAGTTTTCCAGCTGCCTCAACAATTACTCTGACAAAGACACAGTTGCTAAACATTATAACCAACGCAGTTCTCTGGATCATTAACCCAAGCTCTACTTGCTCGAACTAAGCAAAAGCTGCACTCAAACTTTTATGCTTTACGGAATTCTCTTAATGTCAGCACAAAAGCATTTAATTAGATCTGAAGATATGTAGCCTGGTGTAATAATTATAAGATTAAAAAAAATGTTATTTAGATTATTACTTCTTGTTGACAATTAAGTGTGCCTGTATTTTGCGGAAAGTACAGGTTTAATTTATTACTCTAAAATATTGGTTAAAGTATTCGTATATATCAATACATTAAAAGCATCATTGCCAATATTTACAATTGTAATGAAGTATTATTACTGGTGTTTGCAAAAAACGTTTTCCCATAACATTAACATTCCTGACAGGCAAAAAGATAGATCAAATGAATGAATAAGCCTCTTATTTTGACTCAACAACAGCCTCCAATACAGGAACATCACACCAGGTAAACTTAGGCTTGCATGTATTGACGGTAAATCAAAGACGTACGGGAGTGTTCCATTACAATGTAAGTAGATAGCTACAAGATGATGTGGCCCTATCTATCTATAAAGAGGACAGATTTAAGGGTAGAATTGAAATGGGACAGAGACATAATAGGGTTAATGGGTAAGAGCCTATGATCCAATGGGAGGCCATTTCAAGCAGTCGGGTCGACAACCGCAAAAGCAATATACTGCATAATAGAGGTCCGAGAGAAAGGGACAAGAAGCACAACCTGTGAGGCAGAGCACAGCATCCTGCCAGCACCTCTACTAGCAGCTCAGGACTGCACAGCTCCTGAAGGTAAATAGGTGCAACACCACACAGGCAGTGCTAGATCAGGAAAGTAATCCAACATGCAATGTGTTGGAGAGGGGTAACCAATGTCAAACACCCTGCATATAGGCGGATATGCAGGCAGTCCTGAAGATGCCCCTATCAGGTGAGCAAGCACTCGATGAACTCGCTTCAGCTGCCACGTGTGATGCCAACATATAGAGCAAACACTCTCATAATAATCATTGTATATATCAAAGTAATGAATTGTCCATTCAACTTTTTTGCAAACAGTAGACATGATGTACACAGAGAGTAATTACGTACCTGAATTTCCGCCAATTTCAACATCAACAAAACAATGGATTCGGCGATTTCTGTCTGACATGATTTTAAATCTATAGAGATAAAAATTAGATATTTAACTATTATCAGGGTATTTTGCTTCAGGTTAAAAGTTGCCTACAACAATAAGAATAACCTTGCATGCATAACAAATGCAATTAAAATATAATAAATAAAATATAATAAATAAAAATAGTAGCAACAGGTCTGGAAGAACTGGTCATAAATCCAAATTATACGAATATAACTAACAAAAATTATATTATACAATAAAGGCCAGGCAACATACAACAATACTAAGTCCTCAGAAGCATAGTAGACATCAGGTGACATGGTATTTCACTAGGCCATCATCTGTCCAAATTCTAAAACGAATAGTTTATGTATAGGCGTTTGATTGGTCTCAACATGCGAGTTTTTTTATAAGCACCTGAACATTGCCCTCTTCATTAGTGAGACACTGCCCCGAGTCGGGAGCACATCTGACTTAAACTGGAGCTATATAAAAACTTGACCATGGCTATAATTAACCAAATCTGATTTGTCTCAGTTATACAGCACCAACCACCATCATATAACTCAGTGGAAAATATATTCCTCAATGTGACTTTACATGGAAAACTGTAGTCATAATTAAAAACCCTCCAAAACTGAAATGAAATACTCTTGATACAGACCTGAGCCAATAAGTTATTGGTACAATACGTACACGTCATTACAGCTTAAGAATTCATATCATGTATGATGTGCTTGCTCAAAATGAAAGCTGTTGCCCGCATTCATACTACTAATTGTCTCCTTAACCCCAATCAATAAATATTTCACGTCATCACATGCAGATGTAAGCCATAAGTAGTGTCACACATTTTCTCTGGGTTGGGCCTAAATCTCGAAAAATCCAACCAGTATCGCTAGGATCTTCTGCAACAAAGACTGGCTTGCTGCACTTTGTGCATAAGCCGACTTTTATTATTATGCAACAGCTGTTCTCTGAAAATGAGTAAATGAGCTGATACGTTACATTACAACGGAAATATCCTACACGATAGACTTAGATACCACTGGCCTAATATTTAAGTCTCCAGGCTACTTATAACCTTTATCATATGCATCAAAATCCAGCAATGAGATGCTATTTAAACTTTGATATAATTCGCTTTTTCTTTCAATATGCGCAAAAAATACGCAAATATGCTTCCGGAAACGGAATAACGTTGCACTTCAAACATGGCGACCAATATATCAATAATCAGACTATTGCCATGAAAATAATTGTGCATTCGGCGTACAAATTGAAGTGTTGCGACATCTGTGCGCTGGGTAGGTAGTAAACACCAATGCGCTCGATCGTAATCAAAAAGTTCAACTCGAAACCCAAGCGCCAGCTGATTCGTCAGCGTTAAGTCGGAGGCATGAGTCCGGTTTCCAGAGAGTCAGTGGAGGCTGAGACTGTTTTCATTTCAACGAAAACAGCTAATAACTATATGCAGCCGAGTAACTGATCTTAATATGAGTATTATAACGTCTGTTATTAACGTATACGTGATAAATACCGCGAATCTATAGTCAGACGTTCAGCCCTTCGCGCCCAGTTTTTAGTGAGAAGTACGAGGAATGATAAACATGCGGATAGCCTGAGGCAATGATAGGCTACTCACCCCTTAACGGCGTGACACCCATTGAAACGTGTGAGCGGTGGTCAGGATCAGTGGGGGAGGGGGGGCAAAAATTCCAAGCTCCCAGCAGGCTCTGGAGCCTGCGAAATTTTGAACATTTGATGCCAAATGGAGTGTATTTTGGACTAATTGTTTACCTCATATTTTGAACAATTTTTTCGAAATAAAAGTACCTAAATCACCTCGATGTGTGAAAACATGAGCTTATATAGGCCCATGTAAGGAAGCTGAGAATTTATAAGTCAAAAGGCGTTTAGACGTTTGGGTGTTCGCAGTATAAGCATTGGAAATTGCAGTGACTTTCTAGACTTCAACTGCAAGCCATAGATCATGATTATTAAAAGCGAGATATAGTTAAGTTTTAAAGTAGAACTATAGCCGTGCAACCCAGTTTCATTTGGAAATACATTTCTGTGTAGAGTTCTTTGCAAAATTGGTGGTGGTGCGCGTGGTGGTTTATACAGTGGCTTCGCCAAAACTTAGAGGTTAGGGGAGCAACGACTAGGGGGTGGGTTTCTTTTCCTTCTTTTCCTGGGTCTGAACTCGTCGAGGTTAATTATTAGTTAGGCCTACACAGACGCAGAGACTATATAAGAGACAGAGACCGCCTATAAATTACAAGCAATTCTGGAACCATCTCAGGACTTCGATCGGCCGATGAAGCAAACACACAGAGCGAATCAGTTTAGCATTGTATAGTTTCATTTTGCAGTGCATTAAAATTAAAGTCATGATTTCCTATTATAACCGAAAGCATCGGTAACGATAACGATAACGATAATTTTATTGTAACCAAACCAGATCAATTGACTCAATGACTTGTAACATAATAGGCCTAAACATATAAAATAGGAAATTAATAATCATCGAATAATGGTAATTACAAGGGAAGGCCCTAAGGGATATTCTCCCGCTGACAGGGCCATCCAGCGGTAAAACTGCTTTACAGAACTACCATACAGAACCAAACAGAACCACATACGCCTAACACCGACTAAAGAAGTTTGGGCATAGGACCTTAAAAAGTTCCAACAATTATCCACATAGGATACAAACAGGTCTAGGACATAACCCCCACCCGGATATTACCCCCTGCCATTACCCCCTGCCTTTACCCCCTGACATTACCCCCCCCCCCCCGTAGGATATTGCCCCCCTGCCATTACCCCCTGCCATTAACCACAGGAATTATTCCTCTGTATTTAGCCTCTCCCATTTATCTCTGAATAGTATGTGTTATTGATTTGTTTCTTGTGTGCCTATATAGCCTGCAATGCTGCACACAACAAGTCAACAAAAGAAACTTGTTTGACCTATTTGTGTTGTTCAAGTTACTGATTTCGTTTTATGACATGATGACTAATAATGATGTAATAAATTCGTGTTCATAGTTTAATTGTTGACTTTGTTCTTACACAATGCTACTTATTTAAAAGAACGCATGTAATATAATTCGTGTTCATAGTTTAATTATGGAAAAGAGGCAGAGGAGTAATGACAGAGGGTAATGGCAGAGGGGTAATATCATACGGAGGGTAATGGCAGAGGGTAATGGCAGAGGGTAATGGCAGAGGGTAATGGCAGAGGGTAATGGCAGAGGGTAATGGCAGAGGGTAATGGCAGAGGGTAATGGCAGAGGGTAATGGCAGAGGGTAATGGCAGAGGGTAATGGCAGAGGGTAATGGCAGAGGGTAATGGCAGAGGGTAATGGCAGAGGGTAATGGCAGAGGGTAATGGCAGAGGGTAATGGCAGAGGGTAATGGCAGAGGGTAATGGCAGAGAGTAATGGCAGAGGGTAATGGCAGAGGGTAATATCCGGGGGGTGGGGTAATGTCCTGCTACCGATACAAACAGTGCCCATAAGCTTACGCAAAATGATACATACAAAGGCCTTTAATACACTCGCTGATTTGTTGCAACGTAGGTAATTAGGTCTAACAACTATTTTTGCCAGATTAAAAAAGTAATAGGTCTCTAGACCTATGCCCAGTAGCAAATGCAGTGGCCTATTAGGGGTAGTTCCTATTTTTATGAAGTCAGGCCAGGCCCTTCAATCGATTTTAAGGATTAGTTCATTAAAATGTTTTCAGCTGACTTCAGTTGTCAAAGAATTTTACTGTGGCTACAGCTAGGTCGGGTTTATCTGGATGACATAATTATTGTAGGCTACATGTATACGTGCATAGGCCTGTATAGGCCTAGGTCGGACAACCCACAGAAAAAAATCACTAAATTAAGCACATGAAAAACCGCAGCGATCATCGTCTAGATGGCTCCAAATGCAACAACGCAAGGCGAAGTGGCATAAGCCGGAAGACACCATATGCATGCATAGGCCTGCACTGATTTTCTTTAAAGTATATAATTAGCGGCGCTATGGAAGTTCTCAGTTCTGATGACACATTATTCGTAAAACGTCTATACAACCACGCGTCCTGTAATAATGGCGACGAACAGCCAGTTACAGGCATCATCTCACCATGGCGCCGTTTAATGTTCCTGGAATTTCTTGTTCCGTTTACTTATAAGCAAAATAAATATCATGCATATAAGATTACAATAGTTTTAGTAATAGTCTGATGTAGGCATATATAGTAGGCCCTATATACTACTAAATTTCTTTTGGTTGCGAATTTACATACAAGTAGCTTAATCTTCCATAGCGATGTTCATAGGCGGAGACTTGGTCCTAAATTTGAGGGTACAGGTCTAAATAAATAGGGGTTTGGGAAGTCGAAGAAAAATTCCCAAACATGGATGCATCAAAAAACGTATGACTGGTGGAAAACACTGGATAAATGTTTAACATTTCTGTAATATTTACGAAATATTTGAGGGAAATAAGCAGCTCCATCCCATCTACCTAAAATTTCGGAGTGGATCGTCCCTTCTGTCCCCTAAGTCTCCGCCCCTGGTGATGTTGCACCTGGAATTGGCTGAACTATACGACTTACCCAAAACACCAGCGAATGGCAACATATATGCAATTGATTGAGATTCACATGCTCGGATCTACATTGTTATTTTGTGTAATAAATGACTCTTAGTTGTTTCGATCAGGGTTTCATCCTCACCCTCTGGGTATAGGCATAACTTAGGCCTATGTTAATCTGCGCTGTGAAAGAATGCATATGAAGATAATGTGCCGATTGCCGAATATACTTAAACATTAAAACATTCTCAAAATTTTAAAGCTGTTAGCATTTAGGCGTATTTATGCCGCATTTTTTTATGCGAAGGCCTAAAGATCAACAGAAGAAGAGCACGTCCTGAAGTTTAGGCGTACACATCCAGACGTAGATTTCTTAGATTTATCTGTGAGAAGAGAAGCAATGTTTGCTTGCGCCCAATGAACCAGCTTATTCCATAACCGGCGCTCAGCTCAAACTGAATTGGTACTAAACTTAGCATTTATAAGAAACGTGGAAGTTATACGAAAAAAGCAGTTTCCGCATCTCCAATAATGCTGGTGGACTATTTCATATTCATGACGTGTTACCAAATTTCACACCGTTAGTCGATGACGTCAATTAAAAATTATAAACGAGGTATGCGGATAAGAATAGGCCTAGGTGAGGTTGGTCCTACGACTTCCACTGGTTCGAGGAAGTCGAAAAAGCGTGCAATGCTTTAAAATAAATATTATATTATGTGTATGAGACTGTGAATGTCAAACTGCAGTTAGTTACAAAAGACGCGAGTGTGAAATTATAAGGTCATCGCCTATACAAAATCGTAGGAATGCAATTGACAACATATGGCCAGAGGTGTAACAAGGCTTCGAAAAGCGGGAGGGCATAGTTTAAAAAAATTTTGTTTGCCCTCCCATGTTTTTGAATTTTGCCCCTACAGAAATTTGAAAAATGGGGGGGGGCACAAATTATTTTAACAAAGGTATTCTTAAAAATCCATTGGATAAACATAAAAAAGAACCGATTTGGGAAGCACATGGGGGGCACTGAGCACTAAAACTGGGGGGGGGGGGCTTTGCCCCCAGCTTCAAAACTGGGGGGCGGTACCCCCCTGCCCCTCGCTTGTTACACCCCTAATATAGGCCTATGTCCCGGATTTGTCCGGAAGTGTGACTATGGGTGAGCGTGTTCTTAAGCTACGGCGAGTCATATAGTCTAAACTGGCGGAAAGAGAGGTCAGTTATGACGTGAGTAACAGCTCGCGAAAGGCGCCTCTCCAATGCGTCGACCATCCTCTCCATTGTTGAAAGCTCAGCGGGAAGGTATCCAAGGCGCTTGCATTTATTCAGGAATCGGTTCAGGTTTGACCGATCATGCAGCGGCCGAGGTCATGCCCCATCAGGAAGGTGGGGCATAGAGGTACGAATAAGTCATCGTAAGCGATTATGTATGACTAATCCAGACGATTCTCTAGACAGCTCAACGAGGCGACGAAATGAAGACCAACGTAGGCCTTTATATACAGAGGTGTTGAGCGGCCACGTTTCAGTGTATGAATGCATTATTAATTTTACTTTCCAAGTCCATTATTTACAGTTGAGCCAAATACGACTAGGTGACAGTGTTCTCCGTTGTAACGGCGCCCACTGTCTGGTAGGATGGCGGGGCGTCCTCGTCCTCGTAGGGGTCTTCGTAAACGCCTGCGTAGACTGTGTTGACCACGGTGTAGACTGGAGGCGGTTCGGTGTACCCCGGCGGACCGATTGGCTCATCGGTCGGTTCAGCCTGCATCGAAGCCAAACAACTATTACGATTAGCCTAGTTGACGCTAAATGATCGTCACGTCGCACGCTCAGAAAACTGTCAGTAGTCAACTATATCAATAATTAAATTATAACAGGATATTAGGACACTGAGTGACGAAAAAAGTAGCCTAGGAGATTCAAAATAATGATCAATGGAGATAGGCATATATAGAGCCTAAGCAATGGCTATTGAAAAGACCAACAATACTAATTAAACGAGTAAGGGTTGACCCCGTTAGCTTGACATTTACAGTGTATATATAACTATATAGGGGCTTCTTTCTCTTCTCCACATTGATTCTCCGTTGATATTTTCATTACAATGCCCACAACATTGTAATCTATTTGCGTGTGTGCTATATTGGTTTGAAGCTAAGCAATAAAATGGTTGGTTTTGGTTATACGGTTATACTAAAACCATCACAATCTAAGACAGTAAGACCGCACTTCGATGTGTGAACAGCATAACAGTGAGGACATGACATCACTTGGACAACGCTCCGCAAAGCACTTGATCATTCGACGAGTGACTGAAGACAATATTACAGAAATCGTTTATTCGTATTCATCGCCGCCAGAGGGCTGACGTCATGATAATGATGATGACGATGCAACATGCGTGGCTATCCTTCCCCTCCCTCCCTCATCTCTCTTGTATCTCAACTTCTGCATCTAAGCACTCTTATGATATTGCACAGATCTCAACAGGGAATAATTCAGATTATTTATTTATCTGAAATTTATTTAGTGCCTTTCCTAAAGATGACAATGTCTGACTTACAGGTGGTCCTCCTCCTCGTCCGGAGGCGTTCTCTCTGGTGCATCTTGCCTTACGACGATTGACCCGAACATAAATGCAGTAGCATATGAAGGCAAAGACAGTCAACCCAACCAAGGCAGACATGACGCAAATGGCTATGACCGCCCCTGTCGCTACAAAGAAAAATAGACATCCTATAATTGGATGACTGATAGATATGTAGATGGATGGATGGATGGATGGATGGATGGATGGATGGATGGATGGATGGATGGATGGATGGATGGATGGATGGATGGATGGATGGATGGATGGATGGATGGATGGATGGATGGATGGATGGATGGATGGATGGATGGATGGATGGATGGATGGATGGATGGATGGATGGATGGATGGATGGATGGATGGATGGATGGATGGATGGATGGATGGATGGATGGATGGATGAGTCAAACAAAGTGCCTTCTTGGGGGAAATGCCCTATTGCTTTCCATTATCTAAACAGTAAATGAAGCCAATGGGCAAACACTGTTCCAACTTTGAGAACTATTTAATAACTCGGTGACTGCTATTACTCTTGCAGGACAATCATAGGCCTAATTCTGGATGATTCATTTAATTAAAATTTATATGGCGCCCTTTAATTTAACAACACAAAGCGCTCCCAACTCCAGCCCAGACAAAAAGGTTAGTTTGTAAAGGTACCCCGAGTTAATATGGAACAGGCGTCACTTCGGAGAAATGTCATTCCAAGCCACATGGCCTACGACGATGGAAGATGGAGACGCTGCTCATCTTGTCATGGCATCGTCGTCTAAGAGAAACTATACCGCTGACCGGTCAAAGGTAATTTTTAAAGGAAGAAGAGTTGAAGACACTATTTTATTAGGAGTCTGGTGGACATACTGAGACCGCATGTTCCTGCTTTTTCGTCGGACCAATCGCCACAGTTGTCGTACTTGTCGCACTTGAGCTCCGACGGAATGCACCTGCCATCAATTGCACACCTGAACTCGTCAGCAGAGCACCCATCTGTTAAATATTATACCTGCACACATCATGCTGCAGATAAAGCAATTTGTGCGCATGTGTGCGCGCGCGTGTGTGTGTGTGTGCGTGTTACAGGTCTTGCAGACTAACCTATCTAAAGCTTCCTGTTGCCTATTTAACGTGGACTCAGACAGCTAAATTTATGTCAAGTATTTGAAGTAAACATCATAATTGAAGTGCGTGTGAATTCCGTGAAAATACCTCTGTAAAATACATGTAGGCCTATCTGCATTGGAGGGAAACATTTGGGCACATTACCTCCTTATGAGTAGGTGCTACAATAAATATAACTCTTCGTTTTAAACTTGAGCAATTTCCGTGTCTTACGCAACTCAAACTGAAATGAAAGAAAAATGCAGTGATATGTCACTGTGGCTGTTAATAGCAGTACTGATAATTTTCGTTTAATTTCACACTGACAAACCGCAGAATGATTACAAATAGGACCTATAGGTTGAACGAATGATGACAAGACATCTATTATAGGAGTCGAATTTAACTGTCGGCAGCCATGCAAGGCGCCCATTACGTTATGCATCTAGTTAGGTCTTGTTGCACAGTGCAATGCTGACCTGACTCTGATCCGAGGCCCAGTTCCGCGATTGGTTACAGAGGCGTGGATGACAATTTTGGTAGTGAACTTAGGGCTGATGAAGTAAAATATTAAATTATATACAACACAAACTATAACAAACGAGAACACGATATATAATTATTGTTCACACACAATAATAGTTTTGAAGCATGTAGCGCTAAAAATGTAAGGTTGCACTGAACAGTGTTAATACATTCTTTAGAATCTACATATAAAGGCAACATGTTAGGCCCTATAACGTGTAATGTAAGCGGTAAGGTTGGTAAAGCAAGTATCACAACGCAGCATCTTCAAATCAAAACACTGTTATAATACGCAACATGTAGGTGTCTTAAGTATGTTCCTCGATCGCCTGGTGTAATTGCCAAGTATGTAGGCCTAGGTCTCGTATATTAGCAGAGGCGTCAATCCGATGGAGACAGATTGGAAGAACCCTGTTCGGGGCAGGCAGCTAAAGTAGGAGTCAGAAGGCGAAACTCTCTAGTTGGGGCCAAGCGGCGAAACTCACCAGTTGAAACGGAAAATATCTAGCGCTTCAGGAAATGTTGTCAGGTAGTTAGGAATGGTTGCCAAAACGATGGACACGGCTAAATAAGTTCTCAGCGGAGTTGGATATGAAAATAAACTTTAAAGAGACAAAGATCACGAGGACATGCGAAGGGAAGGAACAACAGTAAGTCAGTAACTATAACAACATGGTCATGACATGGAGTGTGGTGATTTACGGATCGAAAACATTGACCACGAGGAAGGAAGACGTCAAACTATTGTAAGCCCTCGAGATGTGGATGGAGTGAAGGATAGAAAGAGTCGATTGGATGGAACACAGGACAAAGAAAGAGAACCAACAATAGAATGGATTCCATCAATTGTCAAGGTCCCAGGATTCGGAACGCTATTCTTAAATGCTTATATGAAGTGACTCAGTTGGTCAGTACGCAAGAGTGCCAATCTTAATTAATGCTTCTTTATGATACGCAATCACCTCCCTATCTCCATAAGTTCCTTTTTGTCCGGTCTGGGGTGCATACATGAATTGCCAGATACACTCCAAACAGTTGCTGTTCAGTTTTTTCTTTTTCTTTAAAATTTAGTTTAATTTTTAGTCATTCTACTGTAGCTAAGTTTATAGTTAAGAATAGTTAAGATTGGTCGTTGCGTTTGTGATCTGTCTTACGAATTGCTGTTAGTTGCGTTGCATTGAAATTTAACCCTTGGTTCGGTTTACATTCACTACTCACTCACTGCTTCAACATAGTTTATCCCTATACTATACTATACTATACTATACTATACTATACTATACTATACTATACTATACTATACTATACTATACTATACTATACTATACTATACTATACTATACTATACTATACTATACTATACTATACTATACTATACTATACTATACTATACTATACTATACTATACTATACTATACTATACTATACTATACTATACTATACTATACTATACTATACTATACTATACTATACTATACTATACTAGTTTATCCCTATACTATACTATACTATACTATACTATACTATACTATACTAGTTTATCCCTATACTAGCCAACACCTATTTGTGTCGTTACCTTATTGCTAGGGTGGCTATAACTCACGGGTTCGTTTGGACCATAATTGGATTTCTAATTTTATTTCACATTGATTGAACGAATGCAACAAACGGTCGAGGGAAACAGATCAATCATAGGTATAATTCTAAGGCATCAGAAAGACTGGTTGGGTCACATAGTGAAGAGAGACTCACTCATAAAAACCTTTTATTTAGGGAATAATTGAGGGGAAATCAAGAGGAAGACCGAGAATGATATGATGATAATGATTGGTCTGGATGAAGAATGTCGCAGCATGTTGATGGAGAGACCTGGAAAACGTGACGATCGAGTGGAAATATTGGAAGTATGACCTGCCTAGAAAGCAAAACACCTGAAGAAGAAGCGTCAGTATATCAGTCAGTAGTAAATAGTTGAAGAGTGATGACTTTTGCAAGTCCAGAGAGATGCATATATAACTGACTTTACGATTTCTCATTTCAAATAGTCCGTTGCCAAACGAATGGTTTTGCTCCTCTAAAAATATTGCCGGTTCCTTTCAATTCACGCCATGTATTATACATGTGTATATATATATGTTTAGATTTATATCAAATTGGGGCCTATATAGCCTATCCCTATATACAGACTTATATATGCTTATATTTATGCATAAGCCTAAGCCTTAAGCATATATTTTACACAAAGGCTTGACTGATCTGTGATTACCTTCATAGGAGGCAGCTATTTTGTATAATGTATAGAATTCCATGAGACGTTTCTACCTCAGGTTACAAGCTTCAGTTATCAAGAATTCTCATTAGAAACTTAATTAAGCTTAGCTGAGGCAGAAGGCTGGCCTACAGGACATGTGAATTAATCCACAATCTCCTATCACCGTTTCAAAGGGACGTCCTGGGAACCTCTCCAGTCCGAAGACGCCTTCCTCCTAGTATATGATTCCTATAGCAGCATGGACAATTTTCAGCACGTCTTCCAGCGAGACGACGTGTTATTGGTCTAAACTTTCACAGCTCAGTCAAGATGCTTTCATCTGGTGCCCTGCGCTTGGCTTTCGAGTGGCGCTTTATAAGTTTAGACAGTATACGATTTCGATTGCCATTTGCTGTGCTGAAAGTGTATAGGCCCTACCTATACTTAGGCCTACATCCAAAATTAAGTGGTCGTGTTGACGTGTTACCTGTGTGATACGCCGTGTAGTAGAGTTTGAATCCTGGCAAACATTCCTGATTATTTGTCGCTGGCCCGGTAACAAACCGAAATTTCAGGAAACTGGACGTAGAGTAAAGCGAGTACGCTGGTGTATTATATCCACAGAAATCTTCTGCAATCAAAGATAAAATAACGAACATTCAATTTTAATTTTCAACACAGATATCCAAAATTAAAACAATAGACTGTAGGCCCTATAGCGTCGTAAATCTTCTTATTGAAAGACAATGCCAGCTCAATCAAATTCTTCACAGAGTAAGCCTATAGGCCTATTCGTTTTTTGTCGTAAGTCTAGTGCAAAAGTCTCAGAATCTACTTTTAATATAGGCCTACATATATATTCTATATATCCTAATATAATGTACACATTTAAATGCTAGCTATATTTTGCGATTAATGGCAGTTAGTAATAGTAGCTGCAAGGGACTTTAAATTGACGTCATTCCCATTTTGTATCGCCTGGTCTCTCTACTTGCGAATTGCGCCTTGACTCCTTGAGGATGGCAATAGGGCCTAAATCTAGAAAATTCAGAGCCCGGTAAGAGTCTAGTATGAAGACAATCATTTGAGTTATTCCGTAGGATAATTATCACCCAAAATGTGCACTTTTGACAATACAAGATGACGACATACATGTGTAACATACAGAGTTTGGAATATGATTTAGTCATCGATTGAGAGGTTATCAATTAAGAGTTTAAAATCAGGATCGTATGGTGTTTTACTGAACTCCACTAAACTATGAACTCCTATTTGTGTCTATTTAAGTAGATACCGAGGTTCTTGGTAGGCTATACACCAGGGGCATCTAGATAAGGAGAGGGGGTGGGAGGCAAATGCCTCCAATTTCAAGTATATGGGGGGGGCGCATTTTTTCCGTCTTAGGAGGGGGAGAATATCTTGCCTTCCTGGTACTTGGGACCGGGGGGTTTGCCTCCATCATTAAGAGGGGGATTGATGCCTCTGCTATGCACTATCGAATCTTCATGATTGGTGGTTGCTTTTTCCAATGAATTTATCTATTCACATCAGGAAATTAGCATTGGGGGGGTGGGTCAGTTGTAAAAATCCTGGTGAGAATAGACAATATATATATTTAGATATTTCTACTCCACTCACGCACGCTCCTATAGCCAATTCAGCAATAACTGTTGCAATGACCGCACGCTGTCTGTATTAAAAACTGACGCCAAGGGAGAGGACTGGCCCAAGCACCCGCATATATGCCGAGGATAAGAAAAATGAAGTCGATAGCACTTCATACCCAATGCTGTGTCTCAGACTGGCTTAAGAGGCTGCAAACATCTGAGAATTTATATAGCGCCGTTTTATTGACACACAAACCATGAAAGAAACGATCGTCTTCTTCTTACCAAAGTCGCTTTCGTCGGAGATTATAAGGGCGTCGCCGCCACAGTATGAAAAGAGGTTTTGAAATCGTAGAGTAATCTGATAGTTGGAGCTGACATTCAACAGGATGGAACAGTCCATGTCTGGATTGTAACATCCGTCGGAGTCGGCCATGATGAACCCGTACTTCTTCCAGTTCCCATGTCCTGGACTGACCACTCGTTCTTCGCAAGGTCGTTGGATGTAGACTGCAACATCGTGAAATGCACGCCTTACCCTTACAAGTGTAAGTCACCATCACTCTGAATATCCATGCCTTCTAAGTACCAGCTTTTGACGGGAATCCGTTGGTTGGTTCCACGCCTGTGCGTGGACCAGCCATTAATGACTCTTTTAGCTTATTGTGCATTGTTTTACTAATTGTTTGAACAGACGTTGAAATTACAATTAACATCATGTTGGCTAGCGCACAGAGCGCCTCTGAGTAGATTTCGGAAAAGGCGCTATATAAAGTGTTCATATCATTATCATCGAGAATAAATGTATTAACGGTTCTTATTCTTTGCGCTAGGGGAATATGATAAATCCTCTAGCTCACGTTGAACAGAAAACAATAATTAAGTAGCGTAGGTTACTATAACGATGTAACAGACTAACAGTAATTATCCTATAATTAGATTTCTTGAGAGGTCGCTATACACAGTTTCATTGATTCATCATAATAGCATATGTACATGTAACACATACATATGTAAATGTAACACATACATATGTAAATGTAACACATACATATTGAATTACCGGTACTTTTGTTTCGATCGAAAATACATAATTTGTAGTAACCTCAATTATAGGCCTAGGTCCTATAGATACGCTACATGTAGGCTTATTATGTATACAAGGATAGTTCAACCTAGCGGAGACTAAATGAAACAACGTTGGCTACCATTTCCCTTTTCCACAGGCCATCTCGAATTACTCTTTATGATGGCATTACCAGGGATTTAACGATCAATATTATCCCTTCGCTGTTCGTTTCGACAACCATTGATTCAGTTTATATGAATGAGCTATATAAACGTGCTAAAGCTCGTCTTTTCGACTCATTTTACTTTACCAACGGCGTCTATCAACGTGGATCCCGAATGCATCTGCAGGCTGCTGATGGGTGGGTTACTGAATCTAACTTCAGAGTGACCATAAACTAGTATATAGGCCTACAGTGCATTATGAAACTATAGCGCTATACAAAGTCCGTATTTGGAACAGATAAAGTGCTTACGGTAGTCGTAAACGCCAACTTGTTCATCGCTATCATCTTCGTCGTCATCATCACCACTACCGGAGACTACCGTAACACTCAGAAATATGATAATCCCGAGAAACCAACAGCCGTATAGTAGAGTCTTCATGATCTACCGTAGAACTAGATACACAAGAAATGGCGAATGTCAACAAGATGATTCGTATTCTGTCAGGCCTTTGCTAAATCCGTCTGTCGTTTTCTTCGCCTAGGTCCAATCTCAGCTAAGAATAATCTACCGCAGGTACTAGCAGGTCTCGAGATCACGACACTTCTGCGCCTATATATAAGATACATATATACATATATATATATACATGCACAATATACGTTTATATAACTATGCACTACAAACTGATAGGCCTACATATTAACTTCGTCACTTGCACTCTACAGTCAAACCTCGGTGTGCAGTCTGATTTATCTGATAAGAATCTTAATTGCATGCACCAAGTAATTATCTCGTCTTCATAATGAGAGCACAAGCAGGTGTGTGTTTGGAAAATTCCTGAACAATTCGATTGTTTTTAGCACTTAAGGTTCACGCTGACACAGTTAAACATACATGAGTGGCATACATTAGTTATGTATGTAATTAAGCTTATCTATAGACCCCAGGTTCATCTAATTCAAATCTCAGTCCTAATCATTCTGTTATGGCCAGTTTAAATGACGAATTGAATCTTTTGTTTTTCTGCATCAACAACTTCATGAGAATCATGACATCATGTAAAGGGAATACGTACCCCCACTTGTAATTTGGGTAGACAGGGCAACAAAGCATAAGGAGAGGTAAGGTGAGGAATGCAACTTTAAAGAAGGTATGGAAACCTATACTCAAGGTCCTTACACAGCAACCGTCTCAGTGGATGCTGGGACTCGTGCTTTTCCAGTTACATGGCGAACGCTGCAGTCAATCGGCTACCGTGTAAGCCACCGAACTTTCCAGCAGCCATGCCCCGTGGCGTAGCCTATCCAGATGATAATGGGTTTCTACTGTAGAGAAATAAACCCATCTTGCATTGCGTCACTGACGTATAGACGAGTGGCTCGCGACATGAGTGACCTACTCGCGCGCACTTTGGCCACCGAAAGAGACTGGAGTGGTTTGGAGAGAAAGGGCCTTATCAGACGACGAGCCCTTGATATGAATGAGCTACTTGTTACTTGGGACCTACATGTAAGCTACGTACGTTGGCAAGAATTATTCTTCGTTATCGTACGATGGAGCAAATCCTCCCAGAGATGTCGTCTTAATGTCCGATTTGCTTATATGACGAAGCATTGTTATACATATTTTTGCATTTGTTACACCACTATAGGTCGGTATATTTGAATTTGAGGCGCGAAGCAATTATTGACATGTGACAGGTACTATGTCTTGGATTGCGAAAGTCTGGCACGTGTAGTACCATTTGCTTATATCGTCTGCTTCGGGTTACCTTGTCAACACGAGCTATATGAAGTATGGCGCAATCCCATGACCTTTACGCACCTCCTTCTAAGCATTCACGCACACCCACATGCGCTATGACGCAGGTCGCACACATGATTCGACATCAGGAAAGAATAAGGATAAGCAGAAGAGCTGTCCGACTTAAGGAGGTAGTCGTTGGAACGAGGATTGGGTCACTTCTTTCCTTATTCTCGACATAAGAGAGCAGGTAGCCCACTCCATCGGCGACTCCTCTTCCCATCGACAAGGTTAGTGGGAAAATGCTGAGAAGACAGCGGTGATCATCAATCAATCGGTCGATCGATCTAACCAATCAATCATTCGGCCACCGTGCCACACAATAATTATAATAATAATAATAACACACTTCAAAGAAGACACATTTCCCGTATTTAATTCAAGAGTTTGGTTCTTACTGTTCTTACAACTTATTTTTATTTGTTACTTTTCAAGTATTGGACAACCTAAATGCTAGCCCAAACAGAGGGATTGTTATTGCAAGATATTCCCTGATCGCTTAATTGTAGAATGCGTAAAAGGGATGATTTTATGAGCGATAGTCCAAAGAATTACAATAGTCCAATGAGCGATGGTCCAATATGAGCCATGGTCCTATAAGCGAAAGACCATATATCATAAGATTGACAAAATATATTTGCTAATAATACGTGTTTGACCAAAATATATTTGCTGATGAAGCCACATTGAAGTGTTTAATCGGCAGAAGTTAAGCAAGACTGTTTCTCATGCCTCGTCCTTCTTTCTTCTGCATTCGGAGCTCCAATAGATCGACATGTTTCGTAATGTTATTATTCTGCAAAACATACAGAGATGGATAGATAGATAGATAGTTGGATAGTTAGATAGCTAGATAGAAAAATAGAAAGATAGATAGATAGATAGATGGATTGATGGATGGATGGATAGATATATATCTATCTATATATATAGATAGATAGATAGACAGACAGACAGACAGGCAGATAGATAGATAGATTTCTGGTGACCATGAGGATTTGATGTATTGAGGCGAATAATCTGTCCTCCCTATAAATGCAGTTTTGTGCAGCGTCAAGATGTTGACAAGTCGAACTTTACATAAGTTACAATACACTGCATAACTATGAAAGGACAACTGTCCTGGTTTTTCTCTCTAAAGCATAAGAGGCTAAAAGAACAACGCTTATATTCACCTGGATCTGGAGTTGCAAGGTATTCTAAGTAGAATCCCTGGTGCACAACAGTGTCATCAGCGTAGAACCAGACAAGTACTTGAGTGCAGCTGGGAATGACCTGCTTCGCTGGAATGGTGGTTCCCGTGAAACGATACGACCCATAATCTGCATTGTCCAGGCAGCTAAGCTGAAATGGAACAAATGTGAATCTACATTTATATTGGCAACTGCTGCGATGGGCGAGAGATCTGTAAAAAGTAGAAGAATCATCCTCTACGATCCCAGCTGTTTATCTCCCATTTACTTCAAACGTTTTACTTTTGTCCATTGGCAATAATTGAAATAATAATAATAATAATAATAATAGTAATAATAATAATAGTAATAATAATAATGATGATAATAATAATAATAAAAATATGAATAAAAATATTAAAGATAATACAAATAATAATGCTAATTAGAATAATAGTAATAATGGTTATAATAACAATAATATTAATAATAATAATAATAAATTATTCAGCATGAGTGAATGATGACAAATGATTACCGGAGTCAAATTTAACTGTCGGCGGCCATGCAAGACGCTCATTGCGTCAAACATATAATTTAACCAACGCCGCCGCTTAGTGACAGAAGGACTAGTCAATCCAAGGGGGAAACGGATCTCGAAATTTGTACCTCATCTCTGAAAATAGTCCATCACTCCACAGAAAAATAAGAAGCTTTGAAAGAGGCTTAATTTAATGAAAACAGTAAATTGTTTAATATTAAACATAAAGTAAATAAAAGAGAACAAATTGAATATCCAACTCTGAGATGAAAATAAGATCACAATTATAATTAACAAAGCCTCAATTAAAGCACTATTGTCAGTTTTCCGCTGCATTAGCAGTCCATGAAGTCTATACTAAAATTTAATGTTACGTTGATCACTATAAACTACTTGCCTCAACATAATCGCAGCATTCCTCCACGTTTATATACTGAAAGGTGATAGAAAAAGTACTTTTCACACGGGACCAGATGATGTTAGAGCAATTCTGGTTGTCGTTGTAGTTATTGGGATAATTCGGAGATGAGACAAGACCGTGCGACGCAGTGTACACAGTGTCACCGCAACCTAAAGAATGTGCCAATAATTAATTTCACCAGATCGGTAAAGACGAACAGAACATGTAATTTACCAACAGCTTCAGGTGGGAGGTTGTGGCATGATAGGAGATTTTAAAAAGTTGCCAGAAGCAGACATCAAACCATTTTAAATCGACTTAATTAAACTAGGATCCCATTTTAAAATTACTATTTGACTGCATTATTGAAGATATTCCCTTAATTGGTTTTGTGCTCATGTATTACTCATTTCTTCATTAATCCTGTAACTCATTCCATTTCTTAAAATATTTTCTCAACCTTCTCAGACTCCAATATCACATCTTTATTGTTCAATACCGGTATCTGAAAAATTTTAAAATGCCGAGAGAATGCTAACGTGTTGTTAAAATGTCTTGCGCCATTTATTCTTAAGGAGATATATATGTAAGGCCTATATCGTTTTCGTCCATTAATTACGACATAGGCCTAAGTCTTCCCAATGCCGTACAGATAACCTAGTTGTTCAATCACGAAGGTGCCACTGAGAAATTCGATAGGTTGGATAACCGTTATGAAATAAATTGCCTTGGTACCGACGACAAACACTTCTTCAGTGTTTTGGGTGTAGTCTGCAGTGTTTCCGTAAGCGCGTTTAAACAATTCCATTCGATTGTGGTCCTGTGAGGTGAGATGGTAGTAGTTTTTTTTTCAAGAGATGCTAAGCAAATCCGCGGTTACAATTGCAGTTATGCAAAAGGAGTCGATGCGTCATTGGCTGGACTTTGATGATCCTCACCTCCGAAACTGATATGGTAATCCAGGCTGAAGCCAGTGGAAACTGTTGAATTGCTGGTGCTAAAATTGATGGTTGCTAGACTGCACCAAGGAATAGAAAGTGGTTGAGGTAGCAAGGATCCAGAATATTTCACCGAAGGGTAGATCGGGTTCGATGCACAGCTGATCTATAGCAGAAAATTAAAATAAGACATCGAACGCTCTGAATTTAGTACTACACATCAAAATTGCTTATTTTAAGAGAAATCTGGTGCAAAATTCAGCACTGTGTACACTAGGACTGCTTTGTTTTACTAAACAGAAAAATTGGTTGTTTACTGATATGCATGTATTGCTGTCAGGCCCGCAGATAGGGCTAGAGGCAAATGCCCTGCAGGGTCCGACGATATTTAAGGGTCCAGATCGGGACCGCAATCAACTTATGAAAAATATTAGAATCAATTTAACAAGGTTCATGATTTATGCCTTGTTAAATATATTATCACCGACACCTATAAAAGTTTAAGCTTGAAGCATTCTAATATTTCCTTGCTTGTAATATTTTGCTATAAAACACGCTCACTGCCGTCAGGGAGATCCGTGACTGCTCTGCCTACGAATTTTTGTCGGAATTTCTGCGCCTCGGGAACCGGAGTTTATGTGCCTATGGAACCGGAACTTCTGTCAGTGTATTCAACAAATTATTATGGTGCTGACGATATTACACTATAATACAATATCATTTTGGCTTACTGAGGTCCTGTGCTGCTGTGCAGCCTTAAGTTGAAACTGCATTCAAAAGGCGAAAGAACATTTTGCACTTACCAAAAGCTAAATACTCAAATTCATTGACAAATTCAACAAGCTTCGATACATACAAAACAAATCTAGTTGACCACTCATTAGAATATTGCTTGCACAACACTTTTAAGTTTGGCGGAAGAGCAACAACTTTCCATCACGGATATACACATTTCAAAATAATAAATAATATGATCGAATTGAAAATTAATTTATCGTGGGGCCTAATTGCAATTTATAAATGCTACTACTTTACGTAGAAGCTGAAGCTAAGCGCGGCGAACCAACTTATTCATAGACACTGCAATGTGTAAGTAGGCTTCATCAGAGATAGGACGGAGAGAAACATATGTCCAGTGGGCAATCTATCATGGAATATTGGCAGTGGAAGCAGGCAGCGGAGCTGCAATGGAGAGTTTCACTAATCACGAGGAAATTTGGAGAGCGAAGAATCAGAGGACGAATTCTTAGATTTTGAGGGAAAAGCCTGAGAGGCAGATGATGGCGCGGATGAGCGACGACTTTGGCGGAGGAAGTTAGACCTTGTGGAATACAGAAGGGAGATGGGTCCAAAGTCGAGATATAGCATGATGCATGGTTCGGTTGGAGAAGTTTTGTTGAGTAGCGGCTCTAGGTGATGGGAAAGAATATGACATGAGGGTGACTAAATAAAGCTGACAACTAGATGGCCAACGGATGGATTGTTGGCGAAAGTACTTGGGCAGTGCGTATTGTAGAAAGTTGAAGCGAAAAAATACTGAAAATAAATAACGGTCAAAATGTACCAACTGTCACATAATCGCAACACTCTTCAGTGTCGAATGCCTCGAAAATGATGGCAATCGAACTAGACGACGATGAGGCATTAATGCAGTAATCGTAACGGAGGTCGTTGGCATAATTGTCAGGATAGTTTGGTGAACTGATGACTCCAGACGGTTCGTAGTAAGATGTGTTACCACAACCCGTGACTACAAACCAGTTCAATTAAATATGCGCCCGTTATATGCTTATGAGCATACATATTAATATATACATTCATACACAAATAAATACTCTCACAACCACACGCAAGCACACGCTCATATATGTATGCATGTATATGTATATATACATGTGTATGTTTACATGTTTTTATATATATATATATATATATTGTTCAGAACCACGCCTTCTGCCTTCATTTTTTGTATAATTGTAAGGTCGCTAAGAACCCACAGTGGCTGGCTGAGCACACAGTGGCTGATTGAGCCCACAGTGGCTGATTTAGCCCACGGTGGCTGGCTGAGCACACAGTGGCTGATTGAGCCCACAGTGGCTGGCTGAGCCCACAGTGGCTGATTGAGCACACAGTGGCTGATTGAGCCCACAGTGGCTGGCTGAGCCCACAGTGGCTTGCTGGCTGAGCCCATTGTGGCTGACTGAGCCAACAGTGACTGACTGAGCCCACAGGGGCTGACTGAGCCCACAGAATAGAGGATTAGGCCCCCGAAGGTAGTCCGTGACAATATATAACCTGTCCCGCATAGAATCAATCGAATAAACAATAGAAGCTACAGCTTCGTGTACTTCTCTTGTAAGCTATTATAGACGTACTTTGTCCTCCGCAGACGTCCGTTGTTTCGTCTGACCAGTCGCCGCAGTTGTCGTACGTATCACACATCACTTCTTTCGGAATACATCGACCCTCAAATTCACACCTGAACTCGTCAGCCGAACACTCACCTATTTGATATATGACATTAATTCAGTATGTGGCCAACAAACATACGTCTGAGCAAAGCACACAGTCACACCTACCTAAACCAACACCAATTATTCAGAAGCGCATAATATGAATATTGACTATAATTATTACCTATTAGCCGGTAGAGTTAATTATTACATTATCATGGCGTCGCTAGGATTAGAAGTATTAGTGGTCACTAATTGGATATGGATGCGATAAGAGGGGCTACTGTATCTTCTCCCTAACCCCAAGATTTTTCTGTAGCCTAAATGGAAATGTATCAAAAATCATTTGTTGGTGACGATGCCGTCATAAGCATGCGAAGTTTCAAATTGATACTATTCAAAGCGCAAAGTGATCGGCTAGATCATACAACGCTGTTGGTTCATACAAGTTTATTCAACGAATATCACGCGGGAAACTCCTGCCACGGCGGAATTGTTGCAGGAAGTCTCTGCGGAAACTCCGTTTATGCCGGGAAGCTAGGGTTATTTTTCAATGGAACGAATATTTTTTTAAATAATAAAAGCTCAGAGGAGGCACGCGTCTCTGCGCCTCAATGATAGCGACGCCACTAACCCATGGTTTGTTTACGATGCAGTTGTGTAAAATTTAGTATTAGGTCTATTTGAAAACGAAACTGTCTTGCCGTTCTGCTGTTTTAATTGCTATGCCATTCGATCGATAATTGCTCTTATTAGACGACTGAATCGTATACAACTCAACGATAAAGCCAATAAGCGACCGTTGAATTGCAGTTGTTAACTCGCTTTCAGACAAAAAACAAAGGTATGCATCGCCCTGAGGCTTTTATTGTCAGAGTCACCGGTATACTATATAATACAATACAATACTATACTATACAATACAATTCTATTAACATTTCTCGATTATTCCATAGAAATTGTTGACTTGTATGGGCACCCCGACAATAGAGCGTCCGACACATAATGGCGCGCCTCATAAGGGCGACTGGCCAATAAAAGCGACACTCAAATGTGTGACCGATCTTTGTATACGGCTAAGTGTACACACACACACGCACACCACACACACGAACACCTAAACACACATATATTGTCGCGATGGGGAATAACAGGTGATATCGGAAGGCCTAGATTCGGAGCAGAACCCCACCGACGCATCGGACGAGGATCTGGGTCAAATTAACAGCCTGGAGCGAAATACCTCTACGGTGACAGAGCATGATACCAGAAACGCGATGGGCCGAAAATCCAGCCAGAATCGGATTTAACCGATTGGCCTGCCGTGAACACAAGACAAACGGAACAGTTGTGAATAGATATGTGAACTATGAAGAGACGCCGACGTGATTTATGAATAGGCACGGTCACTAGGACCGGGGGAATCAGACAATGTAACGACCCTTTGATGCGAGACTTCAAAGGCCCCATAATGACGCTAGGGATCTTAGGCACGGGTATATATATCTGGCGGACTGTGCATTATAGATCATATCATCGTTGCTATGGATGCGTCGTTAAATAAACTTATATCAATCAAAAAGCATTATAGATCTTTGAGCCGGTGTAGAACTGCAGACATGGTCAACGTTTGCTGTCGATTCTGTCAACGCTTATAATCCACGATATTTCAGTTGTACATATGATTTTAACTTGCTATTAAAGTTTTTTTACATTAACACCGGTTTGCAGTGAATCGTCTGGAAAGGCCCGTTCTTGATAATTCAAACAAGGAGGCAAGTCCATGACATATATATAGTCCTATATATATATAAAAACTTATATATATTATTCATACATAAATACATACATACATACATACATACATACATACATACATACATACATTCACAAGAGCATAAGAAGATAGTTAACCTGTATGGTAAGTTGTGTAGTGGAAACCGAATCCACTTTCACAGGTCGGTATGGAATAGGTTATAAATTTATATTTGAACCAATTCGATGAGGAGTAGATCGACCCTGATGGCGTAGAATAGCCACAATATTCCGCTTGAAACAGACGTAACTGAATTTGTAGCTAAGACAGCAATGAGCGTCATGGAGACAAAATACAAAGCGTTTTAAACAATGCAGAATTTGAAATAAATAACCTATTCAACATTTGCGAGGAACCTGAGTGCCAAGTAAGTTTTATACTCATTCTTCAAATAGATCTAACATAATTGACAAAAGTTGTGATTCTGAATTATAGCCAACGGTCAGTCTTAGACAACATTCATCAATATATACATCATACATTGCATACATATATAAATATATATATATATCATTGGTGTCAATGAAAATCGAAAAGTTATTCATACTTCCGCCGGTCTCTCCAATAACATAGAACCTGGCGTAGTCGCAGTGAAATGATAGGTACTGGAACCTCATCGTGATTTGATATCCTGAGCTGGCGTTTACGTTGATGGTACAGTCCATGTTCTCGTTAATGCAGCCATCTGTATCCGCCCTAATGAAACCGTATCTACTCCATCCGCCTTGTCCCGCCGTTATCACTCTGTCTCCACAAGGATTCTGAATGTAGGCTAAAATATTTGTGCATAAGAAATTATCCAATTTAATAATTTCAAGCTATTCTTTGCTTTCCAATTGCAAACATTAAGACGAAAAATTAAATTGACGCAATATAATGTAATCAAGCATCTATATAGCGCACCTTCAAGATTTCTACTAAGAGGCGCTCTATCATAGAGCTGGCCTTAATGATGTAAAACTTAACAGTCACAATGAACAAGTAAAAATACATCAGCTAGCAAAACTATGCACTGTAATCAGTGGTGGGCCCACGCACAGGCGTGGACCCAACCAACGGATGCCCGTCGACAATTGCGATATGGCATGGATGTTCAGAGTTTGTAATGTATGCGTATTGCCTACATGATGTGACTACAAACCATCGGTGGGGACACCATGCAGGGAGATGAAGGTTAACATTTCTTTTGACATCTTAAACGATAGTTACTCAACAAAGCTGATGTTCAATGACTTCAAAAATGTGCAGTTGTGAACGCAGCCAATAATATTTCTGCTGCCGACGGATAGCCTTTCCGTGCGCTCTACGTGTGCTCGTGGGCCCGCAAGTGGAGTCCATCTCTTGCAGTGAACTATGCATTTACTTGCTAAACTGATTTTATATTTTGGTTCTTAATGACACTTAACAACACCGTGTAAGTTAGCGTATTTTTATTTGTGATCAGCTCTAGCTTTATCGTCAACGCAATTGTAACCGTCGATGTTATTGTCATCGTAATTATCGTCTTCGTCTTCAACTCAATAACCGATATTAATACGACGACGAAATTATCAATAATAATTAGTCAAACCGGAAACCAATCTAAAGTCTTTCTTACAGTTGTCGTAGACAGCTTCGCGCTCATCGACAGAATAGGCACTTTTTTCATCAACACGAGATGCTAGTGCATGTAGAAATAGCAGATTCCAGAAAAAGCAGCGTGCTCCGAACAACCCCATGATTTGTTCTTAGCAGAGCAACTAAACTTATTGAGAATATCTTATATCGAGTGTCGTCCTAGAGCTCGTTGTGCTAGTTTTAACAGATTGCGGATGTCCTATCCTTTGTGATTAAATTGTCGATCTCCCTCCACGAGGCTTTCATTATATTGATTCAAGAACTTGTGTGCTGATAAAATGGTATCAGATGGACATTGGTTCTAGTTGCACAATCAACTTGCCAATAGAGAGAATGGTAACAGTTGAATAAGTGACCTTCGATATTCGTATAGAGAATATGATGGTATATCGTGAGTACACTCATCTTCAGTTATTGATAAAGCATCCAGTCTTTCTGTACACGATAAACTTCTGCTATCGTAGTTTGCTTAAGGTTGAAGTTAGATACAGTGTTGACGCCAAGACTTGATGAATGGGTTTCACACAGAATAAGGGATCAGATATTTTTAAAGGAAGTTTTCTGGAACTAGATATAGAAAAGTGTTCAATTGTATGTTTTAAATTAAGAGAGGTATAATAATTATTAGAAAAGATCTAAATTTGAAATATCTGAGGCAATTTGATGTAGGCCTACAGTGCATGGGCCTACTGTACATTGTACACATAACATTTTGTGGAAATGTAGGAACCGTGAACAAAACCGAAGATGAACCGTGAACTAGGTTAAGGTTGTTGCAGATTAAATCCACACGTAGAACGAATGCATCGAACTGGAATTCAGTTGTGCACGAGGATTGACAAATTTAGGTTCATATTGATTGTTATTTTAACTCGCTATAGCTGAACTTGTAGCAGAGATGTGTGACAAGAGAAACGAAGCTTTCAAAACGTATCTGGCGTGAAACTCAATAGATGTGAAGCACTCACTTGCTGTAGCATTCCAACGAGTGCCAGATCAAACCGGGTAATCACTCAAGTCGTCTTCTTTGGCCGTGGATGGACTAGGAGTGCTTAAGGTTTCTCAAGGAAGCGCGGTGGGAATTCCAAAGATGATTGAAGGAACTAATGAATGAATGAATGAATGAATGAATGCATGCAGGTATGAATGTAGATGCCAATGAAAACTTTGATATGAGGTATTATAAATAACAAGTTCTGCCGAACAGAGAAAGCCCTCAATTGTGGGTGATTTCACCAGGGAAATAGTTGGAACACAGAAAACATATAGAGAGAGAGAGACACACACAGACAAACAGACAGACAGAGGAAGAGAGAAGAACAGCTGTCCGACTTAAGAAGGTGGTCACTGGAATGAGGTTTTGGCGACTTCTTTTCTTAGCCTCGACATAAGAGACATAAGAGGTAGCCAGTCCTCTCCATCGCCGACTCATCTTCCCAACGACAATGTCAGTAGGGTCATGCCGGAATGTATGTTTATATGTTTTGATCATGGTACAACGGTACAATGGTGATCGATCAATCAATCAATAAATCAATCAATATAGCCACTTCAAGATATCTACACTCAGAACAGGTTTCAGAGAGGTGTAAAATGAAGGTGAAGAGTTTCCATAGGTAGGAGACGGAGCTCTAGGGATCCCATTCCAGATCATCGTTGTTGGTGGCGGACGACTCATGGCGTCGAATTGGAACCGCATAATTTTATCATAACTTAAAGAATTCAGTTTCCATTCTTCACCGGGAAAAGCTTGAGCAGAAGATTGCCGAGAACGATAGGCGACAGATAGTGAAAAAGAGGATGAGGCGCTCAGCGGAAATCTTTGGAGATTTCCTTTAAGCACATGGTGCTTAGAAGATTAATAAGAGGTTTTTGATTAATTTGAGAATGAAGGAGAAGATGACTTTCGTTTATTATTAACACAAGGTTAGCACATTGCAACATACTTACAGGATATTTGATTAAGAATAGGGTTTGACGACAAGAGTCATTCTATTGAATATGCTTGAATAGTATAGTAGGATGAAGAACAAGATGGAGAAAACCATGTTGAAAACGAATTGAATTGAGCGATTTTAAGAGGATTGAAAGGTCCACAAATAATAATTAAAGGCCATGTACATAGAGATTTACAATCTAGCTACTCTGAGTTTTGCTAAGCACTGAACTTATTCAAGCTGCCCAAATCACGCACAACCGTTGATCATCATAAATAAAACCAATTTTTAAATTTATTACTAACTAGCCTCCAGTAAGTCAACGATATAAACTAACTATAGACGAAAAGCGAAGTTAAAAATCCAGTAATAGGGCCTAGATACTTCATCAGAGAAATATTATCAAAATATCATAAAATGAGGACTATCACTCATCGGACTATTGATTGTAGGACATAGCTCATAACATTTGGCCTGTTGTTCGTAGGAGATCGCTCATAGGACAATTGTTCATAGGAACTATCTCGTCTTAGATTTACTTCAAGATTGCGCTCTTACACAGTAAGCAATAATGGCAACTTTCAAATTAGATTGCAAATTTACTAGAAGCCAACATAATTTACATCTGCTCCAATTAACAAGTACATACCTATTGCACATCAAGAAAGTTTTCAAGATAATTACTTGCAGCAAATAGTTGACTTCGTATAACATTCCAAATATTCATCAAATATTATCGTGCACAGCAAAGTAGAAATATTTATTGGTTCCGCACAAACCCTGTATTATTATTAAATCGCACAGAATATATAGAAAAAGTTACTTCAAATGAAAAGTCAATATAAATCATAGCAATAATCAAATAATAACAATACCGTAACTACAATACAATTATATATTCTGTAATTTTATTTATAGTTATTTATTCTGAAATTTGATATCGCCCTTCTTCCAACATTTTTTGCTGAGAAGTGCACATGACTCGACGGCGCAATTGCAGTTGTACAGTCACTGCCAAGCAATTTTTGCTCGAAGGACTTGCTGCTCAAGGTCCCTACACAGTGACTGACGCCTCGGACGAGGGTTGAACCAGCTCACTCAGCGCACACTGAGCGTCACGGGCCGACCGCTCTAACCAATCGGCCACCGTGCAACACAGCAATTTTAATAACACACCTTAAGTTAGAAACAACTTTCCCGCATTTAATTCAAGAGTTTGGTTCTTACGGTTCATCAAACTTATTTTCAATTATTACTTTCAAGTATTGGACAGCCTAAATGCTAGCTTAAACAAAGGGATTGTTATAGCAAGACACTCACTGAATTCTTAATTACAGGATGCGTAAGAGGGATAACTTTACGAGCGATAGTAATAAGAATTACAATAGTCCAATGAGCGATGGTCCTACAAGCGAAATACCATATATCATAAGATTGACAAAATATAATTGCTAATTAGTTTGACCAAAATATATCTGCTAATTAGTTTGACCAAAACATATTTGCTGATGAAAACACAGTAAAGTGTTTGATCGGCAAAAGTCAGGCAAGGCGAATGACCTGCTTCGCTGGAATGGTGGTTCCCGTAAAGCGATACGACCCATAATCTGCATTGTCCAGGCAGCTAAGCTGAAATGGAACAAATGTGAATCTACATTTATATTGGCAACTGCTGCGATGGGCGAGAGATCTGTAGGAAGTAGAAGAATCATCCTCTACGATCCCAGCTTTTTATCTCCCATTTACCTCAAACTTTTTACTTTTGTCCATTGGTAATAGTTACAATTATAATAATCTGCACACCTGCATTGTAAGTCCACAACCCACCTGTATCCTAAGTTAAATCATGTCACCTTTTCATCCCGTATATCCCCTCTGAAACGACTTTGCACACTAGGAGAAAGACATTCGGAACACCGACAATAGAGTCCACCTCAGGAAATGGACGGCCCGACGCCCTTGCGGCCGTCGCAGAAAGCTAGGGGAGCCTGCAGCATGTGCAGAGAAATTCTTAAAAGAAATGCCCAACGAGCCGTCATTGTGAAGCTGGACTTCAGAAATGCATTCAACAGCTTGCATAGTGATCGCATGCTTCTGGCATTGGATGAGATAGCACCGGAGTTGACGCCATACAGCCGACTCGCATATGCGGAAGCCACAATCTTACAATTTGGAAAATACACGCTGCTCTCCCAAGTCGGTCCTCAACAAGGAGACCCATTGGGACCGTTGCTGTTCTGCCTGCCAATGCAACCAATTATGCAGAGAATGTCATCAGCTCTTACGCTGGGTTTTCTTGACGACCTGTCGCTCGGAGGAGCAACGGCCGTAGTAGCAGAGGACGTGGGAATGATAGAGCACGAGTGTGGCTTGATGGGACTACAACTCAATCGCGAGAAATGCGAAGTCATCACACGGTCGGGTGAATGGATGGAACTTCAGGCCCTTCAGCACTTTAGCGAAGTTTCTCCGGAAGAGGCATGTCTTCTGGGAGCGCCGCTATCGCTGGAAGAAGCGCTAACAACATGCCTGGAGTTCAGATGTTCCGAGCTGGCACTTGCAGTCTCAAGACTGGAAAACGTTGCTAAACATGACGCGCTGATCCTGCTAAGAAACGCTCTGTGCTCTCAGAAGGTACTGCACACGTTGAGATGCTTCCTCTGCTATGAACATCCGCTACTGGAAAAATACGACGATACACAAAGAAAAGGCCTCTCCTCAATATTGAACATCAATCTGAATGACAATCAATGGCTACAGGCGTTTCTACCAGTCAAATTAGGAGGTCTGGGCATGCGTCGGGCTGCTTCGCTTGCGCTTCCTACTTTCTTGGCTTCCGCTGCAAGCACCCGCGTCTTCCAATCCTCCATGCTGGGCCACGATCAAGTATCCACAGATGAGCAGATGGTATTGATACTGCAACGATGGACCGAAGTCGGACAGACAACGCAACCGGACAACCAAGCAGCATAAAAACAAGCCTCTTGGGACAAGCCACTGGTGAAGAAAGTGAAGGACTTACTGGTCGACTCATGCAACGACACGTACCATCAAGCAAGACTTAAAGCGCCTGCAGCGCCTCAAGCAGGTGACTGGCTGTTCGCACCTCCGGCATCATCATGTGGATTGCGAATGGATGACGAAACGATCAGAGTGGCGGTGGGTCTCATACTTGGATCGATGATATGCGAGCCTCACACGTGCCCATGTGGGTCGAGGGTGACGGCAGATGGTTCGCATGACCTATCATGCAGTCTAGGTCAGGGCCGAATTGCCAGACATACGACAATAAATGACGTCATAAGCCGATGTCTTACGCAAGCCTGAATGCCTAACATCAAGGAACCACCAGGACATTCACGAACGGATGGCATAAAACCAGAGGAGCGTAGCCTCGTATGGGACGCCACCTTAACAGACACGGCTGCTCCATCCTACATCCAGGCGACGGCTGCTGCGGCAGGGGCATCAGCGGAAATGGCGGCCACAAGAAAGAAATGCGAAATACGTCCACCTGCTGACCAACCATCATTTTGTACCGGTGGTCTTTGAGACTCTAGGCCCCATTAACATCATTAGCAGTCACTATATGAAGTCTACTATAGGCCACGCAGATCACTATAAACTACTTGCCTCAACATAATCGCAGCATTCCTCCACGTTCATGTATTGAAAGGTGATAGCAAAAGTACTTTTCACACGGGACCAGATGATGTTAGAGCAATTCTGGTTGTTGTTTTACGTATTGGGATAATTCGGAGAAGAGACAAGGCCGCTCGACTCAATGTACACAGTGTCACCGCAACCTAAAGAATGTGCCAATAATTAATTTCACCAGATCGGTAAAGACGAACAGAACATGTAATTTACCAACAGCTTCAGGTGGGAGGTTGTGGCATGATAGGAGATTTTAAAAAGTTGCCAGAAGAAGACATCAAACCATTTAAAATCTACTTAATTATACTCGGATCCCATTTAAAAATGACTATTTGACTGCACTATTTAAGATATGCCCTTAATTGGTTTTGTACCTATGTATTACTCATTTCTTCATTAATCCTGTAACTCATTCCATTTCTTAAAATATTTTCTCAACCTTCTCAGACTCCAATATCACATCTTTATTGTTCAATACCGGTATCTGAAAAATTTTAAAATGCCGAGAGAATGCTAACGTGTTGTTAAAATGTCTTGCGCCATTTATTCTTAAGGAGATATATATGTAAGGCCTATATCGTTTTCGTCCATTAATTACGACATAGGCCTAAGTCTTCCCAATGCCGTACAGACAATCTGGTTGTTCAACCACCAACGTGCCACAGAGAAATTCGACAAGTTGGATAACCTACTTGAAATAAATTGCCTTGGTGCCGACGACAAGCATTTCTTCAGTGTTTTGGGTGTAGTCTGCATTGTTTCCGTAAGCGCGTTTAAACGATTCCATTCCATTCGATTGTGGTCCTGTGTTGTGAAATGGATAGTTGTTTATCTACAAGAGACGCTAAATAAATCCACGCGAAAGTGCCAAGTCAGCATTGGCTGGACTTTGATGATCCTCACCTCCGAGGCTGACATGGTAATCTAGACTGAAACCGGTGGAGACTGTTGCGCCGTTGGTGCTAAAGCTGACGGTTGCTAGATTGCACCAAGGAATAGAAAATGGTCGGGGTAGCAAGGATCCAGAATATTTCACCGAAGGGTAGATCGGGTTCGATGCACAGCTGATCTATGGCAGAAAATATTAAAAAATAAACATATCGAACGCTTTTTGTGCGCTTTATGTAGGCCTACTACGCCTTCTTATTGCTTCTTAAGAGAAATCTGGTGCACAAGTCAACATCATTGTATACGATTACATGAGTAATACACGTTTTTACAAAACAAATAAATTTGTAGTTTATTGATATATATGTATTGCAATCAAACCCGTAGTGAGTGGCAGATGGCAAAAGGATGGATTGTTCGCGACGGTATTTGGGCAGTGCGTATTGTAGAAAGTTGCCGAGTTCGGGCGGAATAATATTTGAAGTGGATGCACTATATACAGATATGTCTTTGAAGCGAAAAAAATACAGGAAATTAGAAACGGTCGAAGTATACAAACTGTCACATAATCGCAGCACTCTTCAGTGTCGAACGCCTCGAAAATGATGGCAATAGAACTAGACGACGATGTGGTATTAGGCAAAATGCAGTAATCGTAACGGAGGTCGTTGGCATAATTGTCAGGATAGTTTGGTGAACTGATGACTCCAGACTGTTCGAAGTAAGATGTGTTACCACAAGTCGTGCCTATGAACCAGTTCAATAAAATATGCAAAGACATCAAGTCATCATAGAACCTAATACAGAAAACCATACATGTATATATCTGATATTCGTTTTTATGAAAGAAAATAATTTTACAAAAGGCAGAAATACTAACATGACTGACAGTGACTAATAAAAGTAACTAGAATTAACAACAAATAAGTAAAAATATTGTATAATGATTTGGAGATAAATTGAGAGTGGACAGATCAGGGTCTGATGATCCAACCACGTTAATTTTGTACCCCTCACACAATACAACCTTCTGACTGGGCTTGTCACGGATTTCCCTGCTTATTGTACTTTCAAGGCAGGGCCCCTCCAGACTGCTCTCTTCAGACCGATGTAATGATAAGAAGAATTTTAATAGTAAAGGAAATTAGAATATACATCTGAGATAACGTTGAATATAAAAGTTGACGAAACGGCGGTGTCCGTGGATCATGTTCGTAGCTGTCAAATTGCCGAATGATCTCTAACGCACAGTCTAACAGGTATATATACACAGGTACATGACTCCCTTCCCTTAATTATATGGTCTCTGTGGTCCTAACATCAAAGCCGGTATAGTGAGTGTCCGATTATATGGGACCATTGAGACTTAACTTATTTACCCATTGCCAAGTAGGGGGCCGTTCACATATTATATAACGCATATAATCCCAATTTTTGACCCACTCCCCTACCCCTAATAACGTTATATAACAGCACCTATGACCCCCACCCCTATGTTATATAAAAGATGTGCTACCTACCCCCATACCCCACCCCAGCCTATAAGCACATTAAAAGACATACAATCGACATAACTGTATTGCACAATTTGACACTTTTATAACAATAGGATGTTAGTTAGCACTTTAATAGTAGTGATTCAGCTGATAATTGCCTTCATCCATTTCAAGAACTGTAGCAAAAAATCATCATACGCCCAATTAGCAATGTAACAAAAGCTACCTTAAAATTATGTACTCATTTAGTGCCAATTATGATTAGACCGGATGTATGGAGCTCCGCTGCATCTTAATAATCGGACTTTTAATGGCGCTAAATTCACATGCATTATTTGCGGTAACTAATTGTGTAATCGACAATTGTCACCATGTATGTACATGTAACCCTACTAATACAGCATGATAATACATGATAGTGTCGTACATCCTATTTAAAAGCACCATTTTAGTTTCTCAAGAAATGAGGATTACAGTATCACACAGAATGGATTGGTTTAATATTGCACTATCAGGTATTTATCGATAAGTTCGCGGTACAACTCTACCTATTAAATAACGTATGAAGTACACAGAGTGCAAAGTGCATACTACAACTTCAATTGGGTATTTAAGCAAACATGAACTATGTACACATACTATAGAAAATGAAATCAAACATCATGATAATACCTACCAAAATAATTACTTCAAGTGAATTAATTTTAATTTTAACCAGAATCAAAACAAAGCACGCAAAATTGAATTTTAGAGCATTTAAAGCTATGCACGTGAAATTGTTAAAATTGTAAACAGCAAATTGTTAAAAGTGGATTTATAAATATTAAGTAAGAACGTCAAATCAATTCGCCAGGTGGCAGCTAATGGTGCTGGTTTTGGCTCACAACGTATTGTGAACTTCGATTAAACGATGAAGGTCCGTGGTACATGGAATTTTCAATTGGCAGGCAAATAGGCAAAATAGCATAAGCTGAAAAAAGTTTTTAAAATAACAAAACCTTCAACCTACCCCCACCCTACACAATATAACGCTAACAAAACCAGAACCCACCCACCTACCCCTTGAGCGTTATATAATATGTGAATGGCCTCTAAGTTTTAAAAGTGTTTAAGCCCATTAAAAAAGACCTGAATGTTTTGAGGTTTAAGTCATTTATCCATCACTAAGTAAGTTCTAAAAGTGTTTAAGCCCATTATAAAAGACGTGAATGTTTTGAGGCTTAACTTATTTGTTATTTGTCTATTGTTAAGGAAGTTTTAAAGGCGTTTAAGCCCATTATAAAAGAACTCAAAGTTTTGAGGCTTAACTTATTTGTCCACTACTTAGTAAGTTTTAAAGGTGTTTAAGCCCATTGTAAAAGAAGTGAATGTTTTAAGGTTTAACTTATTAGCCCATCACTAAGTAATTCCTAAAAGTGTTTAAGGCCATTGTAAAAGACGTGAATGTTTCGAGTGTATCCATTGCTAAGTAAGTTCCAAAAGTGTAAAAAGGTATAAAGGTAAAAGACGTGAATGTCTTGAGGCTTAACTTATTTGTTATTTCTCTATTGTTAAGGAAGTTTTTAAAGTGTTTAAGCCCATTGTAAAAGAAGTGAACGTTTTGAGGCTTAACTTATTTGCCCATCACTAAGTAATTTCTAAAAGTGTTTAAGGCCATTGTAAAAGACGTGAATGTTTTGAGGCTTAACTTATTTGTCCATTACTAAGTAAGTTTTATCAGTGTTTACGCCCGTTGTTACATTCGAACCGCATTGGCTTCTTGATGGGAGCTACTTTATTTGGGGCTATTTTGTCGGGGTTCTTTAGTTTGGGGCTATTTTGTCGAAGACTACTTTGTCGGGGACTATTTTGTCGGGGCTATTGTGTGGGGCTATTTTGTCGGGTCAAGTATCTCAGCAGCGATAAGGTTTTGAAAGGTGATGTCGTTGTTCATACTAGAGTTTGAACTACAAGGAATTCGAAAAGGTCGAAATGAAGTTTATTACAATGTCTTACAATGTTTGAAGTAGCTTAGTAAACTCTCTCAGCACGGATAATCACAAACACAACCTCTCTCTGACTAGATGTTCCTGATATAAGCTAACTGTGAAAGTAAAATATCCACAGACAACAGAATACGTCGTCCACAGATAAGCTGTGGCACACAAGTTATAGCGATTCACCAAAAATAATCACTGCAATTGCATTCGAAATTTACATAGTGCCATATCATGCAAATGTGATCAGAGGCGCTCTATACGATAGCCTAAATTAAGCTAAATGTTAGCTTTGAGAGCAGAAATTTTATCCGTGAGTGGATTCCTATAATCGAGTTCCTATGCATAATTTCGTCCGTGTGTCAGACTTCTATAGCGACATGCATTCAATACCTCCACCTAAAACCTTTATAGAGCAACTGTGAGTCAGAGCACTTTCAGTTAAATTGTTTGTATTGGAAGTTCCTTATTTATCACTTGAAAACTGAAACTGTTCGCATCATTCTGCCGTTCACATCATTGTGTCATTCAAGCGATTTCTCACTTCTATAGACGACTGAATCGTACACAACTCAACGATAAAGACATTAAGCATCATGCAAAATATATACATCATATAATAAATCGCTATGCATTATATACATACACATCCAATGTCATCCAAACGCGCAAACACCGACATACACACACAAACATATATAAATATATACATAAACGAGTCCCACATAGAAATTATAGATCTACAATTAAAGCTACATGTGCAATTAAAGCTACATGTGCAATTAAAGCTACATGTGCAATTAAAGCTACATGTGCAATTAAAGCTACATGTGCAATTAAAGCTACATGTGCAATTAAAGCTACATGTGCAATTAAAGCTACATGTGCAATTAAAGCTACATGTGCAATTAAAGCTACATGTGCAATTAAAGCTACATGTGCAATTAAAGCTACATGTGCACTTAAAGCTACATGTGCAATTAAAGCTACATGTGCAATTAAAGCTACATGTGCAATTAAAGCTACATGTGCAATTAAAGCTACATGTGCAATTAAAGCTACATGTACCTCTTTGCAACTAGACACATACTTTGTCCATCGCAGACGTCCGATGCTTCATCTGACCAATCGCCGCAGTTGTCGTACATGTCACAAGCCAGTTCTTTTGGAATGCATCGACCATCAAATGCGCACCTGAACTCATCAGAATAACAGTCACCTGAAACATTCAGAACACAGTTCTATAAATATTTATGCTAACAAGATGAAGGCTATTCTGTGTGGTATATGTAACTTGATACTGAGAACTCTGATTAGCAAAGCCATTTGTCAACTGCGATCGGTGATGGTGGTAGAAATAATAATAGTAGCAACAATAATAATTATTATTGTTACATTGATAATTTTAGATTACCGTTATGGTAAGTTGTGTAGTACAAACTGAATCCACTTTGACAGTTGGGAACTGAGTAGGTTTGAAATTTGTACTTGAGCCAATTGGATGAGGAGTAGATCGAGCCTGGTGGCGTATAGTAGTCACAATATGGCGCTTGAAACAGACATAATTGTGAATTTGCAACAATGATTTTCATAGAGACAAAATACATTGCGTTTTAACAAAGATAAATTGAACATCAATAACCCATTCAAACATTTGCAAAGAACCTGAATATCAGACCGTAATATTTATTTTATTTAGGCATAGTCTTCGTTTAGGCCTACCAAGCACATTTGACTGAGGTTATGATTTCGCATTAAACTACAGCCACCTGCCATTCTTAAGCAATATTAATCTATTCATATTGGTCGTTAATAAAAAAACCAGATATTCATTGGCCTACTTGATCCGGTCTCTCCAATCACATGGAGCGTTCCATAGGCGCAGTGAAATGATAGATACTGGAACCTCATCGTGATATGGTATCCTGTACTGGCGTTTACGGTGATGCTACAGTCCATGAACCCGTCAATGCAGCCATCTATATCCGCCCTAATGAAACCGTATCTACTCCATCCGCCTTGTCCCGCCGTTATCACTCTGTTTCCGCAGGGTTCCTGAATGTAGGCTAGAAGAATATAAATACCGAATACCGTAACGCAGATATAGCAATTATTGTTCTTTAAATAAATATGAGGAAGCATAGCCATAGGCCTACGCATGTAACGCATCGAGTTCAGAGCTGATCTACACTGTGCCAGTGGTGGTTTGTGTGATACTAGGAGCTAACGACCACAAGCGTAGTTGTGAAAAATTTGTGTAAAAACAACAATGAACTCGCTCTTGGAATATTAGTCAAAAGGGGATTTCTGTGAAATTTTTCATTATATTATTCAATATAAACTAATTGTTTCTTTTTGGTTGTCAAAAGGCCTGCCAAAATCATCTTGCATTGATTTATTAAAAATTGATCTCTCTCTGATTTTCAAGTTACATATCGGCTGTCTTTGAACTTTAGTAAAATTTCCAATTGACTGTTGTTGATTTGCTGTAATAAAATTGCGTTTGCCTGCGTGATTCCCAAAAGCTTCATGGATTTTCAGTCATGTAGAATCAACTCTGATCGTCTGATTAATTAATTTAATAATTATCGACGCCATTGTTTTCATGATATCCACCCCTAGACTTATGCGCTTATTGCTAACGTGTCCTTTATTTACTAAAAAGACCTACGTTGTCAGATTCTTTTAATAAATTTCACAGTTTCAATAATTTAAAATCGACTCCTTCGATTTGCAGTAAAACTTGTCTTGCTTTTTCAATTTTTTCCCACCGAATGACCAAGTAAATTTTGCCACGGAATGCGCCGTTTTTAACTTCATTCAATATCTATAAGTTTTTCTTCGAAATGCATACTCTCAGGTAGGAAATGGGTCGAGACTATTTGTGAAATCAGCACTGGATGGAACTTTGAAACTATCTAAGGAGCTTTCGAACTTATATATAAGCAGCTATTTGAGATGCAAAAAGATGATTCATGCTAAAGAGAAGACAAGACGGGATCCCATTAGGTCCCACCAAAGAACCACGAGTGTCAGCATGTAATATATATATATATACTTCTTTTACTATTCTATTGCATTTAATCTAATTCTTGTCTTTTTTTTCAAATATTAGCTTGAGATGTCAACAATAAATTTTGCTTAAGGCGACATGAGTAAAAGGTGATGGGCTTAAGACCTGTGTCGATAGAATAACGAATTTGTTAGGGCCTATACTCCTAAACAATTTTACTTGGAACCAGACAGTAGGCCACTATGCTATTTCTGACTTCAGTCCTAAGAACGATCATAACAAATGTTGTGAAATAAGATTTCCTGTGCATTTGATGGGAGAAATTAATCATTAAGTCAGCTCGGTAAATAGGCGTTAATTATCGTTAAACACAGAAATTAAGCTTATGAAGTGCGGTTAGCAGTGAAAACATAGAATAAGCCTTCTAGGAATAATGCGCATTGAAGCCAATCAAAATGAATATAAATGTTCCGAGTGAACGCTACTTACAGTTGTCGTAAATGGCGTCGGACACTGACATCAAAGTTCCGAAAAAATAGAGGTAGTAGTTCGTCATCATGACTGATTCAGGACATGAAAAAATGTTGAACTGCTGCTTTAGATCGATGGTTTCACTAAATTAAGCAAAAATCTAACTTTCTGTGAAACCTACACTAAAGTTCACACGTCTGACTAAATCTTGTGCATCAGAAGTTAACCAATTTAATCATTTCGGGCAACTTTTGCTTTCCGATCGCAACCCTTAAGACATAAATTTTACGCCTGTATCTTGACTACATGACGTGACTGCGGACTATAACATGGCCGGGGATACCGTGCAGGGAGATGAAGATCAACATTTCCCTTGACAGCTTATAGTATTAACTTTTTGTAATATAGGCTATGCATGTAATTTACACAACAAGGTTGATCGTTAGTGATTTCTAAGATGCGCAGTTGTGGACGCAGCCATTAGCCATCAGCTGTTTGGCTCTACATCAATATGTGTGTGGAGACCCTTAAGTTCTAGCTGTACATTTTCTTCTGTTGACCGTTATAATATTTTGGTTGATAATAACACCTAACACCGTATAACTTAGTGTAGTTTACTACTTGATCGGGGAGCTATCGCAATCGTCAATAATATTGATATACTTTAGCACCTTCGTGAGTTTCTTGCAGGGCGCTCTATAAATGTTCATATACAAACATGCATACATACATACATACATACATACATACATACATACATACATACATACATACATACATACATACATACATACATACATACATACATACATACATACATACATACATACATACATACATACATGCATGCATACATACATACATACATACATAAGCCTAATAACATACATGTAGGCCCAAATATTGCCATATTTATCGTTTTCATCGTCGTCGTCATCGTCATTGTCAGATTATCTTCGTCGCTATCCTATATTATTGAAGTGACTAGTCATCAATAATCGTTATTTCAATTGGTAAAATAACGAGATAGTTTTTTCTTACTTTAGAGAGAACAGAGGGAATAGAGAGAATGTTAAGAGTTTTCTTACAGACGTCGTAGAGAGCTTCGCGGTAATCAACAGAATGAGCACTTATTTCATAAATGCTAGATGATCAATGCAGATGGAAATATCAAATTACAGAAAACCAGCGTGCACCGAGCAACCTAATCGTGTTTTCTTGGTAAAACAACTTAACCTATTAAGCATGTCTTACATCGTGCGTCGTCCTATATCACGTTGTGCAAGTTTTAACAGATCGCAGAGTCCTATCCTTTGCGAATAAATCAGTCAATCTCCCTCCACGAAGCGATCATTATTGATCTAAACACTTATATGTTAATAAACTATTATCAGATGGACATTTTGATCTAGTTGCTCAATCAGCCTGCCAACAGAGAGATTGATAACAGTTGAATAATCATAAGCTAACTTCAATATTCTTTAGATATAGGTTAAACTAGAGAATTTCATGAGGTCGTGATTACACGCCTCTTCAGATATTGAAAGAACTGATAAATATCCTGTCTTCTTGTACACGACAGGGGTGTAACAAGCGGGGGGAGCAGAGGGGACACCGGCCCCCCAGTTTCAAAACTGGGGGCAAAGCCCTCTCAGTTTTAGTGCTCAGTGCCCCCCCATGTGCCCTCCCAAATCGGTTCCTTTTATATTTCTCCAATGGTACTTTAGGATAACTTTTGTTAAAATAATTCGTGCTTCCCCATTTTTCAAATTTGGGGGGGGGGCGGGGCAAAATTTAAAAAGTGGGAGGCAAAAAAAAATTATTTTGCAAATTATGCCCCTCCACTTTTCGAAACTTTGATACACCTCTGGTACACGGTATAGGACTACTCTGCTGTCGTCATTTCCTTACCGTTGAAGTTAGAGGCTGCAATGCAGGACTTGATGAATATATTTCACACAGAATAAGGGATCAGATATTCTCAAGAAAGTTTTCTGGAACTAGAAATAGTAAAGTTTTCAATTGTATACTCTAAAATAGGAGAAATGTAATAATTATTAGAAAAAGATCTCAATTTGAAATGCATGTCTCAAGTTGCTGTACAATGTTTAGGAACCGTAAACAAAGCCATCCGGTTTTGTTCACGGAACCGTGAACTAGGTTAAGGGCTTTAAGGCTGTTGCAGATTATATCCACATGTAGTACGAATACATCGAACTGGAAATCAGTTGTGCACGGGATTTGACAAGTTTAGGTTAATATTGAATGATATTTTAATCTGCAATAGTTTAGTTGTAGCGATAAGAGTGTGATAAGAGCAACGAAGCTTTCAAAACGTATCTGTCGTGAAATTCAATTCTCTTTCATTTACAATTATCAAAAACTAAATAACAATTATCAAATAATAATCATTACGAGAATTCCATCCAAATGCAAGAGGGAAATTCTAAAGCAAAAACCACGAAGTTGCCAATCCATGTGAAGAAGGAAGAACGCATAAGAGTGTAAACTTGAAACCAAACGAGAGAAGTAGTCCAATGAGCGATGATTCTATATGAGCGATGGTTATAATAATAATAATGATATATAATAATTATAGTAATATAATAATAATGATAATAATAATAACAATAATAACAATACATATATTATTACTGCCTTTCTGGCTTCAGCCGCAGGCACCGCTTCTTTGCAGGCCTCCATATTGTCCAACTGTGATGCGCCTCAGGATCGCTCTCTTGCAAGGGCTCATGAAAAATGGCTGTCTGAGTCGAATTGTCCACTTCCTGAAGAAAGTCTGTCCCATAAGCAATTTGCCTGGGATCGCCCTCTCATTCTTAAAGACCTCGTAGCTTTGGAGGCCTTCGTAATAACTGATTACCACCAGGCCAGGCTGAGAGCAGTCGCCTCCCCACATGCAGGTGATTGCTCCTAGCGCTCCCCATAAGCGCTTGCGGACTGAGGTTGAATGATGAGGCAGTCCGTATTGCGACAGGCCTGCGTCTTGGGATCGAGCTATTTGCTCCTCATGAGTGCCCTTGCGGAGCAATGGTTCAAAGTTCACATGGCATGTCATGCAGCCTTGGGCCGGGTCGCACTGCCAGACACGCCATGCTAAACGATATTAGTAGTTATATTTGTTGCTACCTAGGGCATTTAATCTATATACACCTATAATCACATCAAATCAACCAATAATTTGGTTATAGTAGCTTCGTATTTAACCTAACTCATAAACAGGCAAAAAAAAGCCTAGCCACATGTGGATGTTTCGCCTTCAAGCAAGCTGGTATCAAATGAACTAACGATCTAGCGTTGCAAAAGCCAGACAATCGACACATTTATCCATGCAACGAAGACGCTATATTAGCTCCAAGCAAAACAATATTATCAGTTTCATCTGTCTATGTTTGTCTATGTCGGTCTATGTCTATCTATCTGTCTATGTCTGTCTATGTCTATTTCATATTTCTCTGCAAGTATTCGTTGTTGCTGTCATCCATTTGACGGCGATGGGTACGAACAAGTGATTTCCACTGTGTTGGATCATTGTTCCGCTTTTAGTGCTAGTCTAAGTGATATAGTGAGTAGGTTCTTTATAATAAGAGCACTTATGTCATAATCATCATCGTCGTCGTCACCATCATCATCATCATTGTCGTCGTCATAACATACACGCCTGTTCATACATACACGATAGCACATATCACATCAGGCACCAATTAAAACAATCGCCACTAGCGTGTTACTGCATCGATGTAGACAATAGCCATATAGACAACGATGAGTCTCGCTGCCATATGGAACGTATTAAAGTACAGCGTATAGACAATGAGCTATTCATCCAGGCATCCATCCATCCATCCATCCATCCATCCATCCATCCATCCATCCATCCATCCATCCATCCATCCATCCATCCATCCATCCATCCATCCATCCATCCATCCATGCGTCCGTCTATTGAGACAGTGTTTCCTATACAGCGAATCTAACAACTAAACTCTTTATGCCTGTTTTAATTACGACACAACGAATATGAATTCCGTTAAGAGATTTTATAAAATGTGATCTTTATTACAAAGCATAAGCCTGAATGTTCTGCTGGCAGGCATTCATCGAGCGTTGGATGTTGTTTTAGCAAGCGATATAATATAATAGATCGTTCTATTCGTTTAAAGCAGTGTCATCATCGTCTTCGTTGAGAACGCGACTTCATTGATTAGCTAGATGGGGGGAAGAAATTGTTAACACTAGCAATTTTGCATAGCAGCCGCGCATATGTCATTTTAGTAAAAAAGAGTGAGCCTATTTTAAATAAATGTACCTTAAGCGGTCTTTGCGGATAAGCACTGTCAGCAGGAGAACATCGACAAGGGTTCGAATCTTCCTAACGTACTCGTAGACATTCGTTCGGCAGGAAAAGCCACCTCGTGATCATCAATTCTCTCATTCGCTGTTTTGTTTCCGATCTTTCGCTTTCATCTTTCGAATCCTTTCACGAATCTTCACTAACTCGCATTCCTTTCTCCCAACGTTGGCGGGTCTTTCATTAGCCAGGCTATGAACGAAGGTCTGAAGCTCATCGCCCATATTCGCAGTCTGAGAGGAGAATCTGGTCACAACGCACCCGAAAAAGTAAAAGCGTGACGATGAAACTACCGGTCACACCAATTATTGTATAGTCCTGGCTGTTCGAGAACATTCCAGAAGGATCTAGAATCTGGCGCACATTCACGATCAAGAGTTATCGAAATAATGAGAACGCTTGTTTGACGCCAACGCAGGTAAACTCATCGTCACCAGATGGAACAACGTAGGTCATAGGAGGAACTATGACGCAAGTCTGGTAGGAATTTCTAAAGTTTCGATATAACTCATCATCACACGATCACCAAGTCTTCATTATCTACCCACGAATTATGTGATTCAGGGTAACCGAGCCATTTTACCAGCAATTTCTTTCCAGGTTTCTTGATAATCTTTTCTATTCTAAATATCCTTTGAGTATTGAGTACTTTTTGTAGCTCCTGTTCATAAAATGAACCTTGTATTTCCTCGCCATTATAATCAGTAATCTTATTAGTTGGTGGATCTGTGTATTGGATTTTGGTAATAGTAAAAATCTCTTCCGTCCATCTAGGCGTGTATCCCTTTTCAAATATATTCATTTTCTTAGTTATTCTAACTTTATCACCGATTGAAAACCTAGGTACAATAGGCTCTAAGACCTCTTCGCCGTATAAATTCATAAATACACTCTTTTCATTTATTTTCAAACTAGCTTCAGAGGGCGTCATTTTAATGGAAGAATGCCTAGTCTCATTATAATTACTGACCATTTCACCCAACACACCTATATATCTTCTTGTTGAATTAGCTGTAAAGTACTTAAACATTTTCTCTCGCATCGTTCTGTTCCAGCGCTCAACGACGCAGGATTTTTCTTCATTCTCAGTAGAGTACAACTCAACCAATTTCTTTACGTCTTTATTATAAAATTCTTTACCTTTATCTACCCATACTTTAATAGGCCTTCTACCGCTCTCGAGTATCTTCACGAAGCCATTAACGGTAGATTTTCCACTCTTATCATTTAATGGCACGATCCAACCATATTTTGAAAACATATCTATCACGGTTAACAGGTATTTCACACCATCGTTATCTTTAGCGAAAGCCTGCATATCGACCAGATCAGCAGCCCAAATCTCATCTATTCCACTAACGTACACCTTTCTCTTTCTAAAATGCCTTACTACTGGTTTATGCAATTCATTCGCTAATTGATTGGTCCATTTCAGATCGGGTTGTAAATTTTAAGCTTTTTTTAAACCCAAGCCGAGACTAGCTTTAGTAGATAATATAGGTTTGACTATAGCCCTCTCTATTCTCTACCGTAAGCTAGGATTAGGTATATTATTCAATTCATTAATCATTGCTCTGTCGGCGATATTCCTAGAAGCCGTATCCGAGTGCTGGTTGTAAGATAAATCATGATAATATGCAGCGTTATCGACTCTATCAACGGGTTTAGACCAATATTTTGGAGTTCCATCGGGATTCAATCACAAATCCAGTCTAGTTCCTGGTCTTGTAAACTGATGTCCCGGCAAGTGTATCTCACCTGGAAATTTAGCCCACGGCAACTTAATACCGCTAGTTACTGAATTTAGAGACCCAACTAGATCCCCACCTTCTACAGCTTTCACGAATTGAGTCTCTGTTTTTCCACAAACATCACACGTGCCTCTAAGCATTTACCTTCCATTCTTCGTTATAACAGTCTGTACATTGTTAGTTTCAGTGTAAGTTTTACACTTTACACAATACATTCTTTTTTAAATGCAATGAGATATATTTAAAATGGAAGTCAAAGATTTTTCGTGGAACGACATATTTTCTAATAGATTCAATAACCCTCTTTAACCTAGAAGTATAAGAGGGTTAATCGTAGGAAAGTCTGGATGTGGTAAGTAAGACGACTTTATTGTTGAACCTACTTCTAAGACCCGGATGGTTAGATTATGACAATCTGCAAATATTCGGAAGGTCTGTCTTTCAACCAGAGTATAAAATTCTGAAAAAAAACATTTGAAGAAAAACTACCTAAAGAATCCATCATCGGGTTATTTTATAATCAAGACAAGATCATGAAACAAAATTATTCACCAGAGGTTGTAATTGAGGAAATGGCTAAACACTTGAATAAAATATCTGATATTTCTTCCCAGTTCTTTGAATCAGCAGAAGACGTGCCAGACCCGAGTGACTTGACCTGCGACAAGAAGAACTTGATGATTTTCGATGATTTACAGTTAGAAAAGCAGAATAAATGCGAGACTTATTACATCCGAGGGAGGTATAGCAACGTCGACTGTTTCTACCTCGCACAGAATTATTTCAAATTACCGAGACAGACAATTAGAGAGAATGCAAACTTTATATGTCTGTTTCCCCAAGACCTGAAAAATATTGACCACATCTACAACGACGACGTGAGTACAGACATGCCTAAGGAGGAGTTTAGAAAACTATGCAAAACAGCGTGGAAGCAACCTCACGGATTTGTAGTAATAGACCAGACTAGTAATAAGAATAACAGAAAGTATAGATTCGGTTTCGATGAATTCTACATTCCATTATAAAAATACCTTTTGCTAATTAAAAAATGGAATCGATTCTACAAAAGATTGCAGATAACACCGAAAGGATTGCTCGTAACTCAGATCCAAAGTCATCGTTTCACATATTATTAAGTCACAAGACTTCAAGAATAAGGACGCGGTTCAATCCGCTGATACAGTTCGATAAAGGTAAAAAGTACGAAATGGCTTTGGTCAACCTGGAAACATATTATTCATTCCCAAACATCGATGAGACTAACAACAACTTTTCGTATTCGACGATGACTCACATGAACGGCGACCCGTCGTGGGAAACTATAACCATCCACGAAGGCTGCTATGAAAGTACAGATATTAACGAATACGTGCAGAGAATAATGAAAGAAAGGGGGCATTATGATGTGGCTAACGGAGAATATAATATTAAGATAGAAGCTAACAGCAATACGTTAAAGACGGTTGTGCAAATAGCGAAGAAATACGGGGTTGATTTTTTTGCTGGTAACTCTATCGGAAGAGTCCTAGGTTTCACGAACCGACGGTTTTTCGAGGGATACCACGAATCGAGAAATATAGTGGACATAATGAGTGTTAGCAACCTGAGGGTAACGAGCGATATCATTGGAGCATCCTATAGCAACGGAAATACAGATAACATTATCTATTCCTTTTTCCCAAACGGTTATAAGATTATTGAAACGCCAAGAAATTTGATCTATCTTCCAATCACCCTATCCACGATTTCGACAATGGAAACGACTCTTACAGATCAGAATGGTAAGCTAATTAATCTACGAGGCGAGGAATTATCGATACTGTTTCATATTAGAGAAGCTTAAAAATTTATTAAGTTCTATATAAAATGAGTCGATACACGAACGTCAAAGTCAATTTTTCAGAAGGACAAAAAGATCAAATTAAAAGATCGCTACAAGCGGGAACAGGTGTTAGTATTGGATTAAAGCACAGCGATTTAAACGGAGAGCATGTGTTAGCTCTTACACAAGCACAACTAAAAAAACTAGCCAAAGCGTATCAGCGTGGCGCGGGCATGATTATAAAAATGAGTAAAACGCAATTAATACATAACGCTAAAGTCGAAGGTGGCTTTATCGGCGCTATATCACCGTTTCTAGCAACTGCGGGTAAATTCCTACTATCTAGCGTATTACTGAGCTCAGCAACGGGTGCATTAACTGGAATAGGTGCCGCGGCTGGTTCTAAGGTAATTGAAAAAGTCAATGGAACGGGTGGGGCTATATATCTCAATACAAGAGGTAAAAACTTCAAGATAGTGCAACAGGGTCAGGGCTTATATATGAAGCCATACCAAGGATCTGGATTAAACGGTGTAGGAGAAGGTCTGTATCTGAAAAGAGGTAATGGGTTCGGACTATAAGGACTTACAATAGGACCAGATTCGCCATTTAAAAACATTCCGCTTCTCGGATTGTTACTTTAAAAAATAATGTATATATATATAAAATGTCTCTATTTCCGATTCATAAAATGGGGTGGAGAAATTGTTCCAGACGTAAGAACTCAACCGAGATCCGTTAGGTGGCAGGCGTGTGAAGGCATGTAGGATGCCAAGTATAGACCGCAAAGACAAATGGGAGGTCTAAGGTGGGAGTTTTTTGCTCAAGAAGAGATAACTATTCATTCACAAGAGACTGTTGTTTTACCGCTAGGCTTAGGTGTCCGAATGACAAAAGGATCGTGTAAAATTTCGCTCCATCCGGAATTTATAGAAGCGGGGTGATGCCTGCTAAGCGATACCGTTACTGGCTTCACGGAAGTAATTTTACTCGATATTAGGAATTTTAGAGATCTTGGGACTGTCACCATAAACGAAGGTGAATCGTTATGTTATGTGAATTATTAGCAAACTTGAATTCCATTTTAAAAATATTCTTTGATATTATAAAATGGAATTGAACAAAGCAGACACCTATCGCCTTCAGAAAATATCTGAAATTCAACCGGAAATCTTACGAGAACGTGAAAAGAGAGACGTAATCTGTACAAAATATCAAAAGAGTGTTAAAGTAGTCGAAGCGTTGGGAGGTTTGTTAACCCTTACATCTTCGGGACTCAGCGTATTAGGTGTAACTTTTCTAAGTTCCGTCGTAGCTGCACCCGTGGTATCTTTATCCGCTGGAGCTGGAGCACTATCTCTGATATCTACCCAAGTCCGCCGAATATTATAGCTGCGGCAAGAAAAACATGCAAAGATCAGGACTATAGCCGAAGGGAAACTCAATTCGATCAGCGACCTTGTTTCAAAAGCCCTAGATGATAATAATATCTCAGACTTGGAATATTCCGTTATTCTAAGTGAATTCTAGAAATTTAATCAGATGAAAGAAGAGGTTAGGAGTAAAACCAACGCCAACAGAGATGAAGCGACTAAACACTTAGGCAAAACGAATTGAATAAAAAATGAACGTTTATTTACGTTTTACGTTTTTACGTTTAAATATTATGTTTCCAACTTTAAAATGTTGTTTCTAAAAATTTAAGACCCAGCCAAACGTGATTTTATCGTTGAGAACTTTCTCAAGATGAAGCAAAATATTAGAAAAGACTATTTATCTGAGAAAATAGGAGACATATCTCTTCAACGGCAATTGATAAAGGCGTACAAACCCATAATCGACTCGCAGTCTGGACTATCTAAAAAAATTAGGCGCGATTGAGGAAAGCACTACGGCGACTTCTACAGCTCTTCGAGCATTGCCGGCATCGCTCTCCACATCGTTGAAAGCGATTAAATTCCCACAATATCCCTCAATAGACGTGTTTGCGGACGATCCCGTTTCAGATATTAGAACCTTACAACTAGGGGAGATCGCGTCAAAATATTTAAAAGAATACGCTGCGAATAAAAAGTTGACGGACACGACCTTCGGAATACACTCAAGAGATGAGGGTTTTTTCATCGGAAACTATCCAATTTCAATCGAAGGAGACGATATATCTATTGGTAATAACACCTACAAGGGAACTCCAGGTATATGGGAATTGATGACGATGAAGGAACCAAACGAGTCGATATGCAGTCAAAACGATCTGGACGAGTACTCTGAAATTCTTGAATCGACGGGCGCTTTGTATGTACCTAATAATCCGAATAAACCCAAATCGTCTAGAGGTCTAAAATATAATAAAATCATTAAGCAATATTTGTACGGCACAGAAGGATATTTTTACCTGATAACGGTAGTGGCGCCGGATGAGACAGAGCACTACTTGAGCGTATACGGGGAGCCCCTGCTCAGCAAGTTGCAAACGAACAAGACATTTACTTTTACAAAAACAAAGATAGAAACGGAGCCGGGATGGATCCAGTCGCTGATCGTAGTATCTGGAGATAACGATGTTGTTGAGCTTGAGGTTTAAATTTTCAATGATTATTACCATTGAAAATTAACAAAATATGACAATAATTTTTTATTTAATCATCGTACACGAATAACCGCATCATGCTTAATCCAAGCTTGTTCGGTTCTGTCTGGAAGTAGATTAGCCCATAGGTCGTATATTTTACTACGGAATCGATTAAAATTCTTGGTAAGTATTTCCTAAATAAGTGTTATTAGGCGCGGTGTAAATAATAACCCTTTGTCCTTGAAAATTGTATGCGATTATACTTCAGCGGGATATCCTTCCCTGGTTATTTTTCCTTCCTTTCAAACCGATCTTTCAGATTCTCACTGTGGTTGGGCATGTGATAGATATCCACGATTCAGTGTGGACGTTACCATCAGACACCCATTCCCCGTCGTCTTTGAATGCCCAAAAGGCTTTGTTAGCTAGAATTGCTGAACTGGCATTCGCTTGAAAATCACAATTACTAGTATCGAAAGATAGTCTCGGTACGTAACCGATTTGACATTTTCTTCCAAGCGTGTAATCAGGTAGCGTTGGAATCCATTGTAGTATGGAGACGGTAGCTGTTTCAGCACTAGGACTCATAGATGTAATATGAAATCTCCAATATCTGTAATTGGACGAAGCGGGAAATGTAATCTTCTTCAAAAATCCAAAGTCGAGGAATTCCCATGAAACTAAAATTTCAGTAAAGACTGTTCCGTCGTTACTAGCGCGAACCACCCAACCAGTAATACGGTCGCTCTGCTCTCAACCGCGACGATGTAAAATCTCGACATTGATAGAGGAATGGGGTACTTCATTTGTATCCAAACATTATTTAACCTTTCAGTGACCCATATGCGGGGGTAGAGATAAGTATTTTGAAAAGCCCTCCATGGGTTGGATTCATGACCAGGCACACTGCGATAATCGCTAGCACTAGCTTCATAAGTTAAACCGTTTATTATCGTTGTATCAGAAGTCATGGTAGGTGCTGCAGTCACGTATAGTCTCGAGTTATCAGTGGTAGTATTATTCGATATCGCTTGGTTGACCAAGGCTTCGACTTGACCAAAGCTCGCAGCCTGGCTGGCTAGGACTGGTGAATGAATGTCAGTCGGTAGACCTTTTATCATATTACCAATCATATTTAAATCACCATCCATATCGTTCGTTCCATCTCTTTTTAGAAATGTATTACTCGCTTGAGATAGAGTAACTCCTCCAGAAACTATTCTTTGAGTTGATCCAGTATCAGTTCGTCCAAATTTATCGACAGGCATGTTTTTCAATAGGTGATATTATTTAATGTAAGTCGTTTACGACTTTTTGAAATTTACAACCATCGTTGCACGTTTTCTTCAGTACATACAGACATAAATGACCACAATACACTTGGCCGTCTGGTTGTATTCGCTCACTGTTATAAAACAGCGGTCTTTGTAGATATTTCATCAATTCCGTAGGAGGAGGTAGCCCATAGCTGCCGAAATAAATTTTATCATTAGCGCGCTTGATAAAACACGTTCAATGCGTTCCTTTACCCTTAGAATCGTCCAGATTGAGAATTCCACACTCGTTTGCTCTTGGCTTCTTCGGAAGTTCATCTCTTAGAAATACTCCTCAAGAAATTATTTATGTTTAGTTTTTTAGCCGCTTCAATTAGATCCGCGTTCGATAAAGCAATATTGGGTAGCGTTAAACCCTCGACATCGATTTTTTAACACTCATTTTATATTAGAGAATAATGCCCATATGCTAAAGTGTGGATGCCATCTTGCTGAATCACTCGTTTGTCATCTTCCGCTGAAAGAGCTACCTTGTTAACTTCCTCGGTGTAGATATCGTGTAGGTGGGATCGAATGACATTCATCTTTCTCGATTGTTCTCTCTTGGTGAATAAGCAGTCTTTGTAGTCTTCGTGAGTGATAGATTTCTAGACGACATTCTTCTTCACGCCTTTACATTTCTTGTGGTCTACTCCATCCATCTTGTACGAATACAGTTTCGATCCTAAACCTACAAACTCTTCGATCTGTTTACCAGCTGCTTCGTCTTTAAACATGCCAATGACCTTTTTATTAATCCCAGTTTCTATACCAGAGGGATGGTCTTTAGGATAGTCGCTAGCGTCGAACCTGCTTCTAATGTCTGGAGTTATATCGGCGTAGAAGTCTTCGGTCATAATTTCATAGGCTAAAGAATCTGTATCTGTAAAAAGTAACTTTGCTCTATCTTCATACTTTTTCTTGATGTAATTGTAATGAAAATCGTACATTACTGTTTTACTCAAGTCTAAAATACACATACCAAGATATATAGGCTTGTAGTAATATAACTTCGATCGTTTCAAATAAAAGGCAATTAGGTTTTCATCAAAAATAGTTCGAGTGTCGTAATTCGTTCTTATTGCTAGTTTTATGGCTTGCTTCTCGCTAGAAACCAGTTTTATATCTACGTGAGCCTCTATGTCCTCCAACGTCTTCCCAAACACACTATTGTTCATTAGTTTGAAAAAGTCTTTCTCGAAATCGTTGGTGGCTCTGGTCCTTAGGTTGGTATTTAGATCGATATATTTTTTCAGCCAGGCACTTTCTTCAAATTTAATTTTGGTAATCTTCAAGCTCAGGCCTTCATACAACATTAAATTTTCATAATGGACGATATATTTTACTTTATCACACATGTTTGGTGTAAGTTTTGCTACATCTGATTCTTTGACCTTAACACTCTCTGGAGCAAGAGGATAGTCATTGTGAAGATCGTGCAAATCTCTCGGATATTCCAAGTCCACCTCTAATATACATGGCGTTCCTCTCCAGTCGTTTAGCTCATCATTACCCATCCACTGAAACCTATGAATTGGTAGATTCTTATACATTGCCCATCCGTACAAATTGTTTGCGTCTAAATAGGTAATAAATGTTGAAGGCTTGCTATCGTCAAACGCTGGCATGTGCCTGCCCATAACGATGTGAAATGGTGCTAACACCGCCTCTTATCCCATGTTTAACCATTAGTATCATATCATAATCGCTCAACAACTCCAACTCTACTCCAGTCAACTTTAATGCAGCGTCCCAAGCAAGAACTGGAGAAGTATAATACCAGGCGGGATCTAGACCATAGTTCTCACTACATACATCTCTAAAATTCTCAAATACATCAGCAAGCAGGAGAACATCACTTACTTTATATAAATCGTGGTATTCTCTAAACGTTTTAAATCCGAATTCATTCCATACCATCTGTGCGTGGTTGTAGTCTTCATCACTAATGTCTGAGTCGTTAAGTCTCGAATAGAATGCTGACTTTGGTGGTAGTTCTGTTTCATTCAATCGATCGATGGAATTAATAAATTCATAAGGGTATAAACCTTTTCTAAGCAAAGAGATCGAGCTGATTACCAGTATAGTGTTTGCTTATATTCTTACACTGGTCTTTGCTCAGGTTCCTCGATAAAGCGTCGAGAGTCGATGCCATGAATCTAAAACTATCGATGAAACGTAATTCTCGTCTAGCCTCTACTTCCTTATTTTCTTTATTTACAAACTTATCAACCACAACTTCTCTGCTAAATTATATATATTTTTCTTCGTTGGTAGGAATACAATTAATCTTTTCGTTATCATCACCTCGTAATTTCTTTATGAATAGATGACTGTCATAACCGGATAGATTATGGAACAATGCTGGGACAAAATTGGGGACTTTATAGTTTAGATTACAGTTTTTATGTGCGGCACCTCTAAATTTACCGGTTAAATGACAATGGTCTCTAACTCGATCATCACCCAGTTCGCCTTCGCATATGTGACAAACTGTAGCCTAGTCGTAAAGCGCCTGATCTTTATTTGTGAATATAATTTTCTTTGGAAATTTAAATCGATTATAAATATCTTTTATATTATCTATAAGAGTGTCTATAAATATCTGGGCTACATCATCGTCTTCGCTCTCCGCTGTGAACATTACGGGAGCTTGCGAATATAGGTCATCGTTAAAACATTTGATATAATAGCAGAAAGAACTTGGGACGTGTTTTTTGTATTTGTTGGTGTAGGACATGCTGGGATCTGGTTGACAAGTGTCTATAGGTTTTATTAATGACTCAAAATCGGCGTACACGACAAATGGGACTCTCGTCTTTCTATAATAATTTTTGAAACTCAACATAGTTCCTGGTTCTGGAAGTTCTATCTTTTGAGCGTCGTGTTGGGAACAGTATTCGGTGTGCCTGTGTAGCGAATCTATTCTACTGAATCCAATCAAACATCTTTTACAATAGTGCATCGAAGTGTATGAGTTTTCTCTATGAACCGCCATCAATCTGTTAAAGTTCTTTATCCAATAATAATGCTTCTTTTCTCCATCAGAAATGACTAATAGATCTACACACCTATTACTCTCATGCTTTGATAAATATAGTGGGAATAGGTAAACATAGTTCTCATAACCGAAGACATTAATACTAATTTTATTATTTCTCTCAAATTTGCTTATCACGTTAGAATCCGCTGCTACTGGGAATTCGATGCCAGACCAATCAAGTTCTTCAGACTGCTTGATTAATTCTTTCGTAATTCTTTCTGGATTGCCGTCAACCGGATTTAAGGCTCTCGTTACACACCACTTGAAGCATTCTTCGTCTTTGTTCTTCATATTAATAATACCCTTTTTACTCGCTAAACATTTCGGTAGTGGAATGTAAGAACTGCCTTTCAGCGGTTTATAAACAACTGTGTTGATGTCTAATTTTTGAACCGCTCTAAGTCTCCAGTTACTGCCGTGCATCTGGAAGGCTGCCATAGACTCTAGGATTTTATCTTTCGCATTATTAAATATTTCGCTCGGGTTGGTAGAGTTTAAAACAACTTCGGTCATAGAGACAAATGGAAAATCCTTGGTATCTACTTGTCCGGATTTCATATCTACACGCTCCATTGTACAGGTAAGGAAAAAATTGACCTTAGTCTGGCGATTTCTAGACAAAAGGTCTTCCAGTTGTGGATGAGCTGCTTTGAGAAAAGATGTGGCGTCAATTCCGCTTTCGCCTTCGACCTTGTATTGTTTCGTGAAACCCTTGATAGCTGTAGCCGACTCTTTTATTTCGCGTGTTTTCATAGGAATTTTACTATCGGTCAGAGAGAAATTTAGTTCTCCACATCGTGATACGACAATTGATGTAGAAAGAGAGAATCTTGATGGTCTCATCAAAAATTTAATAAAATTACGAGAATCATGGGACAAATTATTTGATGAATGTGAACTTGTTGACCAAGTTATTGGCATCAGCTGTTCTTCTCAAGCTGTTAATGACGCAGGCAACAATAATAATGATCAAACTGCTCAGGTACGTGATCGAAAGCTAAACGAAAAAATGAAAGCCCGCAGACATTCACCAACTGCAATTGATGAAACAATTATACTTGTAAAGTCTGCAAGGGATGAATCTCTTCCCCTATATTTAATTGTTGCTATGAGGATTTTTTTCTTCCAGCTTCCGTTGCAAGTGCAGAGTGACTGATCATTCACTGTACTAAAACGAGTGAAAAACTTTCAGCGGGCAACAATGTGTCAAAACAGAGTCAATGGATCGACAATATTGGCCCTTGAAGCGAAATTGGCAAAAACTTTTAACTTTGATTCAATTATTGATTCCTTTGCAAGCAAATAAGCCACAATGGCCCTCTTAAAAATTAATTGAGTATATTAAGGTAGAACTAGGGGGAAAAGAAATAGAAATCTAGTTAATAAAACCAAATGTGTTTTGTTGATAAATGTGTTAACAATTACAGAAAAAATTACAAGTAATCAAAGGGTGCAGGACCCTTTATTTTTTAGGGGTGGAGACCCGGGTCATTTGTCCCCTTTTTCCCACTCAGTTGGCCTGCGTACACCATAAAATTGACAAGACATATTTTCTGATGAAACCATAGTGAAGTGTTTAATCGGTTAAAGTCAAGCTAGACTGTTTCTCTCGTCTTTTCCTTCTTTCTTCTGCTTTATGAGTTCCAATAGGTCGACAAGTTTCGTTATGTTATCATTCTGCAAGACATTCAGAGATAGATAGATAGATAGATCGATTTATACATATATAGATAGATAGATAGATAGATAGATAGATAGATAGATCGATTGATACATATATAGATAGATAGATAGATAGATAGATAGATAGATAGATATATGGATAGATGGATGGATGGACGGATGAATAGATAGATATATAAACAGACAGACAGTCTGACAGATATATAGATATATAGATAGATAGATAGACAGACAGACACCCGGACGGACGGACGACGGATGAATGGATGGATGGATGGATAAATAGATATATAAATAGGTAGATGGATAGATAGGTAGAAGGGCAGATAGGGAGAGAGAAATAGATAGATGGTCTGTCTTCTCTGATGCAGTTTTGTGTAGCGCCGAGATGTTGCTGAGTCGAACCCTACATAAGTTACAAAAGTTACATTACACTGCCTAACAACGAGAATATTTACAGTTCAATTTCTCCTCTCAAAGACTTTAAGGCTAAAAATTAGCTCTTATATTCACCTGGATCTGGAGTTGCAACGTATTCTAGGTTGAATCCCTCGTGCACAACAGTGTCATCAGCGTAGAACCAGACAAGTACTTGAGTGCAGCTGGGAATGACCTGCTTCGCTGGAATGGTGGTTCCCGTAAAGCGATACGACCCATAATCTGCATTGTCCAGGCAGCTAAGCTGAAATGGAACAAATGTGAATCTACATTTATATTGGCAACTGCTGCGATGGGCGAGAGATCTGTAGGAAGTAGAAGAATCATCCTCTACGATCCCAGCTGTTTATCTCCCATTGACAGTACATTTACCTCAAACGTGTTACTCTTATCCATTGATAATAATTATAATAGTAACGATAATAAAATTTTAGTATGAACGAATGATGACAAATTATTACAGGAGTCGATTTCAACTGTCGGCAGCAATGCAAGGTGCCCATTACGTTAGATGGAATTTGAGTCCATGGTTACGCTCAGAGCCAGCCAATCGCCGCTCTGTCCAAACAGACTAAAATAGAACTAATATGCTATGCTTCCTACTAGTGTTCGTTAGTTCAAAGGAAAGTTCAGGATTGCACGATTCCCTATTAGAGTCAAAATAAAAATTGCGTTTGGGACCCCACTCTGCCTCTTCCGAGGTTTGGACTTCTACACACCAAATACATCATTCCCCACTATACAAATTTATTTTGTCTACCGACCACATAATTATTCCGGAATTAACTTGCTTCACAGGTTATCGGTTTATCGTTCCACGAATCCGACAATGGTTTTCAGGACACCCTCTCGTCAGAAAGCTTATATTTCATAACCCACCTCAATCCCAACTGTAATTCTTTAGCGTCCCGTTTGTTCAGCACAACTGCACTGCAGATGTCATTATGAATTTGAATTTATATGAATTTAGTATAGCGCCCCTTCAAGACGACTACTCAGAGGGGCTCCCGATCCAGGTCCGAGCAAAAATAAGAGTCTTGAGGTGTCGATGAAATGTATCAGAAGGTATCCTAGGACGGGAGTGGATGACCGGAGAGAGACCATTCCACGCTGTAGGGCCAGCAATGGACTGTGTCATGGTTGTGCGAGCAAAAGGTACAAGGAGAGTATGTTGATAGGCTGTACGTAAAGATCGACGACCCGGACATGCTGTGACAGAAGCAATAAGGAATTTCAAGCAGACTGGAGCCCAACCCAATAAACAGCTCCTACAAATGAACATTGTCTGAAATGAATGCGCTGACAGACAGGGATCCCATGTAACGTGTCTCGCATGTAACCAGAGACCGGGGCAAATTTAGGAATGCGACCAATCAGTCGCGCTGCCGCACATAAGACACGCTCAAGGCATAGAAGGCGAGACTGAGGAAGGTCAACAAGAATGGCAGAGCAGTAGTCCACACGGTTTAGGACAAAGGCATAAACAAGAGTGGAGACAGCAACAGTGGAAAGAGAGCGGGTGACAACACTCAGCTGGCGCAACTGGTAATAGTATGCACGGGTGATCCCATTGATATGCTTAGTGATAGAGAGTTTTTGATCCAGGACCACTCCCAAATCTCGAACAGAGGTGCTGAAAGTGAAAGAAGAAAACCTAGTTGAAAGTGCATTTAGGTCGATTTTGGCCAACTGTTGAGGGGTGCCGAGCCAGTTATAGGTGGTCTTGGTAGCGTTAAGACGGAGCCGATTGGAGGACATCCAGGAAGTGAGAGCAGTAAGAGCATTTGACATGAGTTGGACTGCATCTGTTGCCTCTTTAGCAAGACAGTGCACGTAGGATCGGATATCATCAGCGTATGAATGACTGCGGAGTGAGTATAGGAAAAGAAGAGGTCTCAAATCAGCTGTGAAGAAGAGATAGAGTGGGGACCCAAGACTGAACCCTGTGGGAGACCAAGGAGAGCGGGAAGAGAGGAAGGAAAGTGAGGTGAAGCGACCCGAAAGGTAAGAGGAAAGCCAATCAAGGGGAGTAGCAGAGATGCCAAAAGAAAGACGGAGACGGCGCAGTAGAATCTGGCGATCAACAGAATCGAAGGCAGCACTGTCGTCATAAAGAGCCAGAGGTGTTACCTCCAATATGTCGATTGCGCAGCAGATTTCAGATAAAAGATGGAGAAGAAGGGTCTATGTAACTCAAAGTACGAATCGAACAACACTACCTGCTTCAGCAATCAGCACTGCCTCACTGGAATCTCTCTCTTCGTCTAAGGATCGTTCGCACGAAAGGAAACCTTAATGGTTCTCGTAGTTATGGGTAAACTTTACGCGAATCCTAAGAATGTTAACCGAAAGGAACGGCGGCAATCCTTTCGAATATGGATTTTCCTCTGGCCATTAGTCACTCAATGGCAGATGGAGAAGTGCTGAAAATAAGGAAGCTTAAATTGAATTGAGTTAAAACAACAAATTGTTACATATTAGGAAAAAGTTAATCCAATTGGGCAACCTGAATATCCAACTCGGGGATTAAAATAAGATCAAACTGGTATATCGGCCTATATAAAAGACCATTAAAGCAGAGGTTTTCAAGCTTTTATAAGCTGTGGACCCCGTAGCACGTCGTGGTTAGATGGTGGACCCCTATTCAGTAAATTTGGCCAATCGGCATTATTATGTTTTCAGCCATGTCACCAATTCTTCTGCTCACAGTACTATCAGAAAATGCAATGCGTTTCAGTTTCTCACCACATGCCTTTCCCAGTATAGCCTCACACAAATGTCATGTCACTGCTGCTCTTAATATGAGCTCTTCCGCAATTGTGTGAGACTTTCTCGTTCGTGCTATTCGCAATGCTACCAAATATAATGCACGTAGAGCTTTCTCATTTACTGTGGCGAAAGCTGTTATTTTGCCTTTCTGCTTTAGACCTAAGTTTTGCTCCGTTTGTCACTCGAAATATTCCTTTGGCTTATCGGCAACATCTGCTTGCGCTGTCGTTATATGGCGCTTTAATTTCGCGCGTTTCATCGACTCATTAGACATAGTGCTTCCACACAAATAACACAAAGAGTTTGATCAGCTTCTGTTACGACTGCAATGAAACCATTAAGGAATACTCTGGATTATACTTGCGGAATTTCTTCTTTTTCTCACATTTATCTTTATCATCAGAATCTTCTGATATCTGATCAGCTTTCCTCTTTAATGTATCCATCGTTAAGAAGAACGTTGAAAAATATTAATATTATATCTAAAAAATTACTTTTAGCAGCAATGGCGTCTCTGTTGGTACGTCACAACTACAATAACGCGCACTAACAACAACATTGGAAGGAACTAATGTTACTAGAGTACCTAGACATCAGTAAGTAATAACCATAGAACGCATAGATAGCTAGTTGTTTCTATAATTTATGCCGATAAAGAAAACATTGCAAATGTACTACTTTTATTATTTTTTGGACCTGCTTGTGGACCCCTTGGCAACAAGCAACGGACCCCAAGGGGTACGCGGACCACAGTTTGAAAACCTCTGCATTAAAGTGCTATTGTCTGTCCGTTGTTGCATTAGCAGTTACTATTGTGTACAATGCTGTCCGTGAAGTGGACTAAATCTTACGTAGATGACTAGACTGTATTGTGAGACTTATTTAACTACTTGCCTCAACAAAATCGCAGCATTCCTCCACGTTCATGTATTGAAAGGTAATGGAAAAGGTACTCTTCACACGAGCCCAGATGATGTTAGAGCAATTTTGGTTGTTGTCGTGGCTGTTAGGATAATTCGGAGACGAGACATAACCGTGTGACCCAGTGTACACAGTGTCACCACAACCTAAAGAAAGTGCCAATTATTTATTGAATCGGATTGATAACGACGAAAAGAAGAGTAGTTCAACAGCGGTTTAAGGTGGGAGTTGGTAACATGGTATGAGGTTCATGGAAGTCGTTACATAAATTTTTTAATGCAGACATCAAACCTAGATCTGCTAAAAAAATACTCCCATTTGAAAATCTCTCTCTGAATACACTTTTTACTATTTGCCTTGATTAGTTTTATGCGCCTGTAGTATTCATATCTAGAATTAATCCTGTAACTCTTTCATTTTCTTAACATATTTTCCCAATATTTCCACACTACAATATCACATCGTTATAGTCGAGAACCGATATCTCGACACTTTGAAATGCTAGGGCATTGAACAGGAGTGTTTTGCGCCATCAAATCTTAGGAAGATTTAATATCTTGCTTTCGTTCATTCCTTGCCACATTAGTCTTCCAAACACCACGTAGATAACCCATTTGTTCGCTATAGTGAGATGTTCGATGAGCTCGGTTAACCCTTTTAAATGAAAAAAATACCCACGACATGCAATTCTTCAGAGTCTTCTGCAATGTCATTATTATTCCGATATCTTATACGATTTTTAAGTATTTCAGTTTATTTTAAAAAACGTTTGTAATCCGTGTTATTTCTGTCTTATTATCATTGATTCTGTATCTAGCAGTTTGCTGAGACCGTGGTATTTGAGAGTTGTATGAGGCTTCTGAAGTAATTCAGTTCATTTTCAGCAATGTTTCCGTACTCGCTCTTAAGCAATTCCATTCAGTTCAATTATGCCTAGGGTCATGTGTGGTGATGTCGGAAATTGTTTCTTTTAAGAGACGCTGAATAAATCCATGGTTACAATTACAGCTACGCAAAAAGTGTCAAGGCAGCATAGGCTGGACTTTGATGATCCTCACCTCCGAGGCTGATATGGTAATCCAGGCTGAATCCGGTGGAGACTGTTGCACCGTTGGTGCTAAAGCTGACGTTTGCCAGACTGCACCCAGGAATAGAAAATGGTTGGGGTAGCAATGATCCAGAATATTTCACTGAAGGGTAGATCGGGTTTGTTGCACAGCTGATCTATGGCAGAAAATATAAAAACACATATCGAAAGTTTTTTGTGCGCTTTATGTAGGCCTACTGCGCATCCTAATTGCTTCTTAAGAGAAATTTGGCGCACAAATCAACACTGTACATCGTATACATTAATACTATTTTATTTACTAAGCACACAAATTGGTAGTTTATTGATATGTATTTATTGCAATCAAACCAACAGAAATGGGAAGAAGCCAACGACCAGGGGCCTTTCTTTTCATACATATTACTATAAAGCACGTCCAATTCCCTCAAGGGGTCCGTGACTGCTCTGCCTAGGAGTTTTTCTGCCTGGAGCCATGAATTTCTCTGCTAAGGAGCCCGGAATTTCTCTGACTGGAGCCCCTAATTTCTCTGCTAAGGGGCCCGGTATTTGTATGCCTATTGGGACCCACGATTTCTGTTGGCGGGTGATTGCAATCAAAAATGTATAACATTGCATTATTTTTGTTTACTGAGGTCTTGTGCAGCATAAAGAAAAAAATACGCATTCAATAGTTGATTGATTTTTTACATATGCAGATTGCTAGATGCCTAAATTTATATAAAAAATGATGAAAGAAGCTTCGATACAGACAAAACAAATCTTGTTGACCACTCATTTGAATATCGTTAGCACAACATTTTATGGCTTGGCGGCAAAGCCACAATTTGCCAACGTAGACATAATCATGCATGTCATTCATGTAAAAATTGTACAATTGTTATTACAAATTATGTTATTATTGAATTGTATTAATGTTTTACGTGAAATCTCAATCTGAGTGCATAATACCAGCTTTTCCATGAACGCTGCTATGTGTAAGAAGGTATCAGCAGAGATACAAAGAGAAGCAGCAAGTCTAGTGGCTAAAAGACCATGGAATATTGGCAGAAGTAGGCAACGGAGCTGCAAAGGAGCGTTTCGCTTATGACGAGGAAGTATGGAAAGGGAAGGATGGGTGGATTAGAGAACAAATTCTTCGATTTTGAGGGAAAAGCCTGAGGAATCATTGGTGGAGGAGCCTGAGGCAGATGATGGTGGATGAGCGACGATATTGGCGGAGGAAATTAGACCTTGTGGAATACAGAAGGAAGATGGTTCCAAAGTCGAGGTACAGCTAGGGAAAGAGGGGACGTGAGGGTGATCGAATAAATCGGGCAATTAGATGGAAAATTATGGATTGTTCGCGATGAAACAATACTAGAAATAATAAACGATAAAAGATATACTAACTGTCACATAATCGCAACACTCTTCAGTGTTGAACGCCTGAAAAATGATGGCAATCGAACTCGACGCTAATGTAGCATCAACGTAGTAATCACGGCAGAGGTCGTTGGAATAATTATCAGGGTAGTTCGGTGAACTGATGACACCAGACGGATCGTAGTAAGATGCGTTTCTACAATCTGTGACCACAAACCAGTTCAATCAATTATGCGCCCGTCATAGATAATATGAAAGTACACAAGTCCACATGGTGGAATGATATAATAATAATAATAATAATAATAATAATAATAATAATAATAATAAAAAAAATAAAAATAATAATAATAATAATATAAAAATAATAATAATAATAATATTAAATAAAGATCCGTTGGCAATGCCAATGATGAATAACACTATATGTGACATAATAATAATAATAATAATAATAATAATAATAATAATAATAATAATAATAATAATAATAATAATAATAATATAGATCAAGGTCGGATGATGCAACCACGCAATTTTTTACTTCTTATAAACTACTAGCTGAATTGCTAAAAAGGTTTGGGGCTGATACTGTTACACATCGCCTACGGCGTATCGCCTGTATTTTAAGCAACAACGAAGATCGTGTTTAAGCAAGTATAATAAAAGAAATAATGATTATTCACCTAAAGTAGTCGCTGGAGTTGATAAGAAATGTCTTAGGCCATTACTGTTACTCGCCGCCTACATTGTCTTCACATCAAGAGAAAAATTATCATTCTAGCTTAGTTCTGATGGAAGTTATATATATCTAGATAAAAGATTACTACGCACTGCGGAAAGTGTTTATTGGAGATAAATGCGTCTAGAGTTGGCAGAGTAGAATTATGGAATTTTGCGTAGGCCTATACATTGTGATCGGTTGCCCGTAGAAAATCTGCGTTTAACTCTTCCGTATCTGACTTAATTGCATTGAGAAACTTCGCACTATAGTAGCCCATAATTATGTAAAATAATTATTATTTATTTTAAGCAGCAACGAAGATCATGTTTAAACAATCGTAATAAAATGAATAATAATTATCCATGCGCTTTATAGCTAACGTTTTAAAGACGTTTGGCATAATTTAGGTTAACGTTGAGAGAGCGCCTCTGATGGTGTCCGATCACATTTGTCTTGAATGGCGCTATGCAAATTAGCAATTGCAATTACACAAATTAATATTTGTGAGTCGCTTTAACTTATCTCAGAAACTAAAATTGCGAGAGAAGTTGTGGTAGAACTGTTCGAGTTGAAAGTGGACAAAGCTATTGCTAACGCTATGAGACAATTAAATGAGCCTCATTTCGATCTTTACGAATCCGTTGTATTCTAAAATTATAGCGTGAACGCCGACATCACCTTTCAAAGTCTTATGCCTGTTACAATACAAATGGTTGCATCAGATATTGTCACGTAGGCCTAATTGTCAGCAGGTGTCGTGCATACTTTTTGCGAATTCCGCCCACCCACAATTACATGTACTTGTCTCCAATATCATCCTTCTAGGAACAATTCTTTATTCATTTATTTTATTCTGATATTTGATATCGCCCTTCTTCCAACATTTTTTGCTCAGAAGTCCACACGCCTCGACGGCGCAATAGCAGTTGTAGGCCTACTGCAGAGCAATTGTTCATGAAGGACTTGCTCAAGGTCCCTACACAGCGACTCCTCGGACGAGGGTCGAACCCGCTCACTGAGCGCACACTGAGCGTTACGGGCCGACCTCTCTTCGTGCCACTCCATTGCTACTGTATTAATTACAAAACAGTATTATTGCTTCAAGCCTTCAATTAACTGACTAGTTTAAAAGTTCATTTATTCATTGCATAATGCAGAAGCACGTGCCCAAATGATCAGTCATGCGTGACATCAAAGTGTTCTTCATGACACACGGGATCACCCTAGAGCATCCTAATGAAACATGCTTTTTAATAACGAACATATTCTCAACAAAGGCATTTAGATTATCCCCGCTCGTTTAGTTGTTCGGCTTAAGAAGCCGCTTCTGGCCAAGTTGTTTAGATAATCGCTCAGGTTGTGGCTTGAAGGTGACCAGCGTCAGAGCTACAAGTTGGGCTTACATTATCACAATGGGAAAGAAGTCTCAGAGTGCGCATAGGATATGTGGGAAAGGAAACTAGACACTCTATGCATGCGACTGCCAAAGACCCATAGTTTACTAAAACAATCGATAAATTTGTGGAACTAGTCAAGAGGATGTATTATCTACTATATAAAGAAGAAAAGTATGTTTATATCTATATATAACTATGTATGTTCCGCCGAAACTTTTTATCCACTGCACCGATTGTTCCCAAATTTTGCACGATTACTTCTTGCCACCCGAAACAAACATAGGGAGGCTCGCGATCCCAAAATTTTACACCCTCCCCATTTTCTCCTCAAACTTTGCGACAACTTACCAAAATCACCCGTTTCCCAGACGCATTACCCACATTCCCCAAACGCCTTAATTCTAATTATAGCAATGCCGACCTTGCTCCTCCAAGTAGCGTCGCTTAAACGACGAAAAAAGTTTTAAAAAAACTGAACAAGGTCGCCATCACGTCATCAGATCTACATTGTGAGCTATCTGATTGGTAAGAAATTTGGAGTTAAGAACAGATTTGTTATCAGTGAGTTCAGCTCTCATAGAATTTTGCTGTACACACACACAAACACATGCACCTACACACTCACACCTAAACACACATAGGCTTACACACATATGAGCCTACACATTACCCACATACAAACACACACCTAAAAGCATCAACCCACACATCTACACATACACGTATGGACCATCACACGCATACGCACACCCACAAAACACAGTGGCCGATCGGTTAGAGCGGTCAGCCCGTAACGTTCAGTGTGTGCTGAGCGCGCGGGTTCGAGCCTCGTCCGGGGCGTCACTGTTTAGGGACCTTGAGCAAGTCCTTCGCGCACCATTGCTCTGCAGTACAACTGCAATTGCGCCGTCGAGGAGTGTATGTATGCACTTCTGTGCAAAAGATGTTGGAAGAAGGGCGGTATCAAATTTCGGTAATAATAATATCATATGTATAATTAATTATTGCAATTCCCGCATAGAATAGATCTACAACAAAAGCAAAAGATTATTCTGCTCCTCGTTTAAGTTAGACATACTTTGTCCACCGCTGCAGGCCTCCGTTGTTTCGTCTGACCAGTCGCCGCAGTTGTCGTAGTAATCACACACCATTTCTTTTGGAATACATCGACCATCAATTGCACACCTGAACTCATCAGCCGAACATTCACCTGGTTAATATTTTCATGACATTATGACATCAATTCACTATATTTGGTGAGCACACATACACACACACGCACGCACACACACACACACATACATATATATATATATATATATATATATATATAGCACTCTGTCCTTCTCCGAGCACCTCTTGCAGTTGACGCGCTCATGTTACTACCACCTGAGACGCCTGAGAGCCATTAGAAGATCTGTATCCTCACCTGTATTCACAACAATGGTCCCTGCCTTCATCTGTTGTCGCATTGACTAAGCCTACTGCAATTCACTATTTGCTGGACTCCCCAAGGCACGCTTATCTTCCCTGCAGTCTGTTATGAACTCTGCAGTCAAACTCATTGCTCGTCTCCCTCGTTACTCCCACATTTCTACCTGCATGACCGACGTCCTACACTGGCTTCCAATTTTCTCTCGCATCCAATACAAGGTACTCCTCTTTGTCCTTAGAACTCAAAAAGGTAAAGCTCCTAAGTATCTCTGCGAATTAATGCGAGAAACTCTGTCTGCAGTATCCTCCAGCCCTCTCCGGTCTTCGGATCGACTGGATCTTCTTGTTCCGCTGGCAAGGACTGCTATAACTCAACACCGTGCTTTTGCCATTGTGGGCCCTTCTATGTGGAATGACCTGCCCCTATTATCCGTAGCAAGTTTTTAATCGGGCTCCCACCCGCATCCCTTCGCTGCCTGAAGAATTTTTCATTTACTCGGGGCTGTCACGCTGTCACTTCTGAATAGTACTGAAAGAAGCGCTATATAAATAACCAGATACGATACGATATATATATGCATATATGTGTTTTGTGTGTGTGTGCGTGTGTTTTTGTGTGTGTGTTTGTGTGTGTGTGTTTGTGTGGTGGTTCTCGGTGTCTTAACACATGGCAAGGTTAACGAGGTGACGAAGTCTTCGTTTCGTTCTCTGCAGGCCTAGAAGAGAGGGACTATGGGAAGTTGTAGAGGACTGTCTGCTTTGCTGTCGGAAATCTAAGGTTGTACGTTCTTATGAATGATTTGATTGAAATTCTACTTTTTATTACTTTTAACGAGCTTCTTCTCGTCAATCACAGGCATATCCAACAACATACACGTAAACCTGCCTGTTAAATAGGAGCTGGATTGCTGAAAGAATGATGCTTAAATGGAAGCTGGATTGAAAAGAATCAGGCTTAAATGCTTGAATGGAAGCGGGATTGATGAAAAGATTGTCACCTAAAGGGTTCCACTAGGCGTCGAATTCTCACATCCATCACGCTTCTATTTAATCTTGATTCTTTTCATCATTCCAGTTCCCAGTTTAGCAGAATTATTTTAATTGATATTGCTTCATATTACCTTATATTTTGCATCAGGTGTCTGTGCCAAAACGTTCTGCCCCAAAACGTCCTGCTCTGTAGTAGTATTATCACTTTAACTATTAGATTAAACCTACCTGTGTGATAAGCTGTGTAGTAGAGGCTGAATCCACTTTGACAGATCGGCACTTCGTAGGTCGCCAATCTGTATTTTAGCCAATTCGATGAGGAATAGATCGAGTAAGATGGCGTGTAGTAGCCGCAAAATTGCGCTTGAAACAGATATACATGTAACAGTGCATTTACAGCTAAGACGGCAGTGATTTTAATTGAAAGAAACTAAAGTACGATCAAAAGTGCGGTCCAAAGTAGAACTGAAAATCAATAACCTATTAAAACATTTGCGTGGAATCTAAATCTCGAATATTCAATTGATTTATTCTTCAAATATAATTGACTAAAGTTGTGATTGTGAATTACAACTAACTGTCAATCTTAAGTATGATTATATTGTCAATAAAAATTGATAAGTATTTGCTATTCATACTTGGGTCGGTATCTCCAATAACTTCTAGAGTGCCCCAGTCGCAGTTACATTTTAGGTACTCGATCCTCATCGTGAGATGGTATCCCGTGCTGGCGTTTACGGTGATAGTACAAACCATGTTCTCGTTAATGCAGCCATCTGTGTCCACCCAAATGAAACCGCATCTACTCCATCCGCCTTGTCCCGCCGTTATCACTCTGTCTCCACAAGGATTCTGAATGTAGGCTAAAATATTTGTGCATAGGAAATTATCTAAATTCGAAGTAAATTCAGGTTATTTTTGCTATACGATCGCAAACATCAAGACGAAATAATTGACGCCTGTATACGCGTTGCCTACATGATGTGACTACGAACCCTAATGGGTGGGGGATACGGTGCAATTGGATGAAGATTAACATTTTCATTGACAGCACATAGTAGGCATATACTCAACAAGGGTGGTCTTCAGTGACTTCTAAGATGCGTCGTTGTGAACGCAGGCAATAAACTTTCAGCTGTAGGCCTATTCGCTTTACGTCACTCTGTGTGCGTGTGTGACCACAATTGGAGACTCGTCTAACTATGCATTTGCATCGATAAACCGATATAATACTCCTCTGCCTTTAATGACACTTTACACCGTGTAAGTTAGCGCAGTTTGCTCCTCAATCGGCACTACAGTTATCGTCAACGCTATCGTCGCCGTCAGTGCTATTGTCATCGTCATTTTCGTCTTCATCGCCGTCGTCGTCTTCGCTATCAGATATCAATGTGTAGTGACTAAATTATCAATAATCGTTATTCCAATTGTTAAAATAATGAGCCAGTTTTTCTTACTGAGATCGTAGACAACTTCGCGGCCATCAACAGCATAAACACTTCTCTCATCAACACGAGATGCTAGTGCATGTAGGAATATCAGACTCCAGATGAAGCAGCGTGCACCGAGCAACCCCATGACTTCTTCGTGACAAAGCAACTAAAACTATCGAGAATGTGTCATATCGTGCGTCGTCTACATGCATATCACGCTATGCAAGTTTTAACAGATCGTGGAGGTCTATATCCTTTGTGATTAAATTGTCAATCTTCTTTCTCGAAGCGGCCATTGTCGGTCTAAGGACTTATATGTTGATAAAATTTAATCAGATGGACATAGGTTCTAGTTGCACACTCGACCTGAAAACAGAGAGAATACTGATATTTTATCAACATTGAAAAGACATTGAGATGGTAACTCAAGTTGAGGTCATCTAAATAATCACAAGTGACCTTCGATATTCGTTAGATGTAAAATAGAGAATATCATGATTGAACGAC
>OY365810.1:27700105-27710105 GCA_959347315.1 Bimastos eiseni | reverse complement strand
AAGTTTGTGAAGACGAGCACCAGAGATGTTCTGACTTCGATGAAATAAGTTGCATGAAGTCAATGATATCCGAATATCTTAAGGCCTGTCTATAAGATAACATAGTCACATTTTGCCCAGTAAGCGATGTCGCTTCGAGAGGTATATCACAGGCTACTATTTGCATGTTATTTATTCATTCATTATTTGCATTTATATAGCGCTACCTTGCAGGGCTTATGTAGCTCATTGGTGTCACTGATTGCGTGTTATTGACTGGGTTTCATTGGTCAATTATGGGCCTACTGGGCTTCATTGAATGTCATTGGATATCAATGTGTGTAAAAAACGCTGTCACTGCAACGCGTCAGAAGTTTCAGACAGTTATCTTAGATTTGGGAAACAAATTAAATTTAAAAAAATTTTTTCATCAAGTAAGTTTCGGAATAGTTAAAAAGACGGATATGGACCTGCTTGTTCGCCTCGTACTGGCTGCAGTGCCAGAATTTTTAGCTTACATTAAGCCCATTTCATCAACATTCATTAATCTGAGTCATTCGAACTTGAAAAATCCAGAAGTGCTTTGGTAAACGTTTTTCGAATGATAATGGTCTGATGATCACTGACATTCTGGTTGCTGCATTTGCAAACACGGAAACTGATAATCCAAGTGTTCCTTCAGATAGGCTAATTGACGCTGAAGGGGAATTCTAATTGGTGAAAATTGATTAGACGATTAATTAAATTTTATTAAAAGTAAAACCCACTAAACTAGAACGATGTTGACAGAACATTTATAATTATAATCTGTTACTATGTTTAGACGATACAAATTAACACTTTTCCCGATTTATGCATTTTATAAATAGTTATTGGACAGGTAAGTTATAACTGTTATATACACAGAAGCATAAACATCAGTTCTTAATCGTATATTATGCTCTATCGCAAAGTATCTCTAGTGTGTCATTCAAAAAACTGATCTGCAGATAACGAAAGAAGAAACGATTGTGATTATCAATGTCTGCAAGTGTTTAGCATTTCTTTATGCAAACCATCAGCATTTCTTCCGAAAATTGTCAGCTCTGTAGTATTCCCTTCTGATAGAAGGCCTGTCAGTTTGGGTAGCCATTGTTGTTGATTATTGCCTGGTAGGAAGGTGGTTTGTTGTGATCCAACTCCTCGTAAACGCCTGAGTAGACGGAGTTGATGTACGTATAATCCGGAGGTGACTCGGCATAAGTTGGAGGACCAATCGGTACAGTTGAGGCCATCTCGGGCTAATATGAAAAATAAAATCAATGACGTCGTACAGTCAAACCAAAAAAAATAGCTGATACAAATGTGTTAAAACAAAATGTGCCAAGAGCGTCTTGTCAAGTTAACATTGAGAGCAACTGAGCGAATCCCGTTCGTTTTATTGATCATCCACATAATTGAATTTAATTATTTGAGGCAAAGGACAACTCTGAGTATTGAATAGGGAGATCCATCTGTGAGAATCTAATGAATTTGTGAGGCTTTAAATCTATTTCTGATTGGAAGATTAATTATCGTCAATGCTGATATTTTGCATCAGATCAAGTGCAGCGTTGGAAACATCATTGTGTCTGAGACACAAAGAAGATTGGTGTCCCAAAATGAAACGTGATTACTTTAAGATTCATCGATGAACTAACAGCATTGTGTGAAGCCAAAAGGAACAAAAATGTTCCACCTATCTATATCAAAAGAAGCCGATAGTTGCCGTAGTCATAGGCAGACGCAGTGACATCATTGTTATGACGTCAAACATCAGCAGGTAGGGTCTACAACACTTAAATGAGATGCAATATTTATTTTTGGTAGCTTTTTGTCACATATCAACTTACCGCACATCGATTTGTACTACTTCCTCGTCGAGGCGTCGAATTGTGATGACGACGGTGTGACCTGTCGTATAGGCAATAGACGAGGAAGGCTATGCAGGACAGGCCGACCAAAGCGCATGTCACGCTGATTGCTGCGATCGCACCGGAAGCTAAAATTAAGGAACGACAGTAACACAGTAGTACAAGAGCATCATCACAGTAGAACGAAATCAACAGCAGCTACCATTGTGGTTGCTATTACTATTCATTCTGTTTGTACCTCAGATGCGCCTCTTTATCTTAGTTAAACGTCTTGTCCTATCTATTAAAGGCCTCGTAAATAGTAAAAGCGAGTACATTCATTCATTCACAAGCGTATACTTGATGTTGCTGCTTATTCAGGTTAACGGCGAAGTTAATCCTATCTGCATGAGTGCTACATAAAGTAGGCCTAGTTCCGTGTGGCCTACTAATCACTCTATTATTATCGCTATTGATAATATCATCATTTTTAAAGTTCCGATAACTATGGCTATTAATAAAACACGTGGGTTACGCATACAACATAATTAGCAAATGTTGAGAAAGTCACAGTAGGCTAATCAAATGTTGCACCATTATGAGCTTCACCATCATCGCCAGCGTAGAGAATTGGGAACGGTTTGTTAATAAGTTGCGAATTAGACAGGTGAGATTGGGTTGATGGAGTGATGGAGCGGCATAACTGTAACCAACACATTGTATGGATGCTGTTGCAGCTGCTCAGTTGCCGATGATGATAATGGTTATCAGAGGTGTAACAAGGTTTTGAAAAGTGGGGAACATAAATAAAAAATATGGCGCGAAGCGCAAGAAATGTTTTTGCCCCCCACTTTTTGAATTTTGCCCCCCAGAAATTTGAAAAATGGGGGCACAAATTATTTTTATTAAGGTACTCTTAAAAAGCCATTGGATAAACATAAAAAAGAACCGATTTGGGGGCACATAGGGGGCACTGAGCACTAACACTGGAGGGGGCTTTGCCCCTCCAGTTTTGAAACTGGGGGCAGGTGCCCCTCTGCCCCCCCCGCTTGTTACACTCCTGATGGTTATAGTGATGGCGATCAGTCGCTTTACGATAATTTTATAGATTCTTCAGCCGCTTCAGCGTATGGCCTATTCGACTCTTTTAGACATTTATGGGCTTCAGCCTTCAGGGTTATAAACCCAGAGCATCTGATTTTAAAATACCAGGTGGTCTAAAGATCGATCGCGAGGGATTGAGGAGACAAGCAATGCGCAGTCAAACATGGGAGCTTTTGTGTACAAAGTGTATTTTCTTCATAAAATTCTCAGAGCTGTTTGGCGAGCGACTAAGGATATCGATCGATCGCCTCAAACGGATATATCTCTATATAAACTAATATCATTGAACCTTATTGACATTTGTATCTAGTGTAATTAAATAAGTATACAGACTCATAAATCGTTCTATTAGACTAGGCCCTTGCTAGGTCTAGACCCTTGCTAGGCATATGCCATTGCTAGGCATATGCCATTGCTAGGCATAATCCATTGCTAGGCATATGCCATTGCTAGGCGTATGCCATTGCTAGGCATATGCCATTGCTATGCCTATATTTCTTTTTGACCTACTCAGTCCACAAGTGTCTGATCGTTCATCTGACCAATCGCCGCAGTTGTCGTACATGTCACAAGCCAGTTCTTTTGGAATGCATCGACCATCAAATGCGCACCTGAACTCATCAGAATAACAGTCACCTGAAACATTCAGAACACAGTTCTATAAATATTTATGCTAACAAGATGAAGGCTATTCTGTGTGGTATATGTAACTTGATACTGAGAACTCTGATTAGCAAAGCCATTTGTCAACTGCGATCGGGAAGCTGCCGTTTTGGCTCAACGTGTATTCGCTGGTCTGCAACTTGTGACTTATGACAATTTGTGATGGAAGTAGTTGCAGTGGAAGTTGCTATAATAGTGGAAGTGGGGAGCTACTGTAGTGGTAGTAGTAGTGGAAGTAGTGTCTGTAGTGGTGGTGGAAGTGATGATGATGATGGTGATGGTGGCAGAAATAATAATAGTAGCAACAATAATAATTATTATTGTTACAATGATAATTTTAGATTACCGTTATGGTAAGTTGTGTAGTACAAATTGAATCCACTTTGACAGTTCGGAACTGAGTAGGTTTGAAATGTGTACTTGAGCCGATTGGATGAGGAGTAGATCGAGCCTGGTGGCGTGTAGTAGTCACAATATGGCGCTTGAAACAGACATAATTGTGAATTTGCAACAATGATTGTCATAGAGACAAAATACATTGCGTTTTAACAAAGATAAATTGAACATCAATAACCCATTCAAACATTTGCAAAGAACCTGAATATCAGACCGTAATATTTATTTTATTTAGGCATAGTCTTCGTTTAGGCCTACCAAGCACATTTGACTGAGGTTATGATTTCGCATTAAATTACAGCCACCTGCCATTCTTAAGCAATATTAATCTATTCATATTGGTCGTTAATAAAAAAACCAGATATTCATTGGCCTACTTGATCCGGTCTCTCCAATCACATGGAGCGTTCCATAGGCGCAGTGAAATGATATATACTGGAACCTCATCGTGATATGGTATCCTGTACTGGCGTTTACGGTGATGCTACAGGCCATGTACCCGTCAATGCAGCCATCTGTATCCGCTCTAATGAAACCGTATCTACTCCATCCGCCTTGTCCCGCCGTTATCACTCTGTTTCCGCATGGTTCCTGAATGTAGGCTGGAAGAAAATAAATACCGAATACCGTAACGCATACAACATAGAGCAATTAACGATCTTTAAATAATGATGAAGACGTATAGCCACAAGCACCCTTATAGTGGCATGGCTGCTTTATGGCGCTCTAGAAATTGTCCATTTAATAACAATGCATCGGGTACGTAGCTAACCTGCGCTTTTTCATTGTTGCTTAATGTGATACTAAGATCCCACCACCATGTGGGCTCGACAAACGTGGTTCTGCAAGATGTGCTAAAATATTTCTTATATAGTCCTATGATATGTTCATCATCGTCGTCTTATTCAGTGTATTCAATTTTATTTATAGTCTTCACATTTCATGTGTCTGCACTGACCGTGTAAAGATTTCATTTGGGTATTCAATCATATGGAATCATCCCTGTCGAATTAGCAGATTAACAAAATGAACTCTTTCGTGAAACATAAGCAAAAACAGGCTTTCTTTGACGTCCAGTGAGCAAATCACCTCTTTTTGGTTGTCAAAGGCCCAACAAAATCGGCTCGCTTTGATTTTCAGTAAACAATGATTCTCGCTCTCTCGCTGAGAGTCACATATCGGCTGTATTTGACAATTGATATGTAGTAAATCTTAAGTATTAATTACCTGTCTCAGATTTGTTATAATAAATCACATTTGTTTGTCAGAATCTCAAAAGTTTCCTGGAATTTCGGTCATGCAAAATCGACTCTGATTCATTAAGTATTCCTGATGTCTATCAGTAACAACGCTTATTGTTAAGCTGTCCTTTATTTTTACTCCAAACAAATCACCTATGTGTGTGTTGTCAGATTCTTATCATGGATTTCACCGTTTTCAGTGATAGTAATGTTATCGACAAATTTGATTTGCAGTGAAGGTTGTCCTTCTGTATCCAAGTTGTTTCCACAGATACATTTTGTGACGGAATACGCCGCTCGCTCTTGTTTTCTTTCAATGCCTATAAGATTTCCTTGAAAATTTACACTCTCAGCAAGGAAAGAAGGAGTAGAAACAATTTGTCATACAAGAATTGAATGGACTTATTGACACTTTCTATGGAAACCTCTGACTTATAATAATGTAGGCCCTACAGCTAATGGAGATGCAAGAAGATCATTCATGCTAGAAAGAGGACAAGACGGAATGCCATCATTGGTGCAGATAAACCATTTCTGTTGTACAGAACTGGTAAGAAAGAGAGTGGAGGCGAGAGCCTAATTACTTTCTCGGTTGTCTCAATAAGCCGTGAGTGCATTTACAGAGAAGTTAGAATGAGAAATGATTCGTGGATCGTGCGGGAGATCATTCCACGTGGCTGGGACGATTACTCTGATAAAAAATTGTACGACAAATGAATTTCTAATTTAAAAAGGTTTCTGTCATCTTATGATGTCGGATTGTTACAATAAACAAAGCTGTACTAAAACCATAGGTCAAGAGTTATTGAGTAGGGTAAATCCATTGCTATGGTCTTGCTTGATTCGTAATAATTTTAAGATTTGGGAGGCAGGACCTACTCAGGAACTTGACAGAAGACATTTGGGAATTTCAGCATCGTCATTTAGAATGTATAATATTTTTGAGAGATTGGTTTCTTGTGGGATCTGAATTGAATATAATTGGTTTTTGATAAATTCGTGGATCATTTATTTGCTTTGAACCAGATGCCTACTTTTTTTAAAAAGCTCCTTTATTCGTTTTCTCTAATCTGTGTCTCATTCATAAGTTGGATTATAATTCATACACAGGACTATAATTTATCTTTTAGCTATGATCTCTAATTATATAATTATAATTATATAATCTCTAATTATATAAAGATAATCATATTTACATATTATATATTTTATGTAAGTAAAATTTGGCTATGTCCAGCTGCTTTTATCTTCAATCTCGTTTTCTAAATTTGTTTCTTTTCCCCTCTAATATTGGTTAATGCTGTCTATAAAATGCTCAAGCTACACTAGTAAAAAGTTATCTAATAGAGACCTGTTACGATAGTTGCGAATTCGTTATACTTACAAACCAATTTACTTGGAACCAGATAGCATAGGGCCTGCTATTTCCAACTTGAGTCCTAAGATTGATCATAATATAACGAAATAAGATTTCTTATGCATTTGATTGGGACTTATTATTAGCAATTAATCATTGGGAAAACTCGGTAGGCCTATATAGCAGTATCGTGAGACACGAAAATTATAAAGTGCGCTTACAGTGAAAACATAGCAAAAACTCTTCTAGGCATATTACGCATTGAAATCTAAGTAAAAATGACTGAAAATGTTTAGATTGAACGTTTCTTACAGTTGTCGTAAATGGCGTCGGAGGGAACTGTCACTATCACTGATATCAAAGTTCCGAAAAAATAAAGGTAGCAGTTCGACATCGTGATTTGCTCTAGATATCAAAAACTACTGAAATGTTACTTTATTAAATAAAGCACAAGAAATCCAACTTCCTTCGTGAAACTTGCACTCAAGTCCACACTTTTGACTAAATCTTAATAACAATTGAGCGAGATATCTTTCGTCCTATAGCACTTCTGTTGCGCAAATCTGTTTCTTTCTTTCGTCTCTCCGTGCCTGAACCAGTTCCTTATCTGCGAATAATAATGATCTCCTGGTACGAGGCGGTGACGGGTTTGTCATTCTCTCGTATGCTCACTGATAAGACGTCACCACAAGGACGCCTTCGCATTACAGTCGAATACCGATAAACAGCAGCGCAATATGAAACAGTACAGTATTTGGCAGCCCGCATTATATCACGATTCACAATTCTCTGATTTTGCATGTAATCGTGTGTGTAAACCTATATTATATATATTATATATATATTATATATATTATATATATATATATGCATGCACGGACCTGTAGCTTATTTTTTTAGGTGTTCAAGTTTAGAATAGACGAGTCTGTCTATAAAACTTTCTTTTGAATTGTGAATCCTGCGTATACATCCGCTTACAAACAGACGACTTAATAATTGTCGCCGTGAATATTCTAATAAAGATCGAACATTTCGGATGTTTTTTTGGCCTTATGATGACAGTTGCCACTCAGAATTTACTAAGATGCGTTTCGTGGAAATGACTACAATGACAACTACGACGACAACAACAACTACAATTCACATGCAAGACAAAAACGGGTTTCAACTGTAGGTAAAATCAGTCGATTGCATGAAACACTCCATCGCGTGCACTTTAGACATCAATTTGATCGAAGAGATAAAGTACATTATGAGGTAAACGGTCGATCACGACAACTCTGATTACGTACTTTGGCTTATCTCTCCGGACAGGTAGAATGCTCTGAGCAAAACACGGGTGACGCTTTCGATGAGATCATGCCCGCATGTAGGTCAAAGGTTGATTATTAACTTATTTTTAGCACGCCTATTGTTATGGCAGAGGCCTATTTTAGTCAAATCATGCACGGTGAAATTTCAATTAAAATTTTATCGAATGATTGGTAATTTGCACAATCTCATCGAGTCCTGATTTATTTCGTTTTATCAGAGGATTTCAGGAAGACATTAAAGAAGTTGGGATGACACTAGATAGTGATTTGATAAACACACAGGTCAATGCAAATGCTGTAAGTATGTAAGAATTGATACCACAACAGTTTACGGGCTAAAGCAAGTTTCTCAAGACTACAATGAATCCTTAGAAATGCAGACAAATCTCTCATAAAAAGTTGTTCAGCAAGGTCTGAGACTTTGGCTGCTCCTTCTATGAATCTGTTACAATGCACAGCAGATCTGACTTGTAACTGCAATGAGCTAGTGCTTACCACTGCACCAAGAAGTGCCACCATAGTGAGCTTTGAACGATCAATGGCTCTGTAGATGTCAGATAGGCCCCTATGGGGGGGGGGCCAAGTAACAGTGTTTCGTCAAATGGAACCAAATGAATCCAGAATGGCACGATGACAGGTGGTTGCTCCTCTCCAGGTGACCAGCGAGTTGAAAAGTAATTATCGTTTCAATGATCTTTGACAGAAATGAAAATTGGCTGATGGTCTGTAAATTGTCGAGTATCCTTGATCCAGGCCATCATTTATCAGAGTTGGGATCAGTCTAGATCTCTTTTGCGATGATGGCGAGATAAAATTATAGCTTCATAAGGAGCGGAAGTAATAATAAATCCACATGTTCTGTAAGTAGGCAGGTCAATAGGGGTCGAGTTCACATGATTTAGGAGGTAACTAAATGCATATATTATATTCTGGATACGCAATAATACATAATAGTTGATGCTCAGGTTGAGCAACGTATATGGGTATATATCATTGTCACATAATCAATTTTGCATTACTTTTTGATTAATTTGGAAGGGTATACTGAAGAATAGTTGGCTAAAATCTCTTCATATCCCTACTTAAGAATCTGCATAGTTTCGCTATTTTTCTACAGAGGGGAACATTACCAGAGATCAAGTAGCAATTGATGATTGCGGCCTACGGTTCAGCAAAAAGATCAATAACATGATTGGATATAGCCTACATAATTATATCTGAGCTGATATCGTCATGTCCTGCTGCTTAGTGCAATTCTTCTACAAGGGTGATTGAAAATACTACAAATTACCCATTACTGCGAGACACAAACATGACTCAAAGGAGTTAGTAAAAGGTAGTATTTACTCTTTGATCTCCAGTACGATTCCCGAGTAGTATTAATTGAACACCTCAGTAATATTTTTCACCGCTAACATTAAGGCATTGGATTATATCAACGCGTGGTTTTGCAATTAGTCAGCGTTCTAATGAGTTACCAAGTTTACCAAGTTTTATTAAGATCATTGTAGGCCTACTTTGCAAAATCCGAATAAGAGGAATTTCTCTCAGCCTTAGACTTATTTCGATAAATAACATATTTATTTTATTTTATTTAAAAGAATTGGTTGTTTAATAAATTTAGTATATGAATTTTACTTTATATTACAGGATTATAGTGTAGTGCTGCAGATGTCATCCAGGTTCCAGGTGTTTCCGACTTTTTCTTTTGGTCCTACCTTTCTGGATATAATATGGAAAGACCGAATTTATAAAAGATATAGGTCTATTTGTAAAACTATACTCAGTTAAACAAAATAGTCATAAGCAACACCCGGATCGTCTCCTGCACAATAATCCAGTTAGCGTTCGCCAAATAAGAGAGTTTTAAAAGGAAACGATCTTGAGATTTGTCATTTATTTAACGGATATAATGTGGCTAAACTACCCGCGTCTCTTCTTCTTTCGTTTCTTTCTTAGCTGGAAGAGTGAGGTGCATGGAGAGAGGGAAAGCCTTTTCTTTTACAATAGTCGGGTATACGCATGTCGTCTATCGAATGTCTATAGAAACTGAGGTGTACTACACCCGCAGTAGAC
>OY365810.1:26934064-27069905 GCA_959347315.1 Bimastos eiseni | reverse complement strand
TGTACGTATGTATGTATGTATGTATGTATGTATGTATGTATGTATGTATGTATGTATATATATATATGTATGTATGTATGTATGTATGTATGTATGTATGTATGTATGTATGTATGCATATATATATGTATGTATCTATGTATGTATGCCTGTGTTGTGTTTTATGTATGTACAATTGTGCATGATTGTGTGCATTTATGCATGTACACGTGAGGCAATGAAAACGGCGTTTTTAATGAACCTGGAAAAGATATTTTCGTGCTAAATCCCTTATGAGTCTCCTATTATAATACTTCTATATCGCTCTATGCGACTGAACAATGCTTCTGCACACGTCATTATGATAACATTCGTTCTTCCGTTACTTTCGTCGTATCTCACTCGTTCTCCTCTCTTCTTTCGTTCTGTGTTTTTATCTGTACCTCTGTGTGTCCTCTTTGTTTGTTCTCGCCAGTCCCCATTTCCATCAATCGTTCAGCCAGCGTTTTCTATTTCTTCCTGTGCTTTTGTTGCTGTCAACTTCTGTCCCGAAGCATAACCGTTCATATTCCTCTTCCTCCTTCCTTTCTCTTTCTTTTTCCTTCACCAGCTTCTGCGCTTCCATCTCATCCTCCTCTTATCCTTTCTCAGCACCAATTCTCTTTTTTCCTATTTGTTGACGCACAGTCTGAAGATCATAAATAACAATATTCTATTCTGTTCTGTTCTATTCCAGTCTATTCTTTTCTATTCTTTTCTATTCTGTTCTATTTATTCTCTTCTATTCTATTCTGTTCTATTCTATACTCTTCTATTCAATTATGTTTTATTCTCTTCTATTATCTTCTATTCTATTCCGTTCTGCTTCATTCTATTCTGTTCTGTTCTATTCCAGTCTATTCTTCTCTATTCTATTCCATTTTGTTCTATTCTATTATGTTCTGTTCTACTACATTCGATTCTGTTCTGTTTCGTTCTATTCTGTTCTGTTCTATTCTATTCCAGTCTATTCTATTCCAGTCTATTCTTTTCCATTCTATTATGTTATATTCTCTCTTCTCTTTTCTCCTTTCTCTCATTCCACGTTACTCTCTTCATCCCTCGCTCTCTGCGTCTGTCCATTTGACACCTGGCATTTGCAATTCCTGTGCCTTCCAGCGGACGATGGGATGCAGCAGACAGAAACGGAAGTAAAGAGGAATTATAATTAATCAGGTGAGGAAAAAGTGGAGGAGGAGTAGCAGAAGGAGGAGCGGAGTGCAGAGAAGAGGACGAAGCAGGGATTGAACGGAATGGGAGAGAACAGGTAAGGGGGATGCGACTATAGGAAGAGGACACGCTTCTTTATAGTCAGCAGATGTTGAAGCCGCCGCTAGCCGATGGCAGCATCCTATGGCTTCTCGAATGCTGAAGCCTGGCATTTAAATCAATTATATAAGCTGCTGCTGCTGCTGTTGGTGGCATTTAGAGATGGCAAATCCCTCTGCGCCTTTTCTCTCCTTCGACGCCAACGCCACATCTCACTGAGCTTCAGCGAATTAAATATCCCACCAGAGGACGCACACATCCTGCCGCAGGTATTAAGACAGACACAGAGAGAGACACACAGAGAAAGAAATTCAGAGATTACAGGATTGATAGACGCATATACCTTGTAACGAAAGAACCCACTGGAGTTTATGAAAGCACTCAAAGATGGTAGAAAGGATGGAATGTGGAAGGATGGATTGAATGTGATCGATGGAATGGTGGAAGGAATGATGAAGTTAAGGAAGGACTCCCTGAAGGAAGGATGAAAGGAAGGAAGGATGGAATGAAGGAAGAATGAGTTGAAGGCAGGAAGAATTGATGGAAGATGAACTGAACTAAGGATGGACTGAGGTACTAATGGCTGACAGGAAGAAAGGAGGAAAGACTAATGGAATTGCTATGACGATAAGATGGAATTGCTACAGAAGACAGGAGGAAACTGGGAAGCAAACACGTGACAGAAGAGAAGAATTGGTGAAAGGGATGCAGGGAAGGAGGCAGGGAATGAGAGGGCGATATAGATGGAGGGAGTTCAATAGGCTTAGAAGGAACCAAACAAAAGTCACTCAGAGATCTATAGACACGCAAAAGGACAGCCTGTCGGACGAACATGAGAGAAGAGTCGTTGCTCTGTGTATACGTTTGTCCTTATGCGGTGTCCTCGTCGTCGGCACGATGTTTGTCATGAATAGAAGGCAGAGATAAAGCAGACTCATTGGGTGACTTAGAGAAGATGCCTTTTGCGGTTGATATATACATGTACAATGAGTCAATGACAGCGCCATCTGTTAGGCTCATCGATGAATTTTTACTCGCATGTGCCACATCTTGTACTTTTATAATTTTTTATAACGACTGCAGATTTTAACGATTAATTAATTACTCCGTTAATAGCAAAAAAATCGGTCAATTAATTTCGGCTCCCTCGACAAGTCTGTTTACTTATTTAAGAAGTCGATCGGAGTAGAGTAGCAGACGATATGATGAACAAATATAATGTTATTAAACATGTGAGTGGAAAGTTATGCGATTATGACGGTTTCTAACGCAGGGCCTCATGATGCAGATATCGATAATTGTGAGCAATGTTCCATTGACCAGATATAGACCTATGTATCTTCGCTTATTGGAAAGATACATCGCTGTCATTACAAATTCGTATACAAGGGAATCAAACAGTTACTCGGTCATCGAGTCTATTAAGCCTAAATTCGTGAAAGATTCAGTCTGTTGGAACCGTGGACGCTTATGGAACATGATGGTGACTACTATAGATATTTGTATACAGTAATCTGGGCATAAAGGTTTTTGCCCATATCAGAGAGAATAAATGGGTAGGGGTCTAAACTTATCAGATACATGTAGTAAGTTTGCAATATTGGCATAGCTGCTATTACACAAGCATCCTGTCGACGGAAGCTCCGTCAATAGAAATGAGGGCTAAACACGCCGACGATGCCCTCTTCAGCGCCATCATCAGGGATCGGAGACACGTTCTGCACCATGAGAGACAGCTAACAAAATAGGCCTACAACTTGCAAGCAAGACCCCTTCTTCGCTGTAACTGTCATGTTGGTGCAGTAGGTGAACTTTTTGGTTTACCCTCTCTTTTGCTGTTTCAGTTCTCCTTGACCTTGACTTCGCTCTGCTTTTCTCTTTCCTTTCTGCCACAGGTGTTTCTCGACGCTGTTCATTCATCTTCATCGTCCTGGCATTTCTTTGATCCTCTATAAACAACTTCTCCTCGTCAACTTTTTGTAAGTTGCTCGCCATCTTTTGTGCACAAAATTGAACAGTTTGCTCCGATCATTCACAAGTCATCGAGTCTCGTTATTTCGCTATGCATTGTCATCAACACAACATTGATTTTTATAATTTTAGACAGATTTTTGTTTGTTTATCAGAGCAAGATAAAACTGCACTAGGATGGAGCACTGTAAATTATGATACAGTTCCTCTAATTATAGGTATGGCGTCGTCAAACAAGACGGTTCTTCACGAACTATAGTCTATGCTGCGCTCCTGCTGCCTCTCAAAACCACACAATTTTGCAACATTTATAATAATATATATCGTATTGGGCTGTTCCGAATATTCGCTTCGTATTCGCTTCGGAACCGAATTGTGGGCCAAATAGCTATTCGGTATTCGGCCAAATAGTAGCGTTCAGACCGAATACTAATGGTGGTCACGTTACATCCATTTATGCACAAGCGGCTTCTGCTATACGTGGACCTAGTGGACTACAATAACTCTCTACTGCTTGGACCATGGCATCGCAGTGATAACCGTCCCATTTCTAAGTTTGTTAAATCAGTTCGATTCCTACTTTATACAGACTGGCAGAAGGATGGAAAAATTACGTGTTGCTAACTGTTTACTTTTAGTTTATGTATTAATATACTGAACCGAAACGTTTGCTCACACTTGACATTTAGGAATATGTGGGTCGACCTAGTTGTACACCAATAGTTGACTCAATTATTTGTATTCCGCAGAATAGTGATATCATCTATTCGGCACAATCCTAATATCGTGCATGTTTTTGTGGCGGCCATGGACTTTTTCAACAGAGGAGGGGCCAATTTTGAAGGGTCACGGGGGCACAAAACTCAGTTGGTGGGGCACTGGCCCCTACTGCCAACTGTAGAGCCGCCACTAGCAGGTTCTGGGTTTCAGAAGTGTCATACTTTTCGTGACATAGTATGATAATCCGATGCCAATGGGAAGACAATCGATAGAGAACAGAATCTTCTAGCGCCTCAATCCACCATTTCTTTATTTCTGTACTATTGCCTCCTCCAATCTTGTTCTGCAGGAGTCGATGCTCTCAAACGATCGCCTGTACACGGTGCAGACGTAGGTCGTGCATTAGGTGTCTAAAGAAATTACGACATCCTTGTGCTTTCTTTCTATACCCGCTGGCAGAATGCATGGCTTTCGCATTAGCTGAGCTGAGCGCACGGAAATGGCAACATAAAATGTGAGAGCGACGAGTCACCAATTATCGCTCATTTCCATAAAGTACTATGGAAGTTTTCATGGCGCGGATATCATGCAGGAGTCTAAAATGCCACTATGCTTTATACGCTATACATTCATGTGTGAAAGTAATGCATAAGGAATTCAGTATAATTTCGGTAAATATATACAGGTCAAATAGGTGGAAAAAAATTGGTTGGCTCCCCGTTTATCAGTCATCGACAAACACTGAGAGTATGATTAAAATCGAATACTAAACTCAGTATAATTCTGCTACATAGACAAATGCAAATGCACGGTTCCCAAATTTCCTGAGTGATCGATAGCAAAGTCAGCCTGAAAGGAGGATCGTTGTCCTAGTCTGGATTGTAAAGATGGTAAAGATTGCATCCGTATTGTAAAGATTGTCTTGAAGCATTACAGCGACTCACTCCAGCAAAAAATTCAATGTCGGGACCTAGAGTAATGGATTACACACGTGGAGCATAGCTGAAGCACCGAAACTTACCGAACTAGATAGGCTACCAGTATGATCCCCGTAAGATTGACTATAGTCCCTCTTTCGCTAGGCTTCGGCGTTGGTTAATTACGTCATGATTCAAGCCATGGAAACTGCGCATTTCGTCATGCATCTAATTTACATTTAAAAAATCTCAATGGAATGCATAGCATAATGGGCGATTTGCATAGCTGCCGACAGTCAAATTCAACCCTGTAATTACTTTTCATCACTCGCTCATACTGTATTTGAAGTCATACTGCGGTTCGTCAGTTCAAACTGCAGGGCATAAAAAACACAAAAGAACCCTCATTCCCTCAACGTAAATAGAACCGAAGTCAGCTCTGGGCTTACATTGTATACATTGTTTTAGAGTGTTAAGTCTAATAATTATATTAGCTAATCAACGGATCGATACAATTTTGGTTCAGTTAACTTCAGTCTTGCATTACGTATAGAGTTCACTGTTTGCACTTTTCCCTCTGCGTCCTGATGATCAGAATATCATCGACTCCTTTATGTTCTGCATCTCATACTAGAGCCTCCCTATCCTTACTTGCGTCGGATTTATCGCTGTAGCTGAGAATCGAATCGACGGGAAAATTGGCCCACCGCGGGTCTACCAGGTATACATGCTATATTGTCATCGTAAGTCAACCGTAGATACCATCTCTGACGGCAAATAATTTCGCAGCAAGAACTTATAGGATCATCCACATGATGAAAAATATTCGAGCGTATGTATCATATTGTAATTTCCAGTCTGAAACAGAGAGAGAGAGAGAGAGAGAGAGAGAGAGAGAGACAGACAGACAGACAGACAAACAGAGAGAGACAGAGACAGATAGAGAGAGAGAGAGACAGACAGAGACAGAGACAGAAAGAAAAAGAGACAGAGAGTATCAGAAGAAAGGTTGCAATGAATCTTTTCCAGGAAAATGGAAATTGGGAGTCAGCGCAGTAGATTGGAGTATGATTCCTTGAAGTGGTCACACTATAACCTCGAATGGAAAGTGTGTAACGAGAGAAGCAGGAGGCCGATGATACTACACCGATGATGTTAGCAGGGCCTTCGTTGGCGTCAAATGCCCTTGCCTTCCGTGAGCAGACTAATTGTCTCGTGATGCCTTGCTTTTTACTTCGTTATCCGCAGTAAATTCATTTCAAGGTCCATTCCTTTACTCTGGCCTTTTCGTAGCTACCTTTCGCTATTTGCTCTCACAATCTAATTAAATCACACTGGCTTGATACAACATGCACTATAAGTCACTGTTAATTAAACAAATATGGGCAGAATCATTTAGTTTTATCTTGATAAGAAATATTGCACTGTCCGTATGAGCTTCCATAGCTGCTGTTGCCAGGCAACGAATATTATGCTATAGACTAATTAGAGGCTCAACTATAAACTAGATACATGTACTTCAGCAGCTCAGCCTCTGCAGCTGAGCAGAAGCCTCGCCAAGTGTGTATTGCTGCTCCTTAGCGGAGTCTAGAGTATACTCAATACACTTGGAGCGCCTCCTGCGGCGATGTGCTTCATGTGTCCAATCTTGGACGAAATCTTCCCATACATTTGCACGTGTCCGTAATCTGTATGTCTGCATGTATCTGTCAACCTGCCTGCTTGTATGCCTGTCTTTGTGCCCGTCTGTGTGGCTTCATGCCGACCGTTTTTCCATCAGACCATATAATTACATCGTCAACGATTGCAATAAGCGCCTTCTGTTCATTCTATTGTCCCCTCCTATCTCCACCACACTCGTCGTGGCGTAGATTATTATGAGTGTCCGGACGAGCACATCACACACACACTCACTCACATACTCACTCACACACACACACACACACACACACACAAACGCACACAGACATACACACACATGCACACAGACGTCCTACGTCACGAAGAAAGAGTATAAGTTTGTCCGGTCTTTGCGTCCAGACAACTTATAGGGATAGATGATCCTTCTGACCGGATGCAAGAGATGCGGTGATTGCAGAGGCAGAAATAGACGACAACTCGAGCAGAGGAATAGAACGAATTGGAATGACTAAGGACGTACAAGGTGGAAAGAGACACAGACAGTGACACATGCGGCGACATGGACAGCTAGACAGGTAGACACAGATTGTGGTTGCGCTATATAAGCGACGAATATTTATCTCTGACGATGCTTCTGACCGATCCATTTTGAGCCGAAACGTCTCGGTCTCTTTCATTCATTCATTCATTCATTCATTCATTCATTCTGAGTATTTACATAGCGCCCCTTCAAGAAACCTATACAGGAGAGCTCCCAGTCCAACCACGACTAAAGAAAAAGCTCTGTCTCTGTCTCTGTCTCTGTCTCTCTGTCTCTGTCTCTCTGTCTCTGTCTCTCTTTCCATCTCACCATTTCGCCCTTCTCATCCATACGACTAGTATACACAGTAGCAATCCGTTGCACCGACAAAAATATACGTTACAACAGTAGGTATTTATGTACATATTTATACATGTATATGCATTTGTTTATAGTCATTAATATATAACCACATGTGAATGCATATGACGTGCATTTATATAATGTTTACTATGCAGTGCCAATGGTCAAGAACCGTCTTATGTGCCGTTCAGTTTGTGGTGATTATCGCTGGGGTGATTGGTCACCATTGAGGTCGAGATCGAGTGTTGTGGTATTGGGTGGTGATGATGGTGGTCATCGATGGCAATGATGGCCGTGGTAGTAATTTTCGACGCGGTTATTGGACCTGCGGTCGTGAACTAGTGCTTCATATTGAGGGTAAGTTGGTGGTAACGGCGGTTGCGGTCCTTTATCGGGTGTTGGGTGGTGGTGAATTTGGTCCTGCACTTGGTCTTTATGACTACAATCTTGTGGTTTATAGCAATGCCACTCGCCTCGCAAATTGAATGGAAAATTGGTCATTATGTTGAGCAGGTATATAGCTGCTGACCAGGTAGTTATGGCATTAGCCATTGTTTAAAAACTAGTCCTACTCTTTTAATTAGGCAGGTTCGTGTGTACCGGTCGTTGAGCAACGCAGAACACGATCGCTAATTATTTTAGCCTAATTAATTAAACATAGGACATTAGCGAAGGCGATATTTAGACCCTAATCAACACCTCTCAAGAGATCTCATTAACCAGGGCACCAGCTCACCTGGACAAGTGCAAGTTTGGAACCGTCGTGAATCCAATCAATGAAGAGGATCAATTGGAATGAGATATGACGTTGATTGAAGCTATAACCATAACCGTAATCATCAATAACTATCAATACTTCTATTGCTTTCATCAGAATATGAAGCATTTCTACTAAAGAAATGCTGGGGGCCTGAGGCTAGTGTGTATTCGCACATTGTTCTATTTAGATTGTTATAATAATTATTTACTATAATTATTATTCGTGATAGCATCTAGGAAAAGCGATATGACCGAAGCGCGTCCTCGGCCTCCGTGAGCAGAAGTCGGAATTCTTAAGCGATACAAGCCTGTCTATCTGGCTGTCTGGCTGTCTGGTTGTATTTCTACGGGGGTGTATGCAGGTATACGCTTATACCGGAAACAATGCTCATTCTTCAGACACGTCATAATGTTGAGGAACGGCCCACGTGGTATGCTGTAGTCTGCTGAAGTTTCTGTCTGGGATTTATCCTGGACAAGCGAAGGTTTCTTGGCGTTCGTCCCAGTTTCTACATCAATCTGTCAAACGCATTAGAGTAAATGCTAAATCAGTTCTACCCTAGCTTAGGATGTCACCGCATCAGCATGTCAGACTTCCATGTCTGTCTCTATATATCTATTCACCATCTATCCATCCACCCATCCATCCATCCATCCATCCATTCATCCACTCATCCATTCATCAATCCATCCGTCCATACATCCATTTATCCATCCATCCATCCATCCATCCATTCATAATCCATTCATCATCCATCCATCCATCCATCCATCTATCCATCCATCTATCCGTCAGTTTGTCCATCCATCCATCCGTCCGTCTGTCCGCCCGTCCATCCATCCATCCATCCGCCCATCCATCCATCCATCCATCCATCCATCCATCCATCCATCCATCCATCCATCCATCCATCCATCCATCCATCCATCTGTCCATCAATTTATCCAACCATCCATCCATCCATCCATCTATTAGTCCATCCGTCCATCATCCATCCATCCATTCCTCCATCTCTCACTCTAACTATCCATCCATCCATCCATCCATCCATCCATCCACCCAACAATCATTCTCTCTTTAATGACTTGTCAAAAAATCGAACGGTAACGAATATCGTCGATGCTACAACGGTTGAAACATTGTGCATTTATAACAGCGCTAAAGAAATCCTGCAATCATCTCATTAACCTCTCCAAGTCATAAGTCTGTGTGGTGTTAATACGCGTCTGACAGGTTGACGTCTTTTAAATGCATAATTACGCAGCGGTGCCCATCCACGCAGCCAGAGAGGAAGGAAGTTACGACCTTCTCCAATTCAGTAGCAGTCGAATAGGAATGGTATTAGTAATCAGGAGTTTTCGTGACCTTGTTCACAAGAGACCATTTATTGCTTTCTTGTTGTGGATTTACAACTGAACAGCCTACAAAAGTTGTTGGGCAGATTGCTTAATTAAGCGAATGCATTTTAATGTCAATGTAATTGCACAGTGGCGACCTATACCGAACGATCGTCAATGCTTATCGGCGTGCCTTGGACGCATACGGAAAGTTAATATTATACAGTAGGTCGATCTTATCAATCGTGGAGTTGCATTAACTAAAGGCTTCACGGTCACGGATACTGTCTCGTATTCGCGATCTTCTTCCTAGTCTTCCATCCACTCAAAGACGATGGAAGAGGGTTGGATGGGAAGCTTGTGGAAGGGAATTTGCAATAAGCGAAGTGTTCTAGGATTTGTGCGCCACTCTTCACTCGAGACTTCACGTCATCATTGATGCCGTAGAACTCTGAAGATGAGCCTGCATTTTGTCTTGACAATAAACGAATATGTCGTGGTGCTTAGAAAGCATTGCTTCGTGCAATGGCACATACAGCTTTTTAACGCTATATGTAGTATATTAGTCTATACCTAATTACCTGTGCATATATAATGTGTGATCATAATTATATACATACATAGGCGTGTACTGTACATAATATGAATAGTTGCCTATGCATGTATAATGTATGATTATAGAATATATATATATGTAATTATGTATGCATGTATACATGCATACGAATGCACTGTGGATATGATATGCAAGGTGAGGTTCGTGGTGATTGGCAAGCTTCATGTCACGTGCCCTCAGCAGACGTTTTCCCAAATTCCTTTCGCTGCTGTCCATCCTTCCTTCTATCACCAGTGTTTCCAGCCACAGGTGCCGAATTCACTCGACATTTGGCTTGTTTGTTAAATTGTAAAATATAATTGTGATGTATGTACCTTTTGTTCTGGATGAGATCAAAGCAATAATCCATAGCCAGTCTAAACTAATCTCTGATGGACTTACACACACGCGCGCGCGCGCACGCACACGCACGCATACACACATAGTAGTCTTAAATAAAATATAACCATGATGGTCAGCTGCTGACGTCTGCCAAATGGCGGTGATGGGTGCGAATAAATTATTTCCATTTTCTCGGTCATTCGTCAAGTTCTGTGTTGCTCTCAATGCCAGTCCAAGTCTCGTTATATGTCCTCACTTATATTGCGAATACCAATGAAGTAGGAACAGAAGCAGATGAAAAAGAAGACGAAGAAGAAGATGACGAAGAAGAAGATGATGATGAAGAAGATGAAGAAGACGAAGAAGAAGATGATGATGAAGAAGATGAAGAATAAGAAGAAGAGGGGAGAAGAAGCGGGGAGAAGGAGTGGGCATATTATAAACGATTGTTAACACAAGTAGAAGCCTCACTAGGCTGTATTTCAGAGCCAACAACAAATCAGGAGGCACTTATAAAAAGCATACAGCGTACAGCCGTATATATATACACGATGTGCATAACTATAAATAATATTGTAAATATAAACAACGGGAGCGTTCTGTATATACATGTATGCCATCAAATGAGGACGAAGAAAGAGACAGACAGATAGAGAGAGACAGACAGACAGACAGAGACAGAGAAACACAGAGACAGAGAGAGAGAGAGAGATGACGAAAGAGCCACATAGAGGGGGAAAGAGATGTAGGCCTACAGAGGGAGGGAGGTAACAGCTACATCCGCCCCTCCTTCAACTTCCTCCTCTAACTCCTTCCCGTCGTTCACCGCAGCTTCTTACCACGTGCACATCTCTCGTATCCACAACGAGGCAGGAAGCTTTCCACGTCTCACTTGGTTACGTCATCCAAATGATTTGCACAGAAATCCAACGATGCCAACTGTAGAGCTCTCAGTCGACCTAACCTGCGCATAATTACAGTTGAACATAATACATTATTTCAACCGCATCTTTACTCATGCTTCTGCTGATGCACACACACACACACACACACACACACACATAAGCACACTCACACTCAAATAAATACACACACGTGCATATATATATATATATATATATATTATGAGTTTGAGTGTGTGCGCGTACAGCCGTATATACATACACGATGTGTATACTATAAATAATATTGTAAAGAAGCGGTTGAAATAGTGTATTATATATATTATATATATATATATATATATTTAGGGTGGGCCAGCATAAATGACCCGACTTTACTGGCATAAGACTATAACTTCGCCAATATTTGTTAGTTATTTGTACTCAGTGCGTTAAATTACAGATATTTCAGTCGGGTGGTAGCTTCAAAAACGTCGAAACGGCACTAGTTGTAATTTTAAGTAAAGCTTTGGAAAATACCAACTAGCTGCCATATGTTCTAATCGCTGTGTGACGCGAAATGGCGCCGTTGATCGAGTTTTGATCCGAATTTTACGAACTGATTACAGATTTAATTCGGTTAAAATCATTAAAGAATAAAGAGGTTCCTAAAATAGGACTGAATAAAAATACCTTGAATCGCCAGATGCGAAGAATTGATGAAACAGGGACTACGTGTTTTAAACCACGAGAATCGATTCGCAAGGCGCGCACACTCGCTATCATTTCTATGATGTCCGAGTTAGTTTGCAGTCAAGATGATAACCTGGGTAGGCCTACAAGTAATAATTGTTCTCCTCAGCTACATGTAACTCAGCGCGAAACAGACATTTTGAGAAGGACAATTATACGTATTGCAATAGATGACCTAAATTTTAAGATAATTCGCCGACGTGAAGTCCAACAGCTCTCCAAGACTGACGAAAAGAAACAACTGGAAGCATGCGAGCGTCTGATGCAGCGCATGACTTTTAGAAAATTGAAGGGACGTGGCTTAGCGGTGCAGACTCCTGCTTATATTCGAAATGGTCATGTCTATGATCGTGTTAGCAACAGCGAGATGTGACACCTGGACGGCTGCTGAAAGGAAGAAAACCTCTCTCGGAAAGTGTTATGGTCGATGTTGCGGTTTCGAAGTTGGGCAGAGCAGCTCATTTTCCCCCATCCTCTGTTAGGAAGCCCTTTAATCATTTCAAACGAATCAATCCTTTATCAATTCGGAAAATCAGGATCAAAACTCGGCCATCGTCTGTCAACGACGCCATTTTGCGTCATAAACGACAAAAAAATATGGCAGCAAGGACTTCAGGGACGTCATTTTAGGCATCTGTGATAGGGGTCTGTGATATAATGTTAATATATAAAATTCAATTAGATTTATTAGTAATATAGCGATTAAATTATGACTTTGTATAGAAATTTGCACGCACTATAATCTAAATCAGAAAATTCCGGGGGGGGGGCAATGCCCCTCTGTCCCCCAAATGACGTCCCTTAAGGACTTTTCAAAACATTTGCTTAAAATTAAAACCAGTATAGGCCTGGCAATTCCACTTTTTTAAAACTAATACTAGAGTGCAATATCTTTAATTTGTCACATTAATAATCAATAACTAACAGATATTGTCAAAATTATATGCGAGCAAAGTCTGGTCCACCCTGTAGGCCTATATAATATAAGCAAATGCAGTATTCATGTAAATTGTTATTGGTTGTCTATTCTATCGGTGTATATATGAGGTATTACGTAGATTTTAGGATATAGTATCCTTTATTCCAAGCTATTTACAAACACAGCGTGACTCAAGTATGCGAATAAAAATCCATCAAAGACCTGCTCTACATATGTGTGTGTATATGTAGGTATATATATATATATATATCAATATATATATATCAATATATATATCAATATATATATATATCAATATCTATATATATACATATGGAGCTTATGTAGCCTACACGTGCAATATCGTGCATGTACATGTGGGAAGTATATTTGGAGTTATGTGAGATTCCGTGAGAATAAGTTTGAGGATATCTTAGGTCATCTGATATACTCTTCACAGGTTTATGTTTCGTGATGGAGAGAGCGTGGATAAAATCGATCAGCTGCTGCAGCTTCTATGATTGATAAAGGCTGCAGCAGTTGATGTATTGCATCCACGGCGTTCCTCTCTCGATAACGATGAAACCGATATTCTTGCATGATGGCTAAATGACAGAGTACTAACATACGACTTAAGATTAATTTTTGAATAAGCGAGGAAACGGTAAATCTGACGGTGAGCTGAATACAGGTATACAAGCGTGTTGAAAGATTAAGCGATTAATTGAATTGTAATTAGGCTGATTAGTTGGTAGTAATGATTATGATGTATACGAGGATACTTCGTGTTGCTAGACTGGGGTGACTATGATTGGTTGAAAAATGTTATATTTCTTTACCTAATACTAATGGCCTATTCATTGATGGCTCGATCACCTTATTGCTCAATTTATTTAACTCATTTAGTCGTTCATTAATTCATTAAAATTGACATTTGATTGTAGAGGTAAGAAGTTTCCGAGAAGACGGTGAGCAACAGTTCCGCCTGCATTTAGAAACCTGACGGCGATGTCACAGGAACCGATGATACAGTCTGGCGCTGAACAACTGGACAACACGTCCAGTGCGGCACTGGACACACGTTCTCTGGAAGAGGCCATCACCGATGGTCAGTTTCTAGGCAGCGTTGACGACGGGACGCCAACACCCTACGCCAATGACCACTCCCACGAAACTGGCCACAGCTGTGAGACAGACCACGCTCTTGTACTGTCCACCTCTAGCACCACGGGCGCCACTGTAGAGCATCAGCACACATCCCTCAAGGCCCCGTCGTCGGTGGGAGCCGGGAGTGGGAAGCCAAAGGGAAGCGTCCAGATTCGGGAGCCCCCCGTCTCAGAGAAACGGGGATACAAGATCGTGAAGATTGAACAGAAGCACGGCTTACTGCATCGGGCCATACCAGTCATGCCTCTCTGGGTCGCCATACTATGCTGCATCCTCAATATTCTCCTTCCAGGGACAGGTAGGCTGAATGATGTAATAATCCACTTCTTATTTAGTGACATATAATTATGAGCAGCGCAAATGGCGTCTCTGTCTAGCTATTTGAACGCCGCTATAATTATTTTAATTGCAGTTGCAATTAATTGACAGTTAATGACGTGATGGAAGCTGGCAGGCAATGTTCTCTCTGATTTGTTTAAAAATAGTGTGCGCAGGAAATTTCACAACATTTTATAAATGGTTCCCACTTTTGTGTACAGGTTCAAGCTGAATGCAGTGACAGTTAAATAAGATCATAAATCCTATGGTGATAACTTAGGTCTGATAACCTAAAGAAAACTTTATAATCTAAAGATAATTACAGAAGATCCACGTCCAGTTACATGTTTCATAGGACTAAAATTATAAATGTGACTCCATTAAATGCACTACAGACAAATGCTCTCACGTATAAGTTCTACAACAATCAACCCCCTCCGGGCTTTCATAATTACTTCACTCGAACCTCATCGATTAATACCTATCAAACACGTTCAGTTCATAGTTTCAGATCATTTTTATGTCGCACTACGTAGATCTAGGCAATTTGCTTTGAAATATCATGGTCCATTGTTATGAAACTCTGCCCCTTAGGGGTCGTTCACATATTATTTAACGCATAAAATCCCAATTTTAACCAACCTCCCTACCCCTAATAACGTTATATAACAGCAGCTGAAACCCCCACCCTTATATTATATAACAGACATGCTACCCACCCCCTACCCCACTCTAGTCTATAAACACATTGAAAGACATACAATCGACATAATTGTATTGCACAATTTGACACTTTTATTACAATACGATGTTAGTTCGCACTTTAATAGTAGTGATTCAGCTGATAATTGTTTTTATCCATTTCAAGAACTGCAGTAAAAATCATCATATGCCCAATGCTATGTAACTAAAGCTACCTTAAAAGTGTGTACTCTCTTGTGCCAATGATGATTAGACCGGATGTATGGAGCTCCTCTGCATCTTAATAATCGGATTTTAATGGCGCTTAATTCACTTGTATTAATTACGGTAACTAATTGGGTAGTCGACGATTGTCACCATGTATCTACATGTAGGCCTACTAATGCAGCATGATGATACATGGTAGTGACGTACATCCTATTTAAAAGTACCATTTTAGTTTCCCTCCTGTTTTGCACTAGAAATGACCATTACGGTATCACACAGAATGGATTGGTTTAATATTGCACTATCAGGTATTCATCGATAGGTTCGCGGTACAACTCTACCTATTTAATAGCGTTTGATGTATACAGAGTGCGTACTACAACTGCAATTGGGTATTTAAGCAAACATAAACTATTTACACATACTATAGAAAATGAAATCAAACATCATGATAATACCTACCAAAATAATTATTTCAAGTGGATTAATTTTAATTTAAACCAGAATCAAAACACAGCACACAGAATTGAATTTTAGAGCGTTTAAATCTATGCACACGAAATTGTTAAAATTGTAAACAGCAAATTGTTAAAAGTGGATTTATAAAGTAATAACCAAGAACGTCAAATCAATTCGCCAGGTGGCAGCTAATGGTGCTAGTTTTGGTTCACAACGTATTGTGAACTTCGATCAAACAATGAAGGTCCATGGTACATGGAATTTCCAATTGGCAGGCAAACAGACAAAATAGCATAAGCTGAAAAAAGTTTGTTATATAACAAAACCTTCAACCTACCCCCACCCTACACAATATAACGCTAACAAAACAGGAACCCACCCACCTACCCCTTGAGCGTTATATAATATGTGAACGGCCCCTTAGATATTCCGATGTCTACGTCATTTAATATCTTTAAAATCAGATATACACGCTTCCTCTTTTTTCCTGATATGTAAGGTGCACGAGTACATAGTTAACTAGTGTAGTTTTTGGTTGTTTTTCTTTTCTATTCTCATGATTTCACCCGCCAAGTACACCCACCTGCTGTCAATATAATATACTCCAATGAATAAAGTCTAGTATAGGCCTACTCTCTTCAGTATATCGAGTATATTCAATTCAATGCATGCATTGCAAATGCTAATTAACTTTTAACGCAATATTGTTCGCCTTTGTGTGGTGGGTCGCGGGTTTTCGATGACTTTCCAAAGTGGGTCCTACGTCTAAAAAAAGTTTGGCAAACACTGCCTTAAGAGCTTCTTTCTCTTATCCCTATTGATCATCCACTGATATTTTCATTGTGATCCCCACAACATTGTAGACCTAATCAATTTGCTTGTGTGCTATATTGGCTCGGAGCTAATCAATAAAAAGGTCGGTAGCGTCGGTTATAATTACGATCATAAATAAGGGGACGTACCAAAGTATCTGGCTGCAGGCAGAGACGTAGCTAGGGTATTTTGTGCCCGGGGAAAAATTACAGAATTGGCGCCCCTTTGAGGTCGTCCATAAATGACGTAAGGCGCCTAGGGAGGGATCATGTGCCAATGTAAGGGCTCTAAGATATGTGACATCATAACATCACATCAAACTGCGTAGTTTTATTAAATTTTTACTCAATTAAACAAGTTCCCCTTAATTAGCAGTAATTGTTTATCACAATTTAGCTTCAAAAGCTATGACTATTACATTCTTAATTTTAAATTGTTTACTTTACGCTCGTAGTCACTTTTTGGGTTTTGGAAGTGAGGCAGCCAATCTGTAAGACACAAATAAATTATTTTTTGGCTAACACGCATCAGACCACAGAGTACGCTGCACGTCGGCAATGTGAACTAATGTTCGTAATCACAAACGAAGGAAATGGAGAGAATGTAGACTGAATAGACAAAAAGAAATGGATCTGAATGGAATATTCGTTGATCAGGATGATGAGATCCAAGGTCACCCTATTAAATTATTCCACGAAGGAGCATTTTGCTTCTCCGTAGAAAAAAGGAAGGGCATAAAGTTTGGATTGTGTCAAATCATCATTATCAAACATTATTTATAATTCTACCAGAGATTTTTATCCGGTGGAATCCATTTTTCATCGTTATACTATACAGTTTTAAGTATTTTTATGGTCATACTTTGTTTGATAATTATGAGAAAATGTGCTTATGACATTCGGAACATCTCGTTTTTTGGGGAGATGCAGAGCTTTGTGACGTCATATTTGAGGTGGTTGTGACTTTTGTCACGACGTGAGGGAGTTAAAATTCCCCCTTAATTTCGTTACGTCGTTTAAGGACGGCCCATTTACTGATTTCACATTTTTCAAAAATCTATCTAAAGGCCATTAATTTCATGCAAGACTGTCATAGACAGTCTACAAAAAAATAATTTTAAGTGTCGCAAATTGGTCAATAACGTTTTCAAAATGTGTTTTCCGAATGTCCTCATTCAATGCAAATACGACAAAATTAGCTTCAATTTACTTTGCTTTGCTCACAGCTTGCAATTGAAACAGCAATTATTAGAAGAATTTGCAGTGAGATGCATAGATTAGAAAGTAGCCTACGTCATGAGTATTATGCCGCCCCTTACGGTCTCTTAGTGATCATTGATCAGTGGGTCACGGGGGCGCCAAAATCATGCTTGAAACCCTGCTTGTTATGAGGAAAGTTTGGGGGTGCCAAAATTAAATCTTGCTAACTTAATTGGAATGAATTAATTGCATTAAATAAAATAAATTAATAGTTTTAATCCTCATTTTGGTGCCCCTATAACTTGGCGCCCGGGGACACATGTCCCTCTGCCCCCCTAGCTACGCCTCTGTCGCGCTATACTGGATTCCTAATCGATCCAATTGGAGACTATAGGGTCTACTCTTTTAGCGTTCTCGGACATGCTTGTTGTACTACTACTACTAATAGTCACTGAGTGGCGCCACCATCTATGTCAATTAAGTGAAATAATCGAAGATACTTACATTTGGGAGGTGCTCACCCTTGGTTACTTTACCCTAATTTCTTTAGAATAGAGTCAAACACACTGATGATAAAACCTCTGACTAAGAAGCGAGAAAACAACCATTGACCGTGAATGAACCTATACGTAAATAAAAAAAATTCAACTGCAGAATTGTACCTGTTAAAAAATCAATCTCTAACAGGTATGTGAGCTCATTAGTCATTAATATAAATCTACACTCAGCGCCTCTACAGCTATGCATGCAGGTGCATGATAATTGCCGGCTCGTGTCATCCGTTAGATTGAGGCAAGCCTAGACTGACGTATGTCGTCACTGGTCTTGGACAAGAGTCTAATTACGTCGTTTGATGGCCGACAATTAGCCATTTGATCATTCTATTCCAGGCACTTTGGTGTCAAGCTCTAAGCTTCAGGCTCTTCGAAATATGAAAAAAATTAAGGTTCCTTCATGTGGTAATTTCGCTAACGAAACCAAAACAAGTACGAAAACGATTAAGAAATCGTTCACGAAAATTATAAAGAATGTTTAACTAAAACTAAATAAAACGATTAAAAATCAATGTAGAATGAAATTAAAACGGGAATGATTCGAAATCTTGAACAAAAATTATATAAAATACAAGAATTGATTTGTAAGAATTTTCGGGGGCGTCGCAGTTGAAAGTCGCGCATGTATGAATAATACTACAACCCCACCCGATTAGCTTCTTTATGCTGCAGCAAAGCGAGTGGGCAGAGGTGCCATAAAGTAGCAGGCCTATAAATCCAACGTCAACTTTCATAATAACCTGCTGTTTCCGGTACTTGTGTTTTAATTCACCCCCAAACAATATCGCCTATTCTCTCCTTTATTAAAAGGTAGACTCAAACATTGTGAGGGTCGGTAAGGGTAAGAGCAGGTTTCGTGAGGGTCGGTTAGGGTTAGTTTTAGGGTTATTGTAGTTTATAGATATAGGGTGTCAGACAAGTGTTATTTTGGGGGTGAATTAAAAAACATGTACCCTGTTTCCGATCCAAACTGTCTTTTGCGTTCGACGCACAGTTTTACTACGAATCTCTATATTAGTTCTATTAAATTATTAAGATCGAGTCTATGAAAGGTTTATTTTCGGTGGGCAACACGGATGTATTGTCTGGGAATGCTCTGTCTATAAAGAATATAACGATAAAAAGCGATGTACTGAATGACAGGTTGTTGCAGTTTAACTACACTGTGTGGTAACAAAGACCTTTAGCGTCGCCCTCCTCCTTTATCCAGGTTTGGGACTGGCACTGGCCGAATACAACCAGTGGCGGAGTTACTGAATGACAAAGTGCAGTAGAATCATTTATATGCTGTGTTCGCATGACTGGTGCGTTTCGTACACGCTTTTTGTTCTTAAATGCTTTAACGTAGACTAAAATTAATAGTTTATAAAAGGGACCGTTCACATATTATATAACGCATAAAATCCCAATTATTGGCCAATCCCCTACCCCTAAAAACGTTATGTAACAGCGGCTGTGACCCTCACCCCTATATTATATAACAGATAAGCTACCTACCCTCTACCCCACCCCAGTCCATCAGCAAGTTAAAAGACATACAATCGACATAATTGTATTGCACAATATGAAACTTTTATAACAATACACTTTAATAGAAGTGATTCAGCTGATAATTGTTTTTATCCATTTCAAGAACTGCAGTAAAAATCATCATATGCCCAATGCTATGTAACTAAAGCTACCTTAAAAGTGTGTACTCTCTTGTGCCAATGATGATTAGACCGGATGTATGGAGCTCCTCTGCATCTTAATAATCGGATTTTAATGGCGCTTAATTCACTTGTATTAATTACGGTAACTAATTGGGTAGTCGACGATTGTCACCATGTATCTACATGTAGGCCTACTAATGCAGCATGATGATACATGGTAGTGACGTACATCCTATTTAAAAGTACCATTTTAGTTTCCCTCCTGTTTTGCACTAGAAATGACCATTACGGTATCACACAGAATGGATTGGTTTAATATTGCACTATCAGGTATTCATCGATAGGTTCGCGGTACAACTCTACCTATTTAATAGCGTTTGATGTATACAGAGTGCGTACTACAACTGCAATTGGGTATTTAAGCAAACATAAACTATTTACACATACTATAGAAAATGAAATCAAACATCATGACAATACCTACCAAAATAATTATTTCAAGTGGATTAATTTTAATTTAAACCAGAATCAAAACACAGCACACAGAATTGAATTTTAGAGCGTTTAAATCTATGCACACGAAATTGTTAAAATTGTAAACAGCAAATTGTTAAAAGTGGATTTATAAAATAATAACTACGAACGTCAAATCAATTCGCCAGGTGGCAGCTAATGGTGCTAATTTTGGTTCACAACGTATTGTGAACTTCGATTAAACAATGAAGGTCCATGGTACATGGAATTTCCAATTGGCAGGCAAACAGGCAAAATAGCATAAGCTGAATGAAAGTTTGTTATATAACGAAACCTTCAACCTACCCCCACCCTACACAATATAACACTAAGAAAACCGGAACCCACCTACCTAACCCTTGAGCGTTATATAATTATGTGAACGGCCCCATATAATTAACTATGTAAAGCACTTGGTGTTAGTAACTCGTAATTTCGGAATCCTGCATCGCTTAGTTTCAAAATCAGACCCAAAAGGTTACTGTTAGACCAGCAGTGCCAGTGTCAAACGAGGAGGGCGATGCTAATGATCTTCGATGTCACACACTGTCGTTAGGCCTATTATATATTATATTAAAAAAATTCGTTAAATGGGTTGTTAACGTTACTCGATCTTTGCTAACAGTGGTCTAACAGAACGTAAAATTAAATACAGAGTATGAAGAGGATTGAAGCCTTACATCATTAAACGTAATAGTTTCCAGTGTTTCATGACATCCCTGACTCAAGTCAATCAGCAGTCAGTACGCAATCTGCATGGTAATAGCCAATCTTATAGAGCATCGGTTGACACAGTTTTAAAGGTATATATATATATAATTATATATCGTTATATTATATATTATTATATAATATAATTATATATCTCCGTCGGTTGCAATGGATTGTGAACGCGTATTTCCCTACATCATCACGTGCGTGGTATTCTTATTCTTAAACATCATGGCTCATAAAAATCTGTCGGACGTTGTCTCGATGTGTCATTGATGTTGACGGTTGGTTGAATTTCTTAGCCCCGCTACTGCTCGTAGTCCAGCAGTAGGCTTGGGCGATTAGTGACTCTTACCAATCGCGATTAGCAGGCGTCAACTAATCGATTAGTAGGCGCTTAGGCGTAGGCGATTAGTTCGATTAGCTCGATTAATAATATCACAACTCGTGATATTGACTATGTTCCTCAGTAAATGCCGAATTACGGTAGCCTGCACAAACTAATCATGGAAATTTTATTTATAACGCGTATGACATAATAATTATTTTTTGTTTGATTCAACTTCTGTGTAAGCGTGCTGTACGTGCGTACCTGACAATGACATGGAAGCATGCACCTGGTGTTTGAGATATCGACGTCTTTTAATATGTTTAACGCAGTTTCTTTACAAGTAAAGTGTAGGCGTCTATAAACAATTAAACATGCAGTGTGAGTGTGACCGTTTGCGGATTCATTATAATCATAATTATCATTGTTCCATTGAACAGTCAGGCGCAAATGCTTTTATAACGAAATAATCTTCTGCGGCCGAACCTTGGGCCCAAAAATAAACGAAAATTCTACTTTTACCCATAACAAATTTACCTCTGCGCATGCGCAACCCCTGGCGCATGCGCAACCATTAGTGCACGAGCATGCGCATCGCTAAGACACCTAAAATTTGTGCTATGCGTCGTGAGGGTCGATTACGGTCAGGTTAGGCTCCGTGAGGGTCGGTTTGGGTCAGGTTAGGCGTCTTGAGGGTCGTTATTGTTAGTGTTAGGGTTAGTATCGTTTTTAGACATATACCAAGATCTTTCGGACGCGGAAGTCATTTTTCGGCGCGTTTTAGGCCAGACTTTCGCCCGCAGAAGCTCCACGCTTTTATAACTGGATGCCCTTCCTGACCCAAATCCTCTTTCGGCAAGGCACGAGGGCCTCAGTCTAGTTAGAATGGCGGCCTGTAAGTAGCTGTGCGACATAGATGGCTTTTATTGCCACCCACGTCCCACATAACACCCTGCTAGCAGCCTAACACTGTCGCTGTTTGCCCGCGTCAAGATGATGCAATGCGAGTGTGACCGTTTGCGGCTTCATTATAATCATAATTATCATTGTTCCATTGAACAGTATGGAGCAAATGCTTTTATAACGAATAAATCTTCTGCGGCCGAACCTTCTACCCAAAAATAAATGAAAATTAATCGATTAATCGAGTTTTATTTTGACCCTCGATTAAATAATTAATTAGTATAACTCGATTAATCGATTAGTTTGCCCAAGCCTACTGTTAGTTAACCGCCCAGTGTTCATATCGCCACAATTTATTGTGCCCTAGTAACGCAACAAGTACATGCAAATGTAGGCCTGCAAGTCTTTTTCATAGCGGCTCTATGTATAATGTACATTCTTGATTCTTTTCATTATTGATCGGATGAGATCCTTCACCAAATGTAATGGAGCATCATAATCTACCGTGTTGTTGCGTCAATTCGACTCGATTGTTGTTTGTAACTTTGTATGCCATCATGATAATGTTATTTCGCGTTGCCCGTCATTTCATTGCTCTGCTTTAAGTAGCTTTACATACGCAATGTGTCGCTTATTGTATGTGCAAATCGTCGTGACTTGGAATGAATCAGATGTTAGATATATATGGAATGGACCCAATCGGAATGGACCAGGTGAGCCCGGATCCATTCCATTGGTGCTGAATCCCTGACAGGGCATTATGCCACGGAGATAAATAACAAACGTACAACCCGATTCGTTGAGATTAGGACTTCCATACAGATTTACTCGACAAGCTTGGTGGGTGGCGAAAGGACAACTGCACCGCATAGGCTCAGGAATGACGATTCAGGAAGACTATGGAGTATAATATTATGGTGCTATCGTCGCTACTACCTCTCTATGGCTTTCCATTCGCTGATGTGGGCTACATGTAGGCTTTTGGTTGTGTTACGTTTTGGCCATGCGATTCTTCTTAATGTAGAATTTTATCGACTGCTGTATACCCCATATCAAATCCAATAAGAGCAGGCTATAATATAGATATTCGTAACCGAAATGGAAAAAAAAGAACTTAGTTAATATTGGGGCTAAATAATGTTTTAATACGAGTGTATTAGATTCACATTTATAGCTTTACCCCTCCCGAATATACAACCGTTACTCGAGGAATGTAACGGCGTTGGAACAGGCGATGATACGTCGACTCATATGGTCTATAGTGAATTTGATCGACATGGTTCAGCCATTTCATGATTTCAAATGAATGATTGATCTGAGAAGCGGGGATTCGATGCGAAGTATCTGAGCTGCAACACACAGGTCGACACCACGGACGACCACATCGACTTTGGTTCGTCCCGTAATTCGCTTCAGCTTAAATATGACCATCGACAGCTCTCAGAAACGTCTATCTTTTCACATTAGATTAGAGTTGAGTATAGATCAGATGGGATGACATTTAAGCAGTATATAATATAATTTAATCACATCAGGCCCCACTAGAATTAATTACTTCAGGTAAAAGGACCAGATAGGATCAGATTGAGGTTTGATCACGTCAGGTTTTACTGCTCTTTGCAAGCCATCTACCATTATATTAGAATCCATCCCATATATAACATTATATATTGATCATTGATCACAATCTCCTCTGACTCGCTTTGCCGAGGATTAGTCGTATGTCGATATATCTCCTGTCACATATTGCTAAAAGGAAACAAAGTTCTCTTATATGTGAACAGTAACTCTGAATTAAGTCCTCAATTAACTTAAGAAATCCTATAAATATTGTACCGATGGCTATATTCAGGCTATAGTAAAACTCCTCGAGCAATCTCCCGACATGATGCGTAGGCCTATACGCATGGCGTGCTTTAGCTGCCTCTGGTAGGCTACTATTGCGGTGGTTTAGGGAAGAAAGGAGCATTGGGAAAGGGAAACCTAAATCGACTAAGCCTAAAGTAAAGGGAAACCTAAGCTGGGTCTGAGCGAAGCGCTTACAACGCGTGGTGCTGTCCCACTGCCGTTGGTCATTTTGCTATGTCGAGATCGACCGTGCAATTTCAACGATGGGATTGGATGTAGATGGGGTTTTGTGTACGGTCGGGAAAATGAAAACAGATGGAGCCATGAAAGCGCAAAACGGATCTTGGGAGAACGGATGAGGGGAAGATGAGAATAAAGTGCTCGATGTCATAGTGCAGCAGAGCTTGCGTATGGGTCATTGGGGTGGGGTGATACCCATCTCCTGATTGGGGATCGTGACCTACAGGATAGAGGCAACAGAGGATAAGAAATGCATTTATATTTTGTGCATAGAGGAGTTTTGGGTTGAATGTATCACTTGAACATTTATAAGGGTTTGCTCCTATATAGATACACTAAATGCCTTAGGCTTCCACACCCACACACCGAACCACGCTTGTATATTTAAGTCTAAATATATATATATATAATATATATCCAATTATTAGATGCGTATATATTTATATACGGACCATGTATTACTTATAAACATGTAATTATGTATTGAAATTTTCGCAACGAATATTCGCAATGAGGTAAAGTTCTTGGACATCACTCCTCTGCTTTTCTTAAATTTAATTTTATTCGATGCTCAAGAGTATAATTAAACAGTCAGAAGTCATAAATTGAAATATGTGTGAATATTATACATAGGTTCATTTGTGTCGCCTGTGGTGTGAACTCCTACTTGTATAAACGTTATTATTATTATTATTATTATTGTTATAATTATTATTATTATAATTATTACTACTACTACTATTATTGTTATTACTATATATTGTCGGGCTGTTTATCCGTCTTAAGACGGTCCAAATTTATTCGAAATTTGAGACGGAGGACTAGATTTGCTCCAGCAGATCTAGCGAATTAATAGATGAGTCAACCTTATCTCACTTCCTACTTAATGTTCTGCTTTTCTAGCCATAACGAAGAATTTTTCGAGCGCCTGGCCAACCAATTAACAAAACAGAAGAATTAAAACAGAAAGCACTGCTGGAGGGTTGTCAGAGAAAAGGATATTATAACTGTCCACTCATCTACGTGCCCATCTTTTAAACCACGGCTGTTTGACACATTGCACGCTACAGAGATGCCCAGGACCATGTCACATGCGAGAGCATGGAAATACTTTCCGTCTCTCCGAGAGTCTGGAAAAAGACCTGCTATTCGTACGTGCCACGCATGGACAGGAACAGTGGAGACTGACTGAACTTCGGATTGCACACGGCCTGGAAAAGAGCCCAGATGAAGCTTAAATACTAAATGCTGTTCGACAACCAAAGCAAATTCAAACATGAATCGACTGTACTTGGGCTTATTTCTGGAATGCTTTACCACCTGCAGACGGCACTGCACGTGTGTGTGTGTGTGTACTGGATAGCATTTGCGTGCAGCGTAGTTAAGGCCGCGGTATATCCATCCATGCATTAAACAGTGCCTATATCTGTCCATACCAAATAGATAGTCATGTATATGATCTAGCTAAATTGGCAATTACATGCCTACATACATACATACATAGATTATTTTACATTTATATAGCGTCCCATCGGTAAATCTACTCGGAGGCGCTATTGATACATATGTAGTGCAAATAAAATTATATATACATAAGTGTGCGTGTGCGTGTGTGTGTGTGAAACCGAATGGGCGATTTCTGCGCTTGACTGATGCCTTGTATTGTCTGTGAACGAGATCTATAAATAGAGCTGCTATTGTTGTGCGTATCCTTCTGTATTACTTGCTGTCGTTTGCAGAAGTGTTTACAAATAGACTGACCAGTCATTGTTTCTCTTCTTTCCGGACGAAGATTTTAGAACGAGTCGATGACCGACGCATTTCAGCGAATACAATATAAGCAGCTGCCGCTCTGTCAGGCATTGCATACGTTCAAAGCGTCACGTAAACTTACGTCGCGGTGCATGCCGGGTCTGACGTACAAAAAGGTTAAACTGCTGCCAGTCTAAAGTTTAGTTAAAGCCTTAAAGGAGGAGGTCGACGCTCATTATTTTCTTACAAAATACAGCGTCGTTAAACAGTAAATGTTCTAGCGATTGAAAGCTGGACATAGGACAACGGGTGGACGATAAATGCTACTGAGTTGCTTACAGCCGTAAAAAATTCAAAAGAGTAGGCTAGACCCTAGTTTCCAATGAGGTCGTTCAAGCGTTCAGTATATAGCGCGATTTTCTGCTTTACATAGAACAAAGCGTAAAAGCAATCTCCTGCCGTGGCAATCGGTCGATCTTTGCAAATTATATCTCGCCTCTAAGATTAAATACACCGTATTGTACATCTAAGCATTATATGTTATCAACATACAATGTACGCCTATATTCGTCTGTTTTTTGTGACGTGTGCATAGGTACGTTAATCTCCGCGTTCACCGTCTTCTGCTGTGGTGTGACAACTCGTCTTAACCGACCGTTGCATGCGATGGCTCTCAATCTCGTCTCCGGTTTTCTCCAGACGACAACCTTCCTCCTGATCGTCGGATGGATTTGGAGTATCCTCTGGGGAATGACATTCGTTCAGTTGGCCCGTAAGTCACTCGTATATAGCACGTCTAACATAATACACTGACATGTTTTAAGTCCTCCTATGCATGTTCATTGTCATAATCGCCATCGCTGGTGTTGTTGTCGTTGTTGTCATTATCATGTTCATCATCATGATCATCATTGTTGTCATCCTCTTATTATCATTTTCGTGTTCGTCGCATGTGTCACAAATATCATAGTCGTCGCGGAATCATTATCATCGTCCTCATTGACCTAGTAGGCATCGTCATCAGAACTTTTAGCATTATCCAAACCACTAGTCAACCACTACCACCACCACCAGGATCACCGCGAATATGACACCGCGAACATTGCCTTCGGCTCCTCTTGACATGATCTTACACATAAACACAATCTCTCTTGCGAATAACAGTTTCTTAATTCTTTCTTAGTCTGCATCCAGTGAACCTGTTTGAATGTTGTTGTCATGGAGATGCATGCCCACGTGACACTCCATGCTTGTAATGTTCTCCAATGACTCTTTACTTGACTATTCGAGCCTCGTCGTCTTAAAAGCTAAACGTACATGTCACCAGTATATTCACATGGGATGCGTCATGTCAGAAACTTGTGTTGTCCAAAGATACAAAGTGAAGTTTCAAGACAGGTTGCTATGAAACCAGAAAAGAAGTTGACAACGAAGCTGCTAAGACAGATTGAAAGATGGCGACCAGGAGGACAACTTTTGGCATTGATCTACCTAACCATACACGGATGATGCTGTTGACATACCAACCCTGAGCAAAGAGAGTGTTTAACATATTTTATGTCTGAAACCATTTATCCAAAACATCTGGATCTCCGTCCAGCCATCAGTTCGCCTGCCAACCGTGGTTTGATTCAGAGATTTTGAATCTCGGGCCAACATGGTATTCACACGGAAACCTTAGATTGCATTCATATCATAATGGCATCCATTCAAACGGGCGGCAATATTGAAAGCTCTTACCAAATTTATTCTAGGACTTATAGGTGGTCAAGGGAAGCGTCATCTTCTACGTTTATCGTGCCACTTTTCCAGGTTATCAGATCACTGTTTGTTGATTATAGTGAACTTTTGTTCCAAATGACCTTTGACACTATATGGACCACCCACTTTTTGTGTGAATTTCTAAATATGCGCTATATAAAGCATCTATACAACTGGCACACAGAATTTCGCGAAATATAGAACGACGCAGTGGAGCCACTTTATATCGTATCATCATGCAACATATCACTTTCAATGACAACGCTTTCCATCACATCACCATAACATTCGATGCTTGCATTATCGTGTATTGCATTAAATGTATACGCGTGTAAAGGACGTTCAAATGGCGCCTTTAGCATATACATTGCAGTTGCTGCAGGCACGCTATGAGTGAGCAACGATGACGACTATAGTCTCCCGGTGGAGAGAGGAAGTGACGTATCATTCCGATCAATCACTTCCGGTTTGAATGTGACGTTTGAGAGGCGCCGATCGTTCATACTGAGTAGAAATCGCAAACGGACCATTCGTCATTTTCTAAGCTGTCGTTTATTTCTTTAGCGCATTTAATTTTAAACATGTATTCGTACACATATTCATACATGATATTTTTATGCCTTTTAATATAGGTACGCATTACATGCACCTAGAAGAAAATATATCTTCATAAAAAATAAATGTTCTTTTAAACCATACTTCGTCAATTAGGGCCATTATCATTTGTATATGTAGAAGGCCGTGATAGGCCTATATCTCGCCACTTACAATTGTACAATAATGTACACTTGTATATTTATATATACAAATATATATATACGCATATTTATATATACAAATATATATACGCATATTTATATATACAAATATATATACGCATATTTATATATACAAATATACATACGCATATTTATATATACAAATATATATACGCATATTTATATATACAAATATATATATATATACGTATATTTACATATACAAATATATATACGCATATTTATATATACAAATATATATATACGCATATTTATATATACAAATATATATATATACGTATATTTATATAAACAAATATATATATATACGTATATTTATATATACAAATATATATACGCATATTTATATATAAATATATACGTATATTTATATAAACAAATATATATATACGTATATTTATATATACAAATATATATATACGTATATTTATATATACAAATATATATATATACGTATATTTATATATACAAATATATATACGCATATTTATATATAAATATATACGTATATTTATATAAACAAATATATATATACGTATATTTATATATACAAATATATATATACGTATATTTATATATACAAATATATATATATACGTATATTTATATATACAAATATATATACGCATATTTATATATAAATATATACGTATATTTATATAAACAAATATATATATACGTATATTTATATATACAAATATATATACGCATATTTATATATACAAATATATATATATACGTATATTTATATAAACAAATATATATATACGTATATTTATATATACAAATATATATACGCATATTTATATATAAATATATACGTATATTTATATATACAAATATATATATACGTATATTATATGCTGTCGTTTACGTCGGTGTACTGTGGACTTACATTACTTGCAGGAATGTTCACACGTTCTTTCCTTGTTAAATAACGTTCTTTTCGGCAAATTGCCTTCGCAGCTTTTCTCAGCGTAATTTGGGTTAAATGGCAATTATTTCATGGATTTGTCTATCCCCTCTTTCTATGTCTACCTCTTTTTTATCTACATGTATGTGTGCGTGTGTCTTGGTTTTCTGCCTGTTTCCCTACTCTTCCCTAACGTCGGCGTTGGAAATTTTCTTCCAACCATTTCGGGCTCAGCGCGTTTGAATTTTCTGGCTCTTGAATTTCCGGCGATCTGTCTGTCTATGTCTGCCTGGCTGGCTGTCTCTATCTCTGTGTGTGTGCCTCTCTCTCACTCTATCGCTCTCCGTCTCTCTCTCTGTCTTTCTCTCTCTCTGTCTTGCTCTCTCTCTCTCTGTCTTTCTCTGTCTGTCTGTCTCTGTCTCTGTCTCTGTCTCTGTCGCTCTCTGTCTCTGTCTCTCTCTGTCTTTCTCTATCTCTTTCTGTGGGACTTCCTCTGTCATTCTCACTGTCTGACTCTTGCTCACTAACTCTCTCCCTTCTCTCCCCTTCTCTTTCAACTCATTTGTATACAATAATTCTTACTTCAAACGCGATCTCTTTGTTTATTATCGTTTACTTGCCAGCTGAACGTACAAACATGATCAGCATCACAAAGCAAGCACTTCAACGAACGTGGTCGGATTTATTTAAAGAGAACGACTCAGGCAGACAAGCAAACAGACAGCACAGATGACAGATAGATAGACAAAATGTCGACCGTAAACAAGAAGACCAATTTGCAGATTGGACCACAGAAACAAGGGAAATAAGTGAAGGCAATCGTTGGATACTTGCAAGATGTGAGCTGCCTCAAAAGACTTGAAGGCGACCCGTTGCCTGCGAATGGTAAACATGTCGATCGCGTACAACAGTATACAGACCGATAAGATCTTCAGACTACGATGGTCGCTCGAGACTCTTAGATTCGATCGGTTTTGTTAACGTCAAGCACTTGGCATGCTACAAAGCTTTGTATTTGGCTTTGTTCAAAGTGATTAAGGAGCTTAACTCAAAACAGACGCTAGTAAATGCAAACATTTCTATATTGGAGTCATCCGAAAGCTTTAAACCTGCTGGCATCCACACATGTAACCCATGGTTCCAAATGGTACCCGTGTTGCATGACCCATGTGGGTACGATCTGGTTCCCATGCATGAAGATGATGTTATTGAACGACAACCTCCGTGATATCTGCATGAATTAGGACAACGAATACAGCGCATTTTAGTACTTCTCAAACTCACATCAGGAAGTTGCAGATCTTTAGATCAGATCTTTAGATAAGATCAGTAGATAAGATTTTATATAAGATTTTCGATAAGATCTTTAGATAAGATCTTTAAATAAGATCTTTAGATGAGGTCTTTAGATTCTAATTAATGATATAATAGCAGAAAATGTCGGTCTGTGCTTTGCGTCATTCGGTGCGACTGGCTGAAATAGGGAGTTGGGGATTGGAAGGGGCAGAAAGAGGAAAGGCTGAGGACGAAAGGGAAAAAGGTGCATGAAGGGAGGGGATGAGGACTGGGAGGGGAGCGGTGAAAGAAGGGGAGAAGAAGGGAATGGGATATGGTGGGAAATTGCAGTCGTAACAATGTGCCCTCTATCAATCACGCAGGTCGCGGGTTCCTTGCTGAACTGCGCCGCCATGTAGCCGCTGTTTCCAGCGATCCAACGGTATTGAGCCTATCTCTTCCAGATGACAATCATTTTGCACTGAGTGCTTTCAAAGCCGCTGGTTTTAGAGGCACGTTCACGCCGCACCTCTCGTTCCCAGGGGACGAAGATCGCCTACTCCAAGCCTCAGTTTGTCATTTACTGTCTTAGAGCCTGAGGTATTTTATTTATCTCGGACGCAAAATAACAACTACAACAGTTATTATTATGATCGTATATAATTTCAATTTACAAATACGTACTAACATGACCTTTATTTATTACCGAAATTTGATAAGGCCCTTCTTGTGTTGCAATTAAGCCATAAGTTATGTTCAATTAGAGCTAGCATTTGCGTTAATAATGAGACATTGTCCTGTAATTATTGGAAAACAATGAGATCGATTATGCAAATGAGGTCTTCGCCAATCACTTCAAAGCATCTGTCGTTGACGCTTGTTTTCCCATTTCTCTTTAGTCTCTCGTCTCACCGTTCTATTCTTCCTATAAATCCACAACCTTTTCCTGCCTATATACACTCCCACCTCCGCCCTCGCCTAGGAAACTCCTCCACTGTTTGGACTTTGACAGTGCCAGTCCCAAGCCTGGAGAAAGGAGGAGGAGGGCGACACCAAATCATCGTCGATATGGAACGGTGTCGTTAAAAAATCAACAACACACAGACACACAGACACACACACACACTCACCTATGTCATTGAGGCCTGACCACCCACTTCTATAACCACCTTCGCCCGCGTGTGATATGCACCATCAGAGAACACCAGAAGCAGCAGCGTGTACAATTGTCAGTCCTTAATCCAACAGTGGACTTGTAATCGACGACCCAGTAGTCAGTTGGTCCGCATTTAATACTTTATCAAAATAATGGGACCTGTCTAGGGCTGAATCAACCAGTAAGTCAAATTATATGATTTTGCACGGGTGAACAGGACTGATTTGGGGCTACAGACTGAAATCAGAGTGTTTCTGTTGAGACAAGAACTGTCTAAGAATTATGGGAGTATTGAGGGACAGATTACGGGTTCAAGCCCCAAAGAAATTGCTGGCAGACTGTTTATTCGCAAAATAAATCTTCTAAATAAAGCTTTGCAAATGAAGCCGTACAAATGAAAAACAAATAACGCCATCAATTTGTTCATTAAGGAACGAATTATCTGTTTGCAAAAGAATTTGCTCCGTGGCCATCTGGGATAGTTGAAAGTCAACGATGCGACCAATTGCAGTGATAAAATAGTCTTTTTACACTCTGAATGTCCATCGAGCATTTAAAGGGGGAGGCGTTTCATCGTTTCCAATGCAGCACAAGTGCCTCCCCCACGTGTATGGTATGGGCGGGACCGTAACCCTGTTGGAAAGATCTATCCCATGTTTAACGGGGTCCGATAACACGTGCTGTGGCTTTCATTGCGTGACTGTCCATATATATCAGACTGCAATTGATACACGTAACTCTGATTCAATTACATGTGACTGATTGATTATGCGCCATCATATCCTGTATCGATGTGTTGATTTAATGATGTGACGGCAGATATCAAAAATCGCTCTCTAATGAGAAACTAAACATAATGCTATTTTACAGTAGACACAAACCCTGACTGATATAAATTTATTTAACGACGTATCCGTAACAAGGATGATATGCATACGCTTCAGAATGCAGTCACTTATATGTATAATTATAGGCCTTGATTGGATTAATAACAATACTAATATCGATGACACTGACATAATATCATGAGTTCTCTATCATATAGGCCTAAAGTTATGCACAGGCAAAAGGCCTCCTATGAAAAATTCACATCATTTATCTTAAATTGTTTGAAGCTTATTGTTTCAATAACAGTTTTTCGCGGAACCCTTGTTTCCACCTCACAGAACCCTAGGGTTCCGCGGAGCACAGTTTGGGAAGCGCTGGTTTATTACGTAAATCGACTGACGATGTTCTATGTGTGTGCGTGTCCTGTCCCTTCCAGTTTCGGCCAAAGAAGACGCGCAAGCCGTTGGCTCCGGGGGACTTCCCTACTACGTCCGTCGCCATAGCAGCGTCGAATGAGAGCACAAGGAATTCCACGAAACGACAACACTTGGAAGACAACAAAACCAACATCAGAAACAACAACAACAATAACAACGATGGGTACTGCAGACAGCAAAGCCGTGAACATGTACAATGCTGCCGTTGGTCTGTGCGCCGCACTTTGATTAATTAGTGCGCTGCGCACGGAGAACTTCAGCGCCGCAGCGAATTGAAGCTGAGTGAGAATGCGAAATGTGAACTGGCGAGACGGAACAACGACCGGAATCAAAAACAGCAAATCGACTTTCAACTAGAATTTAGGAAACAGCTGAAAATGAGGAAAGGCTGTTGAAGTCGGTGACTACTTGATTAACGATGCCGAATTGATTGTCATGAAGACGAATATTTATAGGCTTTCCATACATGTAATACCGTGTATAAAGATGTGTTCTCTTCGAGGTAGCCTCTCTTTAATGGAGTTGCCTCGAGCCAAATGGATTGCTGTAACCTCCTTTATCAAATTATGCTTAGATCCGCGCTTGACATACCCTAGATAATGAACTATAGATAAACCGCTTGAGGTCAATTTATACTCATAGGAGTCATTGCCTTCAGACGTCAACAGTAAATCGTTGTTTAGAAATATAGTGCAATTGTCAATTAAACACTGTTTAGATAAGTAGGCCTAATAATCAATAATTAAAAATAACATTATATTATTAATAATCATAATAAAAAATTTAAATAATAATGACATTATCGTTATTATAGCAATAACGTTAGTTTCTCTCTGGAGAAGTTTCAAATACAAAATACTTCAGCTTTTGTGAAAAATAGAATTTCACGTAAACACACAGTTAGTAACAACCCTAATTGTTACAGGTACATTTTTCAGTTAGCTACATAATCCTCATGGTCATGGTCAACACATTATTGAAATAGTCTTATGCAGTATGATTCATGTTTTGACGTTAAATCTAATTAATTAGGAGTTCAGAACAGACTATATTGTTCGCTTAAAATAATAGATTTTCCTTTTGAGCGAACACCTAATTCGTGTTTCTCAAACCTTAGAGCCTACATTAATTTGGCTTTAAATATAATATGTCTGTCTCTTAATGTTTGTTGTTTTTTTTCATCAGTTGTGTAGGCCTGACCAGTAACAGCAACTACTGCACATCTACGACGTCGATTACAGTGGTCGTTTGACGGTGGGGACAGTATATTAGAGGAAGCTTAGAAAATAAGAATAACTGCTACTTTCTGTTGCCAACAGTAGAGTTTTGGCCACGGAAAGTTAAATCTCCTTGTGTTATCGCAACGACCGTCGAAATAATGCAAATGTTAAGATGACCATGTTGTGATTGCTATACTGTTGACAAAAATTATCCGTTTATGTTCACACACTAATTGGCCACGGTTTAACCGATTTGTTACAGCGCTTACCTAAGTTATTTATTTATTTTATTTATTATGAAATTCGATATAACTCCTCCTCCAACATTTTTTACTAAGAAGTGCCCACACCTGGACGGCGCGATTGCAGTTTCTGCAGAGCAATTGTGCGTGAAGGACTAGCTCAAGGTTCATACATAGTGACTAACGCCTCGGAGTCTCGGACGAAGGTGCACACTCAGTGTTACGGGCCGACCACCCTAACCGATCAGCCACCGTGCCACCGTGCCACGGTGCTATTATGCTTAATTAGGGACGAATTGGCTGGCGATGTGGCATATGTATAGGTTCGTTGCCTTCGGCTGTGCAGTAATTATTAATTTAATAAATTTAAACAAAATGTCATCTTGTTTGCTTTAAAATTAGGACAATGAGCTCTTTGCATTTTATCATGCGGGCGCAATTAATGAATTTGGTTGATTTCCACAAAAATGTATCTTAAATGTATCTCTGTATCTTAGCTGTTCCAATTGGAATTAAGCGCTAAAAATATCTTCGAGCATGCGCATTTATCTCTAAACAAGGAAATTACTACGAGGGTATTTGCACCCTGGAAGAACCCCAGCGTCAAGCATAGTCTCGCAAGTCCGATGTCAGGCGCTATTCTCGTTCATGCATAGCAACAACGGCCATGACCTATTCGGAGAATAGCTACTTCGGACATAAGCCCTATTCAGAGACTAAGCTATTCTATAGTCTCCTGCATTTGGGCTAAGAGCAATTGTGCGCAAAGGACTTGCTCAAGGTCCCTGTACAGTGACGCCTCGGATGAGGGTGGAACGCGTTCACTCAGCGCACACTGAGCGCTACGCTTTAACCAATCGGCCAACGTGCCTAAAATATGGTAATATTATTGTAACAAGAAGAGTACATTGACGGGCCACCTCTAAGACGGTTACACTGCATACGTAGGTCTACCTTCAGAAAGTGCCTCACTCACAGTTGCTCGGCAACATCAATAGATGCTTGGTCATCAAATAGTGGGGCTTAATAACGGGTCGTCAATGACGTCACAAAAATTTCGACGACTTTTGACCCCCGTTCTCCTCGTCACACGTGGTCACAAAAGTCATGACCCTCCCCTAAAAAATGACGCCCCAAAGCTCTGACCCCCTAAAAAACAGATTTCTAGAATGTTATATGCATATTTTCATATGATCATCAAGAAAACTAATTGTAACTGTAAAAAACTTCTAGCTACATCTAGGCCCAGTAGAACGAAGAAAAATGGGGAAAGTACGATTATTACACTCATTATGCATTCTACAAGATGAAAGGCTCTGGTAGAATCGTAACATTTATAAAAGTGTTTAATAGCAATAATTTGAAGCAATCCAATGTTTAATCGAGTAAAAGTTTTTAATATAATTAAGCATTTTAATGTTTGATGTGGAGGTGTGACGTCAGATTTCGCCGACCCTCTCTCCCTCGTCACACATCGTCACAAATGTGTGATTCCTCTTTCCCCGAGGGAGCGTGACGTCATTTATGGACGGCCCCTAAATGCGAAATGATAAGAAGAATAGTCTATAATTATCGTAATCTATTTTTGTCAACCACGTTATTCTTTTATTAACAGCAGGTCTTTCGTGGCTTTGACGCGTGTGGAATAACAGGAATAACAGGCTGTCAACCCCGGGGTAAGAAGTGGGTCGAAAACAATCTGACCCCCGCATTTTCGAGTCGGCATGACCCTCGGGTTCAACTTGGATAGACGCCTCTGTCCATGCCATAGACCCCAAAGAACGTGTTACCCAAACGTCAGACTGACCTGACCGGCTTTTGTCCAGCATCTCGTGACGAACCATCCAGCGACCAATGAAAGCTCCTCGTCTCAAATGCCAAACGTATGATAACAATGGTTGAGCAGCGAAAAGTAACTAAATTGGCAGCTTCTTATTTGGCACGCAGTTTCATCGCGTCTATTTGCTTTCGAATTTGATGGGACAAGACAGAACATAAATATATACAATATCAATAGCAATAACAATAAACGTAACAATGATAATAACAACGACAGCGGCAGTGCAGCGTTAATGACAATTAACAATCATGACTGACAGTAATAACAGCGTTAACAAGGAAAATAACATGCAGTAAGAAATTCCAATCAATGTTAAGCCAACTAGCAGCAACAACAAATGTCTTCATTATTACTAATAGTCAGACTTTTTGTATGCACGACTAAAAACTTCAGTACAAAGACAAGACCAGAACAGTTCAGTTCCAAGGCCAATACCGATACCGAGATGCGAGGTCTAAGACAGTTCAAGACAGTGTTAACCGCACAGTGTCAATCGAATGTAATGGTAATGCAAAATTTCGAAAATTTTCCCAATTCCCAGCGCTTCAACATATCGCATTAACCGTACATCTTTAAACCGTAAATCTTTAAACGCATGAACGAACAGAAGAAAGCAATTTTTAAAGCCAATTTCGTCTGCTTTGGTTTAGTATAATCAGATATTTCGTATTATGCTTCTGTCGGTTGATACATCCATCCATCCATCTTTCCATCCAACTATATATCCATCCATCCTTATATCACTCGGTCTCCGTAGGTTGCAATGGATTGTGAACAAGAATCATCGACGCGTATTTCCCTACATCATCACATATGGTATTCTTATTCTTAGACATCTTGGCTATTACAATCTCTCGGATGTTGTCTCGATGTGTCATTGATTTTGACGGTTGGTTGAATTTCTTAACCTCGTTACTGCTTGCAGCCAAGCAGTGCCAGTCCCAAACCAGGAGGGCGACGCTAATAATCTTTGATATCACACACTGTCGTTATATATACAAAATTTTCGTTAAATGGGTTGTTAACGTTACTCGATCTTTGCTAACAGTGGTCTAACAGAACGTAAAATTAAATACAGAGTATGAAGAGGATTGAAGCCTTACATCATTAAACGTAATAGTTTCCAGTGTTTCATGACATCCCTGACTCAAGTCAATCAGCAGTCAGTACGCAATCTGCATGGTAATAGCCAATCTTATAGAGCATCGGTTGACACAGTTTTAAAGGTGTCGGTCACTGTCGATCAGGCGTCGCTAGATTCTGCGCTTGCCTTGTCCTTGTCGTCGTGGTCAACCCTCCGGCCAAACGAGACATGGTCGTCGGTCGTCGCCAATAGATGGTGAACTCGTGCGATCTGCTCCTCAGCCAAAGGCAAAACGGATTAAACGAGACATGATGGTCGCCTGATGGGAATTCGATGAATGTTCGACGGACATCAACCACTACTGTACAGGGCCACGAATCGACTGACAGGATGCATTGGGTGCTCAACACGAACACAGCGATGATGATGAGGATGAAGATGATTATGAGGTGGAGGAAGACGGTGATGATGAGGATGATGACGATGACGATGATGAAGATAATGATAACGAAGATCGGAATGAAGATGGTGATGGGAAACAGGTAGCCTACTATAGCATTTGAATTAAATATGGCTTTTTAAAAAGTGTCTTCTTGTGGTTTTGATGTCATCTGACCTTCGCATTTCCTCAGTTAATGCATCGGATAATTCGCTTATCATGTATTTTATAGGATTTTAACTGTTCCATCTGTTCATTTCTCTACTCCATTTATTTCGCTCATTATGTTATGCTAATAAACTGACAAAGTGACCGATTGTCTTGAGCGCATGCCTTTCAACACGAGTTCGAGATTCCTGTTCAGATCTGTAGGCTATAACACGATCTTCGAAGAAATTTTGCTCTGTAACACCGACTGATTCTTCATTATTAGACAGTGCATGGTTTTAACAGCTGAAGAATTAGACATTGATGATATTTCATGTATTATTTTCTAACAATATTCCACCATATCCGTCTTATAGTTGTAGAGAGCAGAGTTGTATGGTCTCGAGACAGTGTCTCAGTATCGAGACGTCCCGAGACAGTTTTTAGTGTCTCGGTCTCGGAAACTTGCTGTCTCGGTCTCGCAGTAGTGTCTCGAATTTTTAGAAAATGTCTTGAAGTGAAAGTCTTGTTCTGTATTGAACAAGCGGTCTCGATAAGTTTCGTGTTAACTGTCTTAAAAGTATGCGCTAGAAACTGAAACCGGAATCTACGAGAAACGGTAGTTCTGGTTAACGCGCGAGTCACATGATACTTACATCAATTCAATTTTCTTAAAGTGGAAAAATGTCTGAGAGAGAACCTGAAATTGTGAAGCCTCCTTTTACGCAATTTGAAGTTATTGACAAACAATAGCTATGCCGTGCCGTTGGTCATTGATGTAAAACCACTATAACCGAAACGATCGGAACAACTTCGAGTTTTTCAGGGTGAGTAAGGATATGCGCAAGTTTACAATTTCGTTTGGCATTTGGTATCGAACTTGCTTGTCTAAAATCGTCTAGAAGATTTCAGACGTGTCTAAAAAGGTTTTCTTGATACTATTCAGAAGATAGGCCGACGTAGAGATATCAAAAAGATAAAACGTGGCGATATGAAAACTGTTCTCGGACATTGGTATACTATATACATTATAGGCTAAGTTTCAAATTGAAATTACAAATGAACCTTATTCTAGAATACTGATACATTAGTATTTTAAGCCTTTTATATAGGATCAGTTGTCTATTACTGGCTCGTACTGTCTTGAACCTAGTGTCTCAGTCTCGGTCTCGGTCTTGGTACCTCACTGTCTCGGTCTCGTCTTGGTCTTGAAGTTTCAAGTCTTGCATACAACACTGGCAGAGAGTCAAGTTAGTATCTTCTTGGATGAAATTTAATCCGTTTAATTATGTTACAGAACTGAATAAATATTCTTTTGTCAATGTTATTAGCTCAAAAAATAGTATGATAGCCTACTTCTATATCTAATAGTATGGACCTTGCAAACACCACATACTGGTTCATAACTGTTGTGTATGAAGGCCTAATATAGGCAGAATTTTCCTTTAATAAACCGTCATGTACCTATCTCGTTCTTTCGCTCAATGAATATAGACATTGAACCTACATGTACATTTCAATTCAATTCAATTTTATTTGGTAACCATTAAAAACATGAGAAAATGACAAACAATTAGTTAACATAAATGAATATTCTGGTTACACACGGGAACCTAAAGGGCTCATAGACCCCGCTAACCAGGTTTCCCTATATATGTAGAATTCATAAACTGGCAATGGGTACCAATATTAATAACATTCACATATCAGGTAAGTAAACTAGATATTTTCAACACTACTGAAGAACTGCGACAAGCGAAAGAATTGGATCTCCAGTGACATCTTTGAATTAATAAGAAAGAAAAGAGATGCAAAACAAATTCTCCACAAGAGTACAAAATTCTACGAAATGAGGTACAACGGATGTTACCCAGAGACAAGCAGTCGGAATTGGAGACATTATGCAACGAGCTGGAGGAGAACGAAAGGAAAGGTAACACCAGACCTGTATTCCAAATGGTGAAGAAGCTCACTTGCTCGTTCAAGCCTCGAACCACAGCCATCAATGACCACAACAACAACAAATTTGTTGAATCTGAAGAAGTAAACCAAAGCTGGAAAGAATAATGCGAAGGACTGTACAGCAATGAAAAAGAGGAAAAAGACATAAAAATCGAATTACAAGAAAAGGAACCATCGCCGCTAAAAGATAAGATAAAACGAGCCATATTGAAAGCAGCTATGCGGAAGTCACCAGGCCCAGATGGCGTAGCCGCTGAGATGTTTAGATTCGGTGGAGAAATAACTCTGACAAAACTACACGAGATATTTGTGGACGTATGGAAGACCGGGGATTGGCCAGAAGAATGGTCACAGTCAATTTTTATTCCACTGCCGAAGAAAGGAAGTCTACTTCACTGTGGTAATCACAGAACAATTGCGCTAGTCTCACATGCCAGTAAGATTTTGTTACGAGTGATACTGGAACGCATCCAGACCAAGCTGGAAACAGTGATCGCTGAAGAACAGGCCAACTTGTGAACTTAAGAATCATCTTCGAGAAGGCGAGAGAAAGGAAACATCCACTGTACCTCTGCTTCATTGACGTCACAAAAGCTTTTGACATGATTCAACCCGATCAACTATGGATAACCATGATGGAGATGGGTTTCCCACCCCACCTCATTCAGCTATTGCGAAATCTCTACAAACAACAACGAGCTACTGTAAAGACAGACGGAATTTTGTCGACATGGTTTAGTATCAAGAAAGGAGTCCGACAAGGGTGTAATTTATCACCAAGCCTGTTTGACATTCTGGCAGAGCAGGTAATGCGAAAAGCACTACTTGGCTACCACAAGGGATTCAAGATTGGAGGGAAGACTATAGATATGCTGATTACATCGTGCTACTGGCCACTTCACCAGAGGATTTACAGGAGTTGGTGCAACGTGTTGAGATATCAGCAAAAAAATACAATATGCTGATTAACGTAGCAAAGACATAAGTAATGACAAATAACAATGATGCACTTTTGATCAAGGTGGACGGATACAAACTGGAACAAGTGGACTCATTAACATACTTGGGGAACGGAGTGACGAAGGACGGGAACTGCGCTAGTGAGGTAAAATCAAGATTAGCTATGGGAATGTCAGTCATGTTTAAGTTGGTAAGCCTCTGCAATAATAGATAAGTCAGTACTAAAACCAAACTGCGACTCATGAAGACCTTGGCTTGGCCAGTAGCAACGTATGGCTGTGAGGCGTGGACAATAAATCCTCATCGTCATCGTCGTCGTCTTTGTCGTCACCGCCACTACTATTATCATCATCATTATTATTATCATTGAGTCTGTATAATCATCATTTTAATTTCCTCAAGAAACGAAACGTAAATAACCGTCACATATTTATTCTTGGATTAGTTATGCAGTACAAGTGTAGAGGAGTTGACACAGAGAGTCGCGCCATCTAGCGAAATTCAAGGAATTCGCCGGCGTTAGCTATTTAGTGAGAAGTTTCGAGCAGTAGCCGAGAAAAGCATCCTTCTTGCTGCAGCAACCGCTGTAGATCCTCGCATCATCAGCCAATTTCCCACAGAGATAGCAGTTGGCGAAGTGCTGATCCTCTTCGCAGAAGTCCGGTCGATCGACCCGATAACTGTAGGTTCGCGGAGTGGCATAGATGGAAGTGACGAGACTGGACGGCAACGTACACATCGTCAGGACAACGAGGACAACTACTATGTGGGCGAATTGCATCTGAAAAGACACATTGCTGTTGGTGACATTGCAATGGTGATCGTTATTATATGTGAGATGCTATATAAAAACAGACGGATGTCGCAAATAGCAACTGCGAGATAAGCTTATATTATTATAACTGCCAAAAAGGACACGAAGGATCATTTACGTGTGTTTTGAGTTTGAATCAAATTCGAGTAACAAAGTAATTACTTTATCAAAAAGTAATAGTTAAGCGATGAAATTTTGCGTTCGTGTCATTTTTTGGCATTTTTCACGAGTTGCGAGTTGCGACATCCACCTGCTTTTGATAGAGAATCTCGAGTCTATGTAGTTTCCTCCCAGTTCATTTCCCTCCCCCGGAAATTTCTACCCCAAAATCTCCCTCTCAATATTCCCCTGGAAAATATTTCCCCAGTAAACTAGGAATTGTCACACCACCGTAAATTTGATCAGAGAAATACAAAAGCATCTAAAACTTGTTAATACAAGTCATAAGAAAAAAAATCAAGGCATACAAAATAAATTCATATTTAAAAAATTTATATTCTGAGCCAAGCGCTTGAAATAGTAAAACTGTTTCGTTTTGAAAATTTTTATTATAAGTCATAAGAGCGCTATCTGCCGCTTGCGATTGTGCATGTAGATAAATAATGATTGACAAATCCTCTCCATTTACTTTAGCCTTCTTGGAGACAGTGAAATCGTTTCCAAAGCGTTTGACAGTCGCCGAAAAATGCTCCATCGTTGGCAAAGATAATTCCGTCATTTATTAATGTTAAAAGCTTTTATTAGTTTTGACAACCAGTGAGCAATAATAAATTATAATTTGAATCAGGATGACCTCGCACTGCTGAATCTCCTTTGCGACCGGCTTGCCCAGGTATCAGGCGACAAGAAAAAGGCTACCTTTCTCTTTCAGCGCTTGTCTATGGTGCCTAGTGCTTCCTCAGTCGCTTTTTGTAGCACTTTCTCCACCAATGAAACCACCTACCAAGACTAGCCATTCCAGAACAACAACACCTTTTAATTTATTTAATACCGAGGGATCATATGTGGCCTACCTCGGAGATGATGATGTTGATGATGATGATGATGATGATGATGATGATGATGATGATGATGATGATGATGATGACGATGACGATAATGATGGACGATGACGATAATAATAATAATAATAATAATAATAATAAAACACCTACGCCAAGTCACATCTTGCCGACACATCTATCAGAGCTGGCGAAGCAGCCGAACGCGCAGCTAAGACGAAGAGGGCCAAGTATTCCACCATAACCAACACCCACGACTTCGTAACCCTCTCCTTGGAATCCGGCGGCGCTTGGAGCAGTGAAGGACTGCAGTTCATCTCAGAGTTGGGTAGTCGAACGAGTGCTGCAACCCACGATCCAATGGAGACGTCATTTCTGTTCCAACGTATCTCAGTTGTTCTTCAGCGTGGGAACGCAGTCTGCCTCTTCGGGACATTGCCAACACTCCATTAGCTCATCATGGGCGATAACAACATAATGTGAAACATATATGTATAATAATAATAATAATAATAATAATAATAATAATAATAATAATAATAATAGAAGAGAAAGAAGAATAATAATAATAATAATATTATTATTATTATTATTATTATTATTATTATTATTATTATTATTAACGAATGAATCGGAGGAGACCTAACCGTTCCAGGTAACCAATTTAAAAAGATTATAACAATGCGATACACTGTATTGTATACAGTGCTTGACTCACACAAATTTATTCCTCTGACCTTTGAGTTCTTGGGGCCGCTGAAAAAGATAGACCTACTTAGCTACTCGACTGTCTCCGGATATTTTGCTAACGAGTCAGGTTTATTATCTATAACGTACCAAGGTAAATAATAAAAATACTTACTTACTTAGTCCTTCCTGTGCTGGTCTACATATCGGGCAACGCACTTCCTCCATTCGTCTCTATCCAAAGCCAGTGTCTCAGCCTCGTCCCACGATATCTACAAACATTTTAGGTCGTCTCTTATGGTCGCTGGCCAGTTTTTTCTCGGTCTTCCGCTCCCCCGTCGCTCTCTCGCACACCAGGACATCACCGGCTTAGCTCTTCTCTCCTCCTTCATTTTTTTGCAATATATTCCTCGCATTGTTAACCACTCGCAGAGGATAAGACCTACTCTTTGTCGTACTCGTCCAATTCGACCAGATTGATTCGCCCACAACCACTCGCGTGCAAACGCGCTAAAAACAATGATAATAGCTATAGTACGTTCAACTTTCGTCAGTTTGAAAATGAAGTTAATAAACTTCCAACTCTAAATACACTTTCTGATTACATGCAGGATTCTTTGCACTGGCTTCCCATCTCGTAACGAATCGGCGATAGACTAGCTGTGCTGGTACGACGGTGCCTTCTTAGTTCTTCTCTCGCCATATATCTGCGAGAGTTGTGCTGCCCTGTTTCTGCTCTGGTAAATCGTCGAGCTCTTCGTTCTTTCTCTGGTGGCAAGCTTCCGGTGCCCCGAGCAAGCATCTCGAAATAAGCAGCACCACACCTTCTCAGTTGTTGTCCCATCCACCTGGAATACAGTTCCCTTAAAGATGCAGCTGTTACCAAGGACTCAGAAGTAATGAGCCATTGAATTAAGATTTGCTTAAGGCTAATTTGTGTCGCCGTGGTTGGACAAGAAGGGCCTTCAAATACACTTTCGTAAGGGGCACTATCAATTATATTTCAGAATGAATTAATTAATAAATAATACGTCAAGATTATGTAATGACCATCAGTCAACCACAATGCAATGATAAAGAACAAATAATAAAAAAACTTAGAAAAAGGAGTTTTAGGCCTAATTCTCCATCAAACTGCGGCAGTTTGAACTTTTAGCTCAGGTATAATAGATTCGATAGCCCGGAAGTTCTATGGTCCGACATCAGCTTTTCACAATCGCAGTATATAGTTTGAGCATTGTAAACGTATTTTGGACATTGCATAGTTTAAGTCGTTTTAATCGTTATTATATATTATTATATATATATATATATATATATATATATCAGTCAGGATATCGTTAGTGCAAGGCGTGAGCGCTGCGCCGATCGACTTGTAGGCGCTACAGCCACAGCTGCTGCAGCCGCTGTATCGCACCTGTGCTGATGTCAGATTGCGCGCGAAATTTGTAGAGAGCTGCTGACTAGCAATTTTAGTTGTCGTGCGTTCGGTTTAGACCTTATGGAGTTCTAGCATTGTGTGCTACTCTCGTTGATAATTGCAATTTGTGTTGGATGATATTTTTTGTTGAAAGGAATAAGAAAAGTTAAAAGAAATAGCAGTTGTTTCTCTAGAAAAGAAATAGCAGTTGTTTCTCTAGATTATATATACAGTTTAAACAGTCGATCGATAGATAGTTAGGCGAAATGTGAATGTTGGTCCATTTGCTGGAGTGAGAGAAAGCGGGTTGACAAGCATCGATGCAACTTCTACTTAACCTGTGAGTTTTTCATCAGTCCAGCTTCAAATAGCACTATTAATAGCTTCATAATTCAAACTGCTATTTAATTACACTAGTCAATGAAACTGTTTCATCATTCCAACTTCCATTAAAGCAAAGGTACTAAACTGTGCACAATAGTCGCCTTATCAAGCACCATAGAGCCCATATTTCACCCAGACTGGTTAGACCGTTAGAGCGTAGGCCATGTCATTAGCTCCTGCTAAATAAAGCATGTGGATCTCGGTTCGGTTCTCATTCCAACTATGGCACATGTTACATTGTGACATGTAAGAGATCTTAATCTTGAGCTAGTTCGGTTCTTGCACTTTAAATGTCGTGGAGGCCAATTCAAACGGCTACTGCGTCACATTAGAAGGATCGAGGTCATATGAATAATTGTGGTCTCTGTCTCTGTCCCTGTCTCTCTCTCTTCTCTATCTATATATCTCTCTTTCAAAATCGGATTATTTGGCCTCTGAATGCTCGAATCCTTGTCTCAGAAGCCTTCAATCGATGCACCCTATAAGAGCCGCTTCTTGTTCCCTTGTTGTTCACAGCCTAGAAATGCCTTTTCTGACCAGAATTTGTAGCTCCAAACTGAGTCACCAGGTCAAATTGAAGTCCAGGTCCATAATTAATCTGTCCAGATAAATGAATACAGAGCTGGCAGCACATGCAATCCTGCGCTAAACCGTGGGTAAAGAACTTGAGGGGGGTCAGCCAGCGGCTGGAAACTTGGGGGTCAAAGAAAGAAGCATGGGATCCAAACCTATGACCCCCGACAAATCGGACACTGGGTCTATGCAATAAATAGAATTTGTTGAATTCTGCATTCGCATGTGTTGCAACTTTCTTCTCTATTTTGCTTTACTGTTACGCTGTTTAAGACTGACTTAAACAGTTAGCCTACACTAATTGATTTTAGCAGAATTAAGTTTTTAACGACTTCTCATATCATGTAATAAGCCTACAGAATAGCATTACACAAAACGATTAGGCCTACCGTACACTTATCCATATATGCTTTGCGGTTATTTAAACTAAAATTAAACGACTCAAATTTCTTGAAAATAACTTCTTTTGCATTTCATAATTGCAGTGTCAGTAGCATTCACAAAAGCAGCTTCAAGTCTACATTCGTGGTTGTTTGAACATGATTGGCTAAACACCACCAGACTCCCATGCAGTCTACAAGCTCAGACGAGCCCCAAAATGTTTATTCCTAGCCTGTCCTAGGACCCCGCTTCTGTAAGCGTCCCTCTGATCATAGCAGATACTGCGATCGTTAAACGACTAGACGACCTATAGATGCAATAAAAACCTTTCGAATAACCGATGGAACTCATTTTTTTATCGTGCTAGCTCTGTTTATTACCTCTTACTTATCGGCAGAAAGTGCAAACACGATCACAAAGCAAGCACTTCAACGAACGCTGCCGAATATTTTGAGAAAATAAGCAAGCCAGCCAGACGAACAACCATCATAGAAGATAGATAGATGAGATAACGTATTACAGACTAATTTACAGTATGATAAATTAAGATACAAAGTGTAAAAAAACGAACAGAATTAAAAGATGTAATCTCGTTATTTTAAATCCATTCTGTTTAACATACATGTTTAGACCTATATAAAAGCATGGAGACGAAACAGCGCAGAGAGCCAGATTGCAGCTACCCCAAATATTTCGGTAAAAATTGGTTGCATCGAGGTTTTAGGACAAAATATAGTGTTACATTGGCCTATAGTGGGCTTGCGACAGTTGGGGTCGTAGGAAGTGATTCAAGTGACGCATCGCCAGTTCAAGCTGCATGCGCGTTAGCAGTCAGCATAACCGAGAGAATTTTTTAATGTAGAATTTGGCTGCCATCTTCCTGGTAGACGATGTATGACGAAACTGCAATTAGAGAGCCGAACAGATCTTCAGTGCACTCACTGGTAAATTTGTAAATGCGGAGGTGGTGGACCCTACCCCCTGCCGTCCATGGCGCTCCAGAGGAAACCGATCGATGGCAGTGACGCAGGAGAACCAAGAAACAAATTCAAGCATGAAATAGCTTGAAAAGTTTAATAATTCATGCATGAGAGTATCGAGGAGCTTAGTCAAGTTAAATTGACGTGATCATAGTTAATTCCCTTCTGTGGGTACACGGGAGTATCTATGACCCTCTTTGGGACCCCCCCCCCACATGGGAATATCTATGACTTTCATTGGGTAACCACACTGGAAAAGCTATGACCGTCATTAGGTAACCAAATGGGAGATCAACTATCTTTCTACATAGCTCCTATTTTCGGAAAATTTATGTAGCTCCTTTTTTCGGAAAATTTGTGTAGCTCTTTTTCTGTAAAATTTATATAGCCCTTTTTTGTAAAATTTATATGGCTCCTTTTTTAATGTAGTACCTTTTTCTAATTATTTATATAGATCCATTTTCTGGAATATTTACATAGCTCCATTTGCGTGCGATCCAAATAGTCTTCCTCATCTCTTTGTATTAATTCATCGTCTGAATACGTAGTTCCTGTTTTGCTTTCTTTCTTAAGTCGTATATAAGTTATCTGCCTCACTTCATGAAGCATCGTTTGTGTGTTTAGTTTGAGCATTAAATGCTTATTTCATTGTGAATCTGTTAAATCAATTGAGTTGTATGGAGTAAATTTCAATGCTCTGTAGATCAGCTCGGCCGACTTGCAGGTTCTCCACGGGCTACTGCGGTCAAATCAATCGCAGGTAGCGAGATCATATGGGTCGTGGGTGACGTCTGGTAACGTGTTGCCTTCTTTTATGTGTTATAATCTGATTACAGTGGATGATACACCATGTCCTTGTTCATTCAGACGCTTCTCTTCTGATGCAGAACTTGGGAGCAACAACACCGCATCGGCTAGAGATCTGTGCACTTTATAGTAGCGCCTTGCGGTCTACGATTCGCTGCAACTATATGAAGAGCCAGTAAATTGATCGCCGCAGATGATCTTAGCGTCTACAAATAGTTGCACTGCACTTGAATGAGAGATATGTTGCCCTATCTACCAGTATGATGGCAAAGCTCTTCAGCTATCTAGTATCATTGGCTGAGCCTCCTGGACAAATGATTGATTCAATAAACAACACAAATCAATTACAAGTTTTGATCTCAAATATATATGATTGAAGCTCTGGTCAGTCTGTTGCAGCTCTCCTCGGCGACATCGATCGCGTTAATGAGCTATATAAATCGTCCTTTTATAATAATAATAATAATAATAATAACAATAATAATAATAATAATAATAATAATAAGGATAATAATAATAATCAGGATTATAATTATTATTTTTATTATAATTCTCATGACAATAATAATAATAATAATAATAATAATAATAATAATTATTATTATTATTATTATTATTATTATTATATTATTATATACATATATGTTTCACATTATGCTGTTATCGCCCATGTGGGCGATCTAAGTGAGTGTTGGCAATGTCCCGAAGAGACAGGCGGCGTTTCCACGCAAAAGAACAACCGAGGTACGTTGGAACAGAAATGACGTCTCCATTGGATCGTGGGTTGCAGCACTCGTTCGACTACCCAACTCTGAGATGAACTGCAGTCATTCACTGCTCCAGGTGCCACCGGATTCCAAGGAGAGGGCTACGAAGTCGTGGGTGTTGGTTATGGTGGAATACTTGACCCTCTTCGTCTTAGCTGCGCGTTCGGCTGCTTCGCCAGCTTTGACGGATGTGTCGACAAGATGGGACTTGTGACATCCCATGCCAGAGATCGACCACGTGTCCAAGGGATTAGTGTGACGCAGTCCGGTCGCTTTCCATCTTCTCTTAGCAAGCCGAGAGGTTCTTTTAGCGCTGGAATCATCGCTCTGCCAAGAGCTCTCCAGATGACGTCGTTCAACATGCTATGTCGTTGGTGCTTTCGCTGCCTCTTCTACAAATTAGTCCATGGAGCCCTTTGGCGTCGACGTTCTCTCGACATTGGTGACATAAATGTGGCTCGCAGAGAGTCGTTCCTAGCCTCAACCCGGCTGCCATTCGTGCATCATCGTTTGAGAGGCGCAGGCCTAGGGCAGTCACAGGGGGCGCTAGCATCCAGTCTCCAGAATGAGGTGCTCGTGATGCCAGCGGGCGAGCACGGTCACATGGATTGTTATTGGACTCCAGCAGACCTTTCCATACCTTGTCTGTGAATTGGATGTCCCATTCTTTCTGGGGAGGACTCGCTGCTATTGCTGGTGGTTCTGCATCTGTCAGGGTCTTCCACGCACGCATTGAGTGCTGAACTCGCAAGTTCATATGGTTCCTCAGCAGACTCTGTTGATAGGATGCATGCCTGTACTAGTTCGCTTGTACTAGCAGCAGAACCCAGAAAGGCAGAAAGTGCCAGCGTAGATGCACAACGAACTCCCAGACCACCATCTCTCACGGGCAAAGAAGCCTGGAGCCAACGGTCATTGTCAAGGTCCACATTTGAAATGTTTGACAGTCCTCTCAACAATTGATCAGACCGAGCCAAGCCCGGGCAATCAGCGCAGACGGCTGTGCGCAGACTGTACAAGAGCTTCGGTACACTTAGACTGTTTCTCAGCAGAACCAGAGCGTCATGTGTATAAAGCAATGACAATCTTCCGATTGTAATAATAATAATAATAATAATAATAATAATAATAATATTAATCATAATAATAATAATAATAATAATATTATTATTATTATTATTATTATTATCAGCAACAACATCGTACGTCGTCGTCCGCATCATCAACATCGTCGTCGTCGTCATCATCATCATAATAAGCTGTATGGTGTCCCGCGATGGCTTTGGAGTGGCGCTTTGAAAGTGTGTAGATTACGGATACGAATGCGCCCTATTATGTGTCTGACCTTGGATAGAAAGCAAAAGCCATTCTCTCTGGTCGAGTGTAAAAGAGGAAAATATTCAATGAGCAGACAGATTTAATTGAAAACACGATCGGCTTACTGATTTTCTTTGGAAATATTAACTACTTCATTTCAGTTACATTTCGTATATATATATATATATATATTGTATGTTTGTGATCATACTGTTAAACTATTAACCCGATAATAATCAATAATTTTCGTTTAATTAAAAACTGACAAACAGCAGTATAATCACAAACATACACTATATTGTCATATATATACATACATATATATATGTCTGCGTTACATTTTGTGGATATACTGAGACATAGGACAGAACTCGGATTAATTATGAAGCAGATGAGACGCGCGGAACCAACATGTTGAATCAAAATGTACATGTATGATCGTGCTGGCATACACAGTCTGATGGCATATGTATTAAACTATTAACCCGATATTAATTAATAATTTTCGTTTTAATTAAAAACTGACAAACCGCAGTATGATCACAAACATACACTAGCACGAACGAATGAAAACCTGTTATTACAGGAGTCGAATTTAACGGTCGGCAGCGATGCAAGACGCCCATTACGTTATACTATTAATTTAACCAAAACCTAGAGATGCGGGAATCGGACTCGGTTCCTTCGCTCTGCGCTTCAGTGTGTTAGCCCCTACAGCCTAGAGAGTGCTTAGGCAGAGTAGGTCAAGATCATGCCAGCGGAAAATGAGCAGCAGAAATTTAAGCGACTAGTGAAAGCGTGTACTAAGGTAACTGCATCTCTGTGTGTGAGAGATCGACGGATAACACGAAGTTGACGTAGCTGGGTAGAAGCAGCCAAGGAAAAGGGTTCTGATTTGCAGAGCGAAAATAAGTTCTTGGTCAAGAATGACCCCTAGATCCCGGAGAGAGATAGAGAATAAGAAATCAGGAAAGCAAGTTGACAGAGTAGGTCTACCCAGCTCCAGCCTCCAGCATCCAGCTAGTTGCTGCTAGTATACCAAGCCAGATGAACTCCGTTTTGTAGGGTTTAATTGAAGTCTAGCTATTAGAGGGCACAAAGACCCCAAGTAAATTCATGGCCACTTGCATGGATTTGACGACAGATGCCGCATCCATCGCCGGACAATGGACATAGACCTGAGTGTCACCAGCAAAGATTAGACTACAAACACCGCAAAGGGATAGAAGTGTTTCTATATCAGCAATATACACGGCACGTATAGCAGAGGGCCCAACACAGACTCCTACAGGGGTAGCCTATGAGTACGTGGCCCATTGAGATCTATAGATACATGTAGGCCTAAGTCAACTATAACACAGGAGGTGTCACCATTTAGGAAAGAGCGAAGCCAGTCGTGAAGCCTTCCACTGATGCCAAAAGAACTATAGAGTCAAAGTAATAGAATGTCATTTTCAGACAGCTCTGTTCCGCTCATCCCTATAAAGCTACAGAGAAAACACGAATAGGACGCCTCATGGAAGAGCATAAGTAAGCAACGATTAGTCCAATCGGATTAATTGCTCCGTATTTCGTTCAGTGAAATATTCAGTCACGTATACATATGCAGCAGCTTAAAAACGTAACTTAATTAATACGAGCAATTTGAAGCATTGCTAATGTATTTGTTCAGTAAATGAATGGCGAATAAAAGGTTCGTCTGCAGACGTCTCACTCATGATGCATCGTGTATTATATCGCCAACGACCATTTATCACTCAGAGCACATCCTTCTGTTGACACATGAAATAGCTTTGTATTTCGTTTTGTGGATTTAGGTGACACTAATGACGTAATAGAGGATAATGACGGACATATACTGCTGCAATTAGTACAATATCAGTATGTGTTACGATTTATGGTAAGATATCTGTGTATAGGGTCTACTCATAGGCAGGCATAGCACAGAAATGCTATAAGACTGGAGACAACATGGCGCTGGCGTTTCTTTCGCCCCTTACGTTGAGCCTATGTATTTATTATTTAAATTAGGATAAAAAAAATAGTTGTACTAATTATTGTACAAGTTGGGCCTATGCTTAAATGGCCAGACTGCCTTTTTATCATTGAAAGACCGGAATCATTCCTGCTGCATGCTTCTATCAAATGGATGTCAGATTTCTTACTTTGAAAATAATTACGTAACCTCTAAAGCACCGACAGTAAGACTGCTATACAGTTCCTTTGTATACACTCTTCTCTATCCTTCACTTCAGGTTGCTGGCTACTTCAACTATCCTATCCGTCCTTCTTGCATCCATCATCACTGCCACCTTCACTCCGCACTCTCCTTCCACCGCGACTTCGAATCTTGGTGTCATCTTCATTCACGCCTCGATATCCTGCCAACTGCCTCTAGACCATATCTCCAAAATGTCTCAGCCCTCCTTCGTTTTCTTCCTGTCTCTCTGCCTTTCACTCTCCGTCCCTATACGTCCCTCTTTCGCTGTCATCCCTCATTCCAGATGCGTGGATCAGGTATTGCACAGCAGCGTGCGTGACTAAACCATTTGGACAGCGATTAGAAATGCGATTAGCAAAAACAGTTGCTTGCCATCTGAAGTCCATATAATGATATTATTATAGGCTAGACACAGTTGGTTTAAATACTAGATTCAAATATTTTAGGCATATCCTACGATTCAAATCTTCGTAAGAACACATGCAGCAAGTCACAATTGAAACTGAATATTACATAAACACATAATATGTGTAACTATGTAATGTAATATTTATAATAACAATATATTTGCCGTCGAATGCGCAGCTCTGATGCTTGCATACTATCATTATGCCATCCATCACGTGACCGTGATCTTTTACCTGGTGCGTCATCATTCATCATCGTCGTCGTCATCATCACCATCATCATCACCATCATCTTCATCATCATCATCAGCAGCAGCATCGTCATCGTCATCGTCATCATCATCATCGTCGTCATCGGAAGCAATACCGTCGCCATCATCGCCGTCATGATACACATCGTAGTCGAAGAATGATTCTGGTCATCAAAATTCACAGAAGTTACAACTACGAACCTTCGAAAATGGTTAGGTGACTTCCGTCGATGACGTCAGCAAATAGATGACTAGATAGGTCTATCAATCTTCGCAATATTGAAGCAGCCTCGAATAGACACAACACTGGCCTCGTGCTGTCAGTTAACCTCTTATATAGGCAAAGGATGAGAAACTGAAGCTGAGCAAAGCACTTATATAGCGCTACCACAACCAACAGCTGCAACACCAGCAGCAGCAAATAAGTCTGCTTCCTCTTTAAACGATGTAAACAGTCCGACAACTGACGCCTCTACTTATTTGGTCCGAGCGAGAGGAGGAAATTGCTCGTCCTTATTTTATAACGACTGACACGGAGGTGCGTGCGGCCTGCCAAACATTGACACGCATCTTAATTGAATATATACATACATCCACATATATATGCACATTTATATATACACATGGCATTGTATGTGCGTATATATATATACTAGCTGGGGCACCCGGTGTCCGAGTAAAGACAGATTTTTGGCCCTGGCGAGCAGGGATGTGGTATCGAGACCGCGGTCTTGGTCTCGAGAAGGTCTCGAGACCGGAAAACTGCGGCCTTAGTCTTGGTCTTGGTCTCGAAGGCTTCGGTCTTGGTCTTGGTGTCGGACCCATCGGTCTTGGTCTTGCTCTCGGATGCGTCGGTCTTGGTCTTGGTCTTAAAGGAACAGTCTTGAGATTGGTCTTCGTCTTAGGTTAGCGTTCTTGATCATTTGCCGTATCAGAGCAATTTCTTTGATATTTGTCGGTTATTTTTCGATTAGAGACACCGGTGTTTAGACCATCTATATATATATATATATATATATACATGTTACTGTGGGCAAAAAATGCATTTGCAACGGAACCAGCCATTTCAAAATTTGCTTTCACAAATTTCAAGGTTCTGGAACAATCTAATAATTGTATGGTCAGCTTCGTGTAGTTACTATTAACCTACAATTCTGAGTACAAGTAGGCCTACATCATTCAAACGAAACGTTAATCTACTTGTAAAGTATTTGGTATTTAAATCGTATACTGTAACTTCTGTAAGTAATTTATAGTGTGATAATCTTCGGCCGAAGCCAAGGGTTGAACTCGCAAAAGTTCAGACTGGCCGGTGTGCGGTAAAAGTGTGCGGTAAAACTGTTTCCGGACCATTATTAAGATTAGTATTCTTCAGCAAAAAAATTTATGTTTTAAGTGTGATATTCCATTTTAGCGTCTTAATAGATTGAATTGTTTATAAAAAAGAGCATCGGTCTTGGTCTTGGTCTTGGTCTCGGACCACCCGGTCTTGGTCTTGGTCTCGGACCACCCGGTCTTGGTCTTGGACCTCTCGGTCTTGGTCTCGAGGTTTTAGTCTCGTACCCAACACTGCTGGCGAGGAGGAGGACGAAGGCCATCCCCTCTACTGGGTGTCCGGGGTGTTCCCCGAGTGAATGGCGAAGGTTTCGAGTGAATAGCTGTAAAAGTGTGCAAATGCATAAACGGGGAGACAGACACATACACAGAATCTAGATATACATGTAAATAAATAGTATTTATAGTACATACTCATGTGACCGGATGTGCAAGCGATACTGTATAACTGGTACGTGGACGATATGCCGCATGCAGGTGACACGATCCTGGCGAATAAGAACGAAACTTTACTTTTATGGATGTGTGAGAGGTGCGCCGTAGGTTTTTCGTCGTGGAGACCAGGAAGAGGGCGGCTGCGGAGTTCGGAAATCCCTCTACTGTGTGTCCCAGGTGTTCTCCGAGACAACGGCGAAGGTTTCGAGTCAATTGCTGCAAAACCGTGGAAATATATCGCCAGGCAGAGTGACACACATAAAGTCTTCTTTATTTATAAGATATATTAAATATAGCCTGTCGATATAGGCTATATGCGTTTACGAAGTCATAGACCTATATATCTAGATAACGGATTCTCTATAATGCAAACATCTTATTTGTTTGAAGTTACATTATGCATACATGATGCATGCACATGTGCATTGTGTATTGTGTATATGTAAATTTTTTCATATTAGCACTCTATGATACCCAGATACAAACATACATTCTAATGTATTCGCGCATATATAGACCTATAGTATATACACTATGTCCGGAAATAAAGGGACCTCACGATGCTAGTATAAATATAAACAGTAGGCTATAGCCTACATATAAATGGTCATCGATTTTTAAAATTCCAAAACCGTTTTAATGCTGACATATTTATTCACAGATCTGTAATTTATAAACGTCCTGGTAAAAAAAAGTAATGGAAGTGGAGGCAAGTTGGTTTTTACAATGCGTGACAGGAAAGCAGTCTAACGAGCAGTTCATCGATGAGCATGTCAAGCATGTACGCCTACTTTTGTTAAGTGGCGGCCACAGGCTACGGTGCTTTATTGTCGTTCATTACTTAGAAGTAAGCTGGTCTATTTATTGCAAACAATATTTCACAGTTATAAAAATCGTACATCTTAATCCATCTGAATGCAGAAAAATGACAGATAGGTTACATTGTATTTGGTAAAGCATTTATTGCGCGTTGTTACTGATAGGCCTGTACTTTGTTTAACCCAATCGCGTTGTATAAACAATGACCACGAGATTTTGTAGCGTCTACCTGATGGGGCAAGTTGGCGGGGGCAAGCTGGCGGATGAAACCAACTTGCTCCACCATGTGTATAGTGGTACAACAAACAAGTAGGCCCATTGCTGAAGTTGTGATTTCAAACAGTTCCTGAATTTTTGTTGCCAATATAGGATATTGGATTTCTTAGACAATGCCATTTTCATTAAATAGTTTTATCTTACATCCTCATTAAGATCAGATGCTCTTTACTGAAAATGAATTTGATCCAATCAAAACCCGTTCGATTTCCATTTTCCACTGTTTCAAAGTCAAACCAGATTTATGTGTATGATTTGTATTGCCACCATCTTGCCCCAAGTAGGCAACCAACTTGCCCCAGAACAGAGGCAAGTTGGTTGACTTTCAGAATATTTTTGAGGTCCTTTTTTGTAAACTTACAAAATATTGTGATGCTTGATTTTGTGCTAGAGTGTACCCATTATTAATAGCTGTGTTGTGAGAAAAAATTACGATGATAGCGTTTCGTTAACGTTCATGTGTGATAAAACTTATTTTTCTGCCAACTTGCCCCACCTCCCCTACGTCACAGTGACGTCTTTAAATTACAAAGTTAATGCATGTGAGGAATTTGATCAGCTGGTCATTGATACTTCCATTGGCCAATGACGCACGCGTCTTGAAGCTTGTGTTGAGGCCAAAGGCGGACACTTTGAACACACCTTGTAGTATAATGTTATTCAGATATAAAACTAAATTCGAAATAAATTTATGGCGGTTTATCGGCAACATTTAGAAAAGTTAAAAATTCCGTAGATATATTATGGGCAGTTTTTAATACTTTAATTTTGAGGGAAATGACGTCATTATGACGTCACGTTTGGACGACACGAGCTATTACGTTTTATGTACCGCTAGATAAATATGTTAGGATTAAAACGGCTTTGAAATTTTAAAAATCGATGAATGTTTACTATTTATTTTCAAATCATCATTAGGGGGTCCCTTTATTTATGGACACAGTGTATATGCACGAATACATATAATGTAGACGTGTATATTAGGCATCTGTGTGCTTATGTGCACGTGTGTAATCATGGTAGGCCCTGTCATATATACAATGTTATACATACATGTATAAGCAACCTATAGTAAATCATATGTTTATATGTATGTCTATGCGTAATTTCCGAGTAATTTCTCTCCTTGTTAGTCACGAGTCACTCGGTCTGTGATAACTAAACACGTTCAGGTGAGCCATATATTGCAGCTGTTTTTGATGGATGCATTGTATTTACAAACGCATGCGCATCTGTACTTGTGTAATTTCATCGGTGCAGTCTCCCAACCGTTAACCGTAATCCCTATGGCTCTTCATATTACTTAAGTCGAATCAAATGAGGCAGAATAACTTATATAGAGAGACACAGTATTATGACCTTCTAGTATACAAACACTCGTTACTATAATTATATATAGCGTCACTACATGTATAAGATATATTATACTGCAGGCACTTTATTTCAGCGATGCTAACTCCTCCAGACCAGTAGTTTGTTGTTTCATGCCATGCCTTCCAGTGCGGATTATTGAATGTATTTAAATGTAATAAATTTCAAAATTCATTTTAAATATTTCTAGTAAACTTTCGGACTATAAAATTAAACCAGAGGCCCCGACACCATGTATCTTGCAGGGGTACGTGCCCCTTCTACGTGCCCCTTCTACGTGCCCCTTCTACGTGCCCCTTCTACGTGCCCCTTTCTAAGGACATGAGGGGCGCACATGTTTTCAAAACAGACATCATTACATGGGTATAAATTCATAATTTTAAAGTTAGCCGGTCAGCTGATTTCAGACGGCTCAGAGACTCCAGCTGACATTCTAGATCAATACACATTTTCTCATTCACCTTGGTTTAAGCGACAAAGTCATGATATGTGTTTTAAACCGCCAAAGCTGCAGAGTTGCCACGGGTTCAATTTTCATGACCCGACCCGTCCCATCGAAAATGGACCCGACCCGACTTATAAGGCCTATATATCCGACCCGACCCATGACCTGCATGACCCGATCCGATCCGACCCGCCTTTGTGCCAGTTATAGGCCTACTAATATTATTTTTCGTCAAATTCTAATGTCGTAAAAACGCTACACATTCAGACTGCTATACAGAATATTTTAAGCTCATATTTATTATTTGGTTAATTTATTTCAGCTCAAATTTACGTTCTTCGTAAATTCTTGCAAAAGAATTCCAGTTATTACTAGGACTAGATAAACGTGTGAGGGTCCGGGTCACATGCCCCAGCGTTGTAACCCTGGCTAGCTCACACGCTTGTGAACCATCCGTTTACCATTCGATTTTTCTCAAAATTAATGAGAAATTATTCTTACGACCTTTTGAAGGAACAAACCCGGTGTTGCTCTTCGCTGTAACTCTATGAAGCGTAAAGTTGAAAATTAAGCTCAGCGAAAAAAATTATGGGTCCAAGTGGGTCCGGGTTTGGAACCCGACCCAATCCGACCCACTAAGACCTCGACCCAACCCCACTCGCCGAATGTACGGATATTCGTGACCTGACCCGACCCGCGGGTCAACCGTGGACAACTCTGAGCCTCTGCACGCAAGTAGTCACAACAGGCCTACGATATTGCTAACATAATTTAATTATTACAATGAATTATGGGTAAGGCCTTTCCAATAATTAGTATTTAGTAGCTTTAATGTACATCAAATATTATTTAGAGATAAGAAAAGTTAGCAACCACGCCTGGACAGCGTTACGGCGAACAAGATATCGCCACATTCTTCAATGCCTCAAATGACAGATCTGTATAGACGTTTTATCCCTAGCAGGAAGATCAAATGGATGGGGTCCTTCTCGCAAGATGTATTTTGTTTGCGGTCTCTCGTGGCACAGCGGGCACAGAAGGTGTCTCCGATCCCATTTGATCTCTCTGATAGGGATAAGAAGAACTTTATACCCAGATTATATATTGAACAAAAACATCTAATAGACAGCCTCATGTTAACTAAGCGTCCACGGTTCCAACAGACTGAACCTTTCATAAATTTAGGCCTAATAAACTCGATGACTGTATACGGTATGACCGGGTTGAAGAAGCATCACTTGAAACCTGAGACCCAAGTCTAAAGGCTACGCTTCGTTATAATGGAATTTAGTCAGCATTGTTGAAATATTAAGCTTAGAAACGCACAGTGTAGGTCTAACCAACAATATTGGCTACCTTTTTATAACGTACAAAATGAAGCATTTGTTTAAGGTAGGCAATATGCCTACTTATTGACAATGTATAGTACAGTAGGCCTAAACTTGTTAGATATTCTAAATTCCGACTCGGCAAAATTAAACTCGCAATACTCTGTACTCTGCAAGAAATAAAACTCGGGTTAATTCATCCCCAATCGTAGACAGGATGTCGACTGTCAGAGAATGGAAACTGAAGAATTCACAGAGCTACAGTAGGGTTCGTAGTGAAGGAACTGTTGTTGGCATGTTTTAACACAGAATGTGGTGAACCGCCCACAGGTTTTAGCCGGTTGTGCAATGTGTCAATGGTCTAACGAACAGATCAAGAAGACGCAGTTGTATGTTCCGAGTCTCCCGGCATGGTAGCTACAAAAGAAAGATGGGCATTCACGTATAATAGACATCTATAGCAACGCGAGGTGAAATGACAGAAAAAGAACCAAAGACTTGACCCAAAAATGAATTGAAGGACTGGTTTCTCTTTCGAAAGCTGAATGAAGCAATGATCATGTGAAGTGGCAATGGTTACCCAAACAGTTGGGGCCTCTAACTAAGAAGTCAAACCAGAGTTACAGAGACATATCACCACTCAACCGTAGACTATAGCCTCACCATTAATAACCTTGAAATTTATATAGCGCCCTCAAGAGACCTAATCAGTGGCGCTCCCATTCACACCACGGCATCTTGTGAAACAATGGGGTATTTCTCTGAGATGACATCAATTAGAGCAACAAGTGAGGCAATTCTGCATCCGCAGCATCATAGATAGGGATGAACCGAATCTCGGTTCGGAACTCGGCTTACATATTAAAATGTATCCACTTGAAAACATGTTAATCACATGTCCTAATCAGGGGTATAACAAACGGGGAGCACCGAGGTCGCCAGACCCCCCAGTTTCAAAACTGGGGGGGGGGGGCAAAGCCCCTAGTTTTAGTGCTCAGTGCCCCTATGTGCCCCCTAATCGGTTCTTTTTTATGTTTCTCCAATAGCTTTTTAAGATGACTTTTGTTAAGATAATTTGTGCCCCCCCCCATTTGTCAAATTTCTGATTAGGAGCAAAATTCAAAAAGTTGGAGAAAAAGTTATTTTTTCGCGCACTATTTTAGAAATGATGCCCACCCTCCCCCCACTTTCAAAACTTTATTACACCTCTGGTCCTAATGTAGGTTAGGATAAATCCAACATATCAACTAAATATATCGAGCTAAAGCAGTGTACAGCCTACCTACACAAGATCAAATGCCAACTGTTAAAGCAGCAGTAATATAGGTAGTAATATAGGCCTATCATAACAACAGTAATATAGGCCTATCGTAACAACAGTAATATAGGCCTATCGTAACAACAGTAATATAGGCCTATCGTAACAACAGTAATATAGGTCTATCGTAACAACATGGAATGTCCATTGTCCACTTCACAAGACTTAAACCCATGTATTATCAAAATTAATAATTAAACTGGTTAAAAGTTTATGGTGCTATAATTCGGTTAACATGTATTTTAGCATAGTAAATTGCCTATGTAAATTAATAGCGTCATAAATTATTCCACATTGCAAATCATGCCAAGCCTTGCGAGCGTCGGTTATGGTTAGTGTTGGCCCTAGTCATAAAATTCAGTTGCAGAGACTCCTACTTCAGCAAGAATTCTTCTCATAAATCTGGCTTCTATTTATTCAAGATTATTTGCATCAATCCAACTTCTACCTAAGCAAAATTCTTTTCATCAATAAAATCGAAGGCAAGAAACAGACTGAATGTTGAGAATGATATGATATTTGCTTTAACAAAAACTCAGTCACGAATTTTGAAAGAAGGCCTACAACCACCGCAATAATTACTTCGAAAGAAATTATTAAACTATTTGGGTGCGTTTCAGAAGGAATTATATTCCGATAAAATAGTTTCCATTGTGTTTTCTCTATCTGTAATGGGGGTCGTCCTTGGCCTAGGTCCTATGACATATGCGAATGTGGCGGGAGGTCGCAGGTAACGATTATAAAAGGGGGTTGCGACTAGGAAAAGGTTGGGAACCACTGGCATATAATATAAAAAAGTTTGTCAAACAAATTACACCTACAGTTGTTAAATAGCTTCTGAAAAACAGTCTCTTAAGTTAACGTGGTTCAGTATTTCATAACACATCGAGGATTGTAAGCCTTGTTGCAAAATTGCCTCTTCTTTATAGCTGAGCTGCACCTGAACTGCATCTGCACCTGAACTGCATCTGCACCTGAACTTCACTGGCATCTGAACTTGCATCTGCACCTGAGCTGCACCTGAACTGCACCTGCATCTGCATCTGCATCTGCACCTGAACTGCACCTGCATCTGAACTGCATCTGCATCTGAACTGCATCTGCATCTGAACTGCACATGCATTTGCACCTGAGCTGCACCTGAACTGCAGCTGCATCTGCACCTGAACTGCACCTGCATCTGCACCTGAAGCGCACCAGGAATGCAACTGCATTTGCACCTGAGGTGCACCTGAACTGCACATGCATCTACTCCTGAGCAGCACCTGCATCTCCACATGAGCTGCACCTTGACTGCATCTGCACCTAAGCTGCACCTGAACTGCACCTGAATCTGCACCTGAGCAGCACCATAACTGCATCTGAACTCCACCTTCACTGCACCGGAACTTTTGCACCTGAACTGTACCTGAATCTTCACCTGAACTGCACCTGCAAATGCACTTAGGCCTACAGACACCTGCACAAATGGAACAACTTTTAGCCTTTTGTGTCTGAAAATTAATGACGAAATGCAGCAGACGCCGGAAGCGCATAAGACAAAATCAATTTGATGAAAAGGTAACTGGAATGTACAACACGAATTTTAGATATCCATTATATATGGACTTCTTCAGTTTATAAGTAGGCCAATGGAAATACGATTTGGGGGAATAGTAGATAATTAAATGCTGTTGATAATAACGTACGTAGAGGAATTACACTTTTGCATGGACGCTCATGGACGGCGTCAAGGCTCTGCTGTCCAAATAAGTGGCAGGACGGCGTCCAGCCGTGAAAATAAGTGCCTGTACGCCGTCCAGGCGCACTTTGAGCACTGACTACGATCGAATGTTACGTCCCGAATTAAAGACGCTAAAATACATGTTTCAAACAATGGAAATAATGTAAGACTAGGCCCCTATAACATATACATAGGCCCACGGGCGGAAACTTAGGGTGGGCAGCGGGGGACGGTCCCCTAAAAAAATTGAGGTGAGAGGGACGGAGTAGCATATATCCCCCTAAATTTCAGGCGATTGAAAGTGTGTTTGCTGTTGGCTTTCCATGTCTGCGGCTGGTTCGTGGTGTGCCTGCCTGTCCAAATTTGCGGGTTGTCTCTGGTCAGTCAGTCTCATCATTGTGAGGTGCAAGACACTATGCAGGCCGAGAGACAAGAGGCCGACCTGCACGTCAATTTAAGGTTTAGAGATCGTGACCTCGCTTGGGTTACTTTGGACTTTAGATGCTGTGCCTGGTACACATGTGCCTATAGCTGTGTGTCGGCTAACTAGTATCGGTTACAGCGGTGATGCTTGCTTGAGATATGGAGGCATGGTGCACTAGACAACCGACTGTGCATTCATATACATGCTGCAAGAGAGGGTATGATAAATTATAATGATATTGAATTGAAGTCTCGACAAAATATTCATAGGCCTACATAACATACATGCATAAATTCACAAAGACCGAACTATCTTTTAAAGTAACTTTCAAGACTGATCAATTATGCCTAATCGGCATGAAGAATGTTGAAATTGTTATAATTATATATTAAGGAGTATAGGGTTATCCTTCGAACAATGAAATAAGGCGGCCCTTCACGGCCACCGTTGCTTCATCTGCTAGGCCTATCTTGTTAGAAATGAGATGTATAACGTAATGGGTGCCCTGCGTGGCTGCCGATGGCTAAATTCGACTAGTGTAGAAAATTTAATAATAATAATAATGATAATAATTAGGGTCTACTTAGGGTTCCCGAGCAAGGACCGTAGGCCTACTAAACCGAGATTTAAATCTCTGAAATAAGTTAGCATCGGTAAGCGAACTTCAGTAATAATATATTCGTTTATTTAAAAATAACCCAATTTGACAATAACGCAGAAATGCTTAGGCCTGCCTTGTATTAGGCTATTTATATAGCGCCTTATGATAACCTCTCGAAGGCGCTAAACGTAGCTACCCAACAGATCTAAACAAATGCGATTTCAGTAATTTGGAAAAGTTGGCTACAAGCAGTGCAATGTTGCGAAGTTGTAATGGAAGAGCTTTCCAGAATGATGGCCCAATGCATGAGAAGGCACGGTTTGTCCGCATCAATGTACGGAAGCGCGGGACCATCAAGTCCCCACGGGCTGCAGCACGCAAGGATCGATGACCTGGCTGGCTGGAGACGGGAAGACAGAGCTTTCTGGTATATTCTGGAGCCGTGCCGACCACCGATGTCCGTCCCATGAGGATGATCTTGAATGTCATCCTATCCTCAACCGGGAGCCAGCGCAATGTGTCACGTCGCATATAGCTTGAAATATGCGAGTATTTTGGCAGCTTGGCAACGACTCGGGCAGCACAGTTGAGAATGAGTGCATGAGTGACAATAAACAATAGAAGGCCAGTCGCTAGAAAAATAAAATAAAAACTTGTAAATGTTTTTGTATAATGATCTGGGGATAAATCTAGAGACGTCTTTTGGTGGGTGAACATGGTTGTGTGGTTTTAATTGGCGATTGGCTTGGGTACGGAGTGGAGGTAGGAGTTGGTGAAAACATGCTTGGGAGTAGACCTACGGAAAATTAAAAAGTGGAGACGCACGATCGAGATCTATTTTTGCTGCATCAATGTTTGGGAATTGAAATTTTCTTCCGACCTGTCCCCAAACCAATTTTTTCCATCTTTCCCTACAAACCCGTGACCAAGTCTCCGCCTATGAATATATAGCCCTATAGGATGAGGTCGCGTTTAGGAGACCGTGTATTCTCGGCCGCTGGTCCGTGGTGTTGGAACGGTCTCCCACTTATAGGCCTACCTAGATTGGCCGAAACAGTAGATTCATTTAAAACTAAATTGAAAGTGTTTCTGTTTTGTAAGGGTTATCCTGTCTGCTGACTTTCGTTTTAGGTTGTAGGCCAAGTGGTTGGGCCGCGTGTACTGCGCCTTTTAAACGGCGCTATATTACTATTATTATTATTAGGGCCTATTATTATTATTATTATTATTATTATTATTATTATGTTGACCTATAATCCGACCTTAGAAACAAGACGGACGTGTGCAAAATATTACACAGCATTCAGCATTTGACTTGACGAGTGCAATTCTTTTACATACATGTATGTTGAGTTTCCTCAGACGTCATGTGCTTACCCAAAAGGCAAAAGTTGACGATGTAGGCTGCTGGGTTCGTCCCTTCTCCTTTGCCGTCAATAAAGTTGCCGCTAGCGGGTAGTTTTGGAGTCGACTACTCGGTTGAGTAGCTTGGCGAATACTCGTTAATACCGGAAGTGCTAAATTAATACAAACTGCATTTGCATGGCTTCTACTATACTGTAGATAGACAAAGTAGACCATAGCATGGGTTCTAACTAAAGCTCTGGCGCACCAATGTAACAACTAACAAGATACTGAACAGCCAAAGAAACAGATTTTTTGTTACACGACAAGAAATAAAATATAGGCTACACGCCGCTACAGAAAGCCTTTTGACAGCCAACAGACTGCCTAAGAATAAGAGTATGACATTTTATGATGTCAGTAATTGGAAAACTGGAACTAGAAATTGCAATTTCCCGACCGGAAGTGGAAGCATGTGAGTACTCGAGTACAAAAAATTATTCGAGTAACTTTTGGAGTAGAATGAAACCTCCCAGCTGCTCGCAAATCCAAATGCGATCATCTGCCCTTGTTTCTGCTGGCTCTTTCCGAATTCTTGGTTCCGGTTCCCGCACTCATCAGGGAAACCAATCAGATGCCTTTGTCACGGGTGAGTGAATCTATGCATGTTCAGTTATATAGCGCATTTAACAAGGCTGTACAGCAGCGATGTGTCACAGACTCACAGTGACCAATTATCAGAGTCTTGGCAAAATTTGGCAGAACGATATTGTTAAGCAATTTCCTGTTGGATTCTCAATAATTGCCTGATGTCGCCAAAGATCTTTGTTAGAACATTAATGCATCGTCTGAATTCATGAAATACAAAGTCCAGAACATTATATATTATGTAATGTTTTCAAAAAAGCACCCGTTCCCCATTGGATATTGGACACGGGACTCCACTGAGCATCGATTTCTGGACAACCCGTCGGATACAGCGCAGCTGGTGTCTTACGCTTAGCTATAGAATAGCCCTATATGAATGTTGACACTATGATTACGATCATATTGGTCTTTGATTACGATACAGCTAAAAATAATAATAACTTTTATTGTAACTATTCGATGCAGTATAGATCTTGCTTACTTACTTTGACTCCAGTACGCATGCGCGTACGGAAGTGCACTTGTTGACGGTTGAAAAAGCTGTTGATGGAATTGATTGTGTGTTGTTTAATATTGTGTTGAAGTGAAGCAGTATCGCTCTTGGAATTGGTTGTGTACATCAGGCATGAGAATAATAACTACAAAGCAAACAGATGTTTAAATTGCGAACATTTTACGCGGAAATATGTTTGCGCCAATACTCATATCTTAAACATGCTACTTAAACATAATTGGCATGCAAAAATTGCAGCGTAGGGGTATGGTACAGTAAGCATAGTCTCTAAAGGGCTGATGTTCAAATAAGTAATAAAAAATGATCAGAAAAACAATGACATATTTAATTGTAAACTGAAAAGACAAGCACTTCTAGCACATACTATAAAGCGCCATTATCAGAGCACAGTCATCCGGCCGCAGTCTTACTGGCTGCTTTCCTCATTCTTTAACCCTGGATCATAAAGGAAGATGTACACATTTTCCTATGGCAGACATATACTGCCCTTAACCCTACTCATATCTTTTGCAATGAATGGGGAAATCCTCACTATCACTGCTTGCTTGAGTGGGTGCCAGAACATTAAACGTCCTCCATGTATGGACTATGCTTCACCATTGTAACCACTGCATTGACTGCTGAGAGACTACATTTCTTATGATGCTACTTTAATTTTCCCAGTCTTTGTGTGGCAGTGCTTAATACTTTCTAGCATTGTTGTCATCATCCTCAACCTATTGTACAAGTCTAGTCAGGCTATACTATTATTACTGAAAAAGGACTCCTGTATCGATTGAAATGTTCAGAAGCTGCACTCATAAAGAACTATATTAGGTATTACATAAAAATTAAGTCTAGCTTGAAGCAAGTGCATAGTTTTTCTGATGTTGTGCTATGTAGATGATCAAATTTATACTTTTGAAATTATTTACCGACTTGCATGTATAAAGTTAAGTTTCCATCTTGTATTTTGAACATTGCACAATACTTCCTTTGCTGAGGTAACTGGTTTATTTTTAGAGCTATTCTTGAGGCAAGTGACCTTTGGTTTCTGGATTGAGGGATTTGTGGTTCAAGATGGCAATTCGGACGCTGCCAATGGCAAAACGCAAGCGGGCGCTACCACAGGTCGCAAGTGGAATGACAAACACATACGAAGACAAGGACTGCAACTTCCTTTGGTTGGTCATTATTATATCCACAATGCACTGTCAATTCATTTATTTGCTATCTACAAAGAGTCCTCAATCCCTGTCTGACTATTTTGTGTCACTTGACATTAACGTCAAGTAATATTTTAAAGTAACTTTGAGCAACCTTAGTGTTTACTTAGTGGCAAAATGGCTCAATCTGTTCGTAGAGTAATCAGCGATTCATGACTTTATGTCTATCAGCTTTATTTTTCGCAGAATGTTTGAATGCATTTGGATTATTTAGCTATTTGGCATTCTATTCTATGACCAAGTAAGGGTTGGTCGATGCATTGAAAAAACTTTTCTGTTATCTGTTAGAGATTGGTAAAGCATATGGATTTCGAATGATATGAAATACGTATTGAATTAACTGCAAATATTTAGAAAATGCAAAAGTAAGAAATTTTGTGTGAAATAACTGATATATGTGATTATTTTGTTATAATTGTTACTCTATTGTTTTATGTTTTCTAGTCCCGTATGTTTTAATATGATTGAAGATGCTTATATCACAAAATGTGGACATAGCTTCTGGTAAGTTCTTACAAGATGCTCTTGTTTCCTATTAATTAGAGCCACCACACATTTCTTTTCATATGCCTGCAACGAAGATATATGAGGTTAGAATCTAGATGGATGATTAATCTAGTTAACCCTTTAACGACCAGCACATAGTAAATGTAAGGCATAATCAATAACGTTGGTTGTTAGAGGGTAAAATATTAGATTTATATAATTTCTATGTTATGCATTGAAATGTTTGCTTATTCTAATCCCTCTCTTTGAGAAAATTAAAGCTCCACAATTTTTAAAAGTAAGTCTGGAGCTGCATTAAATTTAGGAATCCCTGTGTGCGATGGTGGATTATTATATGCAAACGTTTCAGTATATAAAGTATTAAGCATATTTATACGCCTGCTAGAATTAGTAATGGTCATTATAAACAGAGTTGAAGTTGTGTTAAGTTTTTCAGCTTTTGCACTACTAGACAAGAATCATTTATCTGTTCCAATGACTAACTGAATATAATTCAATTTGACACATGTTGGTTATTTAAAATTTGCTTTTGAGTTTTAAAAAAATCCATTTTCAATTTGATCATTATGCTGTTGCTGTCTTGTTTAGGGATTTATTGGGGCTCATAGTTTATAAAATGATGAACTCTTGTCATTTAGACTCCTGAAGTTCTTATTCTCCAGATTTATAATTATTCAATGAGGTCATTTGATTATCTTTGTATGGTCATACCTAAATCAAGAACTGTTCTTGGTGAACAAACTTTGCTATGCTTTTGGGACTCCCTATGTATGTGGCTTGTGACATTTCGTTCTTAACAGAAGCTTAACCTATTTCAATTGCTTATCCAATATAGGACTAATCTAGGTGCTATACTGATTATGACTTGGCATTTGTGTGCCACCGGTTGATGCCTTGTGCATTAGATGCTGGCATAATAGAAGCGACTAATTAATTAAAATTACTTCCTGTACAGTTACAGATCTTGTGCTTGTCTGTCCAGAGATTGATTTGCATTAGATTAAAGTAGGCCCCTATAAACTGTCATTTTCAGGCTTTGATATTTATACTGTGGCTGTTGAAGCTCTTAATTTATATGAGTTTTGTTTTCTGGCATATGAACACTGAGCACATGTGTTGTAATAATAACAACTATTTTCTTGCTAACTTACATACTTACTCAATTTCAGCTACAAGTGCATCAGAACGAGTCTCGATGCCCACAATCGCTGCCCAAAATGCAATCACGTTTTCGAGAAAAAGGATGAAATATTTCCAAATTTTTTGTGTAAGTTTTAAGTTCTTCTATCCACTTTTTTCAGTCCTTTAAACATATTATTATATGCATAACATGTTAGTTTATTTGCAAGAAAATCGAGATGGTATACGCAGCCTAAATATTTAATTCTTTCATAGATTGCATCTGGGCTGTAGTTTACCATATGGAATTCTATATGTTTCTCATATTTTTGCCTAATTTCTTGCATAAGTTGATTGTTCAGAAATTTTTCTGATTTTTTAAAATCGTTTTATGTAACTTATGTTCTGTCCTTTGTACTAGTGACAGATTGCTGACCTGCTTGCATTTCACTTCTGTGTCCGGGTGGCAAATCTGAAAACCCGCTATAAGATTTTGCAAGCGGCATGGTTAATGCGTAGTTTATGTCATTCAAATGTTTTCCTATGTCCGCTATCCATGTTGGTTAGAGTCAGGGTAGGCATCGTGAGGGTCGTTTAGGTTATAGATACGAATTTCGTAAGAAGACGAAGAAACATGTAGACCCACGAAGGAATATCTATAAACTGCACTAACCGTAACCGACCCTCACGATGCCTAACCTGACCCTAACCGACCCTTACGATGCCTAACCTGACCCTAACCATCTCTCACAATGCCTAACCTGACCCCTAAAAGACCCTCACGATGCTCCATGTGACATAAATAAGTAGAATAAATATTTTCCTATGTCATGTTTTTGGGGGGTGAATTAGCAGACAATTACCAACCTGTAAACCTAAATCGCGCCTCTAGCAAAATCTTGTTGCGGGTTTTCAGATTTGCGTCCGGGTGTTGGATCCTGATGTGTTGTGTTAACTCAATGAATATGTTTTATAACAATGTTAATGATAAGGATTATTATGCAATTATTGCTATGATGTATGTCTTTTTTATACTTCAACCGATGATATCCATAAATCTGCTCTTCTTTCTGATGACACTGGCTTTCTTTAAATACTATTTCTGAACAGAGCATGCAATAAAAGGGGAAATGGCTTTCTTTACCATTTGTTGTTTATTTTAGTGGCAGAAATTATCACTAAACAAAGAACTAAACTGAGTGAGCAGAAGAAGATGAAAATCGATCACCTCGTAGGTTTTTGTTTTGTTACCATTTTAACAGCTATATGCTCAATGAGTCTTACCAAGTGAGCACTGAGTACTTGTAAGGGCAGTATTATTATTAGTAGAATAATCAATATTATTTCTTTAATTGATGAATCTTAATATAATGCCTCTTCAAGAAATCTACCCAGAGCTAGCCTACATGACACTAAATGTCATTTCAGTGAGTGTTAGAACAGTTAGCAAAACAGTGCACAGTAAGCTAAGTGAGTCGCCAATGTCTGGCCCACGCACAAGTGTGGGCCATCCAACGAACTCCAGCTAACAGATGACAGATGGATTTTCAGAGTATCTGGGCCAAGTTGCATTTCATAATAAATATGTGAATCAAGTCAGTTTATACATACTTAAAGCAATTAGGGCCTAATCAGTGTGTATTCTTATTGAAGTTATAAATAAAATTCATATTAGACCACTTGATTAAAAAGCTAATCAGATGTGATCTTTCAGCAAGCCTTGATGATGCTTAATGTCGTTAAGAATGGAAATTTCATTGGTGAACGTAGCAATGCAGAAAACGAGAAGTGACCAGTGTTGGTTACCCACACATATGCATGGAGCTCAACTAGCTCCCATTCTTAGCTGGATCACATCATGTTCAGAGTTTCCAGGCTTTATGCAACATTTTGGATAAGTGGAACAGCTTTTAGTTGTGTCTTTTTATGAAACTAAAAAAAATTTGTGATAATAGGTATAATTTTGCCAATAATGGACCAGCAGAGGCAGAATGAATGGTGCATTACATTCGTGTTTTTGGATTGTAGAAAAATTGCTGAGGAGCTTCATCGTCATTTTTTAATAGAGACTGATGGATTGCAGATATCATGTTGTACAATGTACATGCACAGATATTTTGATTTTAATGTAGGTCAGTGTGGATGGAGTGGAACCGCAGATAACGGCCGAGCTAAACAATCTGGATTTAAATCACCTCAATCACTTACTTCAGATACTCACCAAGAAGAAAGAAGTTCTTGAAATGGTTGCTGTTGCTTCTGTTTTTTCATGTATTTATTTATATATATATATATATATATATAAATATTTTTACAGGTACTCATTATTTATATATATATATATATATATAAATATATATATATATATAGTTGTATATATATATATATATATATATATATATACAACTGAGCTTCCATGGTAGTAGGAGTCTAGGCAGATAGGTATGGTTAGGTACTTCTGGCTGAAGGAAGGTCAGAAGGTATATAAGAAGGTTAGGACAAGGTGTGTTCGCAGACTGATCCATTTCTTAGAGGGAGCACCCGTTGTGCGGAGGCCAGGTCTGTCGTTTGATTCTTATATGGTTTGAGTGTTAAGGTTTGGTGTTGTGTTGGGTATCCTCAGACCCAGGTGAAACATTCACTTTTGTTGTCGAGCGTTCGTGATGTGTTTGCTAAAGCCATGAGTGCTGTTTCGGTTGACTTGTGTTTTCATTGTGGAGAAAGTGACCTTCGGTTTTGTACGGTATTAGGATTTTCTTTTGTTATTAACTGTAAATACTTGTGCTTAAATATGCATTTTAAATTTAGCGTTGAGTTTTATGTTGGTTCGCTAGAACTCGGGACCATAAACTAGCTGAATCCAACAATATATATATTTATTATTTCAATGTATATCTCAGGCATTGGCTCTCTTAGGCTAGGTGCTGTTTGTACGAGGGAGCACATAGGAGAAACTGAATGAATGTGCATATTTAAATCATGGTAGTAGCAGCTAATATTTGCTGTTTACTATAGGAAGGAAGTGTAAGGAACACTTGTCATCCCGGTTCTGCTGTATGAAGCAGAGTGCTGGTGCTTGCACAAGGAGGATGAGAGAAGACTGCTCATAGAGGAAATGAACTGGCTCAGAAGAATTTTAGGAAAAAGTTGATGGTGCAAGATCCGGAATGACCTTATTCAAAAGGAACTGGGCCAAGAACAAACAATAATCGATATAATCAGGAAAAAAGCTTTCATGGTTTGGTCATGTGATTGGAATGGACAACAAAAAGTTGCCACTTGCGGCACTACATGGCCACGTAGAGGGAGCAAGAGGCCGAGGGAGACAACAAAAAACCTGGATGGAGAATATTAGAGAAGATCTGAGGACAGCAAACATGGATATGAGAGAGATGGTAGAAATGGCAAGAGACAGGACTGTGTGGAGACGTTTCGTTGAGGCCTCATCGTCGGCGCAAGCCTGACGGAGGAGAGAAAATGAAAAATGATAGGAAGGAAGGCTTGTGATTGAAGGCCAAGAGATGATTTAACTGCTCAGTTCAATACATATTAAATGCACAGAACTTATTTGTGTTTTTGTGATGTCCCAGGCAGCCAGTCAAATTACCTTTTGTTACTCCCAAAGACATTATTCAAATGCAAATCATGCATTTTTGGGTAGTGACCAAAATACTCACGAAGAATGTATTTGTATATCAATTATTCTCTGCTCATATCTTAGGAATCAAAAGCTTTCCAGAATGACGTTCTTAAAGAATTTCTGATCAAAGTGCAAGAAAAGAAGCAGGTGGTGAGTACAATCGTTTCACTTGAAATTCTTGCCACACTGTAAAGTATAGACAAATGGTAAATGATTGTAATTCAACAAAAATCTTTTTGCTTTGATTGGTTTATGGCTAAGAGTTGAAATTATGATGTTTTGATGAGTTTTTTTGTTGTCTCAATTTATCAGCAACTTGAGATTCTGAGTCGAGATATGAAGCTCCTAAACGATGACTTGCAAAAAGTTGAGGTTAGTTGGATTAGTTTTCGCTTTGAATTTTTTTGGGTACTTTTTGGTAATTATTCTGTGATTAAGTATTAATCATATTTGTCTATTTTGATTTTCTGTGTTGGCCATTGGCCCTGAAATAAAGATAAGAATTGGGATCATGCAGGATGTCAAACTGACATCCTGGTTTTGTATTTATAATATAAATATATAATATAAATATATAAACACATATTATGTGTATAAGTTATTGAGGCTCTTTGATCTCAAGGAAGTAGATGATTTGAGTTTTCTTATTTGTTGACTTTGATTTCTGTGGATTATGTCTGTTGCTATTGTAGGAAAAGGCAGCAGAGTGTAGTAGCTTGGGCTCCATCTCTCAGGTTTGCTATGTTCATTGATTATTCAACTATTGTTTTTGTCTCTGGAGGATCTTTAGTCCGATTGTGTTGCATAAGTGATTCTTTGTCTTGATTTCTTGATTTTACCTTCAGGAAACTCAATGGCAGCAGCCGTTTTGCTGTGTTTAAATTGAAAACCATGGAACGTATGCCTGGGTTGAAGTTTGGCCCTTTTGAATTTAATTTCTTGTGGTGTAAGACTGTGCATGGCATTGATCTAGTTCTCTATATTGCTTGTTTGGCTGGAAATGTTAAGGTTAGCGCTGATCTAAGAAAAGACTGTTGACTGATGTTCTATGTTGTTATTCGAAGCTGAGTTAAATAAAAGGAAACTGAAACATGTTTACACTGAACACTAGCTTTTAAGTTGGGATTTAAATCTGTGGTATACTGTCAGTATTCACTTTCAAAATAGCTAACATTTTTTTAATACAATGTATCCTATTATATATCTCTATGTTGTAACTTGGCTTTGATGTTTGACATGGACATCTTAACGTTCTGATCATTAGCCTGGCTGAGCCTGCTTATTTGCTATTAGTTGTTTTACTTTGGAGTTACATTTTTGCATTTGTGGTAGTGCAGCAGTTGTTGTCATTGGGTTGTTCTTTGTAGGTTTCTGGTCTTTCAAATGGTGTTGAATCTACTGTTTCAAAGCCAGGTGTTTCCACCAGTATTGAAGGCTTCAACAGCAGTCGAATGGTGAGAATTGGCCAATGAATGTGTAATTTTTGTATACTGCTTAGTCAATAAGAATTACTGTAATGAAACAGCGACACACTGATGACATGCTATGATGAGCTCCACTTGTCCTGCAAGGATTTGCTGTTATAGTAATCATATTAAGCAGAGTTGCCAATCGGACCAGCGGCTCATCACCAAAAGGGGTGGGATCTTTGTACAGATTTCTTTTCACTTTGCATAGGTACATTTATTAAATTGATTATATTTCAACTGAAGATTGGGTTCAGTTCACAATTTAAAACTTGTGATAGTATAATGAAAATGCAGTCACAAGTCTAGGGGTGATTATTAGTTATAGCGCTTTATATTATATAGAATATCTAGTCTAAATAAATTCTCAATTTGTGTTGTTTACATCCATGCTGTCTGTCAGCTGTCAACGGGAATCCGTTGGTTGGTTCCATGCTTGTGCGTGGGCCCACCACTGGTGACTCTTTTCAGCCAATGGTGTGGGGTTTTGCTATCTGATGTATTTATTGGATCATAATAACATTTAGCTTCATATAGGCCAGTGCAGAGAGCTCCTTTGAGCAGATATCTTGATGGTACGCAATGTAAGTGCTCGATTACATTACATAACTTCAACATGATTAGAATTGGTAATTACACTGTATTGTGGTATGACCATCAGTGGTAAAATGTTTTACTGTGGCATCTCTCTATTAGAGGGTTAGAGCAACTTTAGATTTTGTTGTTGGGTGGTCGCAAAGTTTCGGCTTTATGATCTTTGTCACTCTGTGTGTAATGCTTCTGGCAATAGCAGTGCTATATAATATTTGAATTTTTTACATTACAGGGTGGCAAGCAGTGGATTTATACAACGATGGCTACGAGAAGAAAGAAGATTGAACAGCATTTTGATGATCTGGAAGAGGCGTACTTTTCAATCAGACAACGAGATTCTGGCGAATTCTCTTCAAGAAGTTGGTCATGCTCTTATGTAATAGGAAATATGTGCAAGTTACTCATTAAGTGGCACATGAAAATTTAACTTTTACTTTGAAGTTTGAAAGGGGTTGAGTATTGATAATGTTTCTTCAGAGTGGTTCAATGTGTTGTGTATATATATATATATATATATATATATATATATATATATATATCACTCTGTGTGAGTGTGTGTGTGTGTGTGTAGGCTTGTTTTTTGTGTGCATGTGTGTGAGCACATATGTTTTATTGTGTATATAAATGCACTTGTGAGCATATAAGTATGCATATGCTATGCTTGTATATGTCTCGACTTCAAGGGTGTGACTTTAGCTGAAAATGTTTCATGGCAAGGCGTAGAATGGACAGAATGGAAGACATCTAAGAATTGCTTTGTTAGACATCATGAAATTTACTTTAGTTCTGGCTAAGATTTGGGCTTCAGAAATGCTCGTTTTGGCTAAATATTTGACAGGCACTTAGAATTCATCAGACTGCTCTCTGTTTATATTCTGAGGTTTACAGGATGTTGACAGTGTGTCTTCATTTTGCAATCACTAGTTTGTTTTCAATTCTTTTGTACTTCTCTCTTTTTCACCGTTTGCTGTTGTCATTTTTAATGTAGTTGTTTTTTATGCTTATTTTTCAAGAGGTGTCATCTGCAGAAATGTTTTTGAGTAGCTCCTTTGATTTCGTTTATTGGCACTAGTCTTATGTGTATTGAATTAGATTTCATGGACAGGGATATCATTAAAAGCATTAATTATGTTGCTTTAGTTGTTGGATTGACATGCGGTGTTTCAATTATAGACCGTTTGCACCTTTGACATGGTAAATATGGATGCTGTCAATGTGTTTTCAGGAGATACTAGTCGAGACAGTTTTGACGAGTTTACAGACAGTCTTTCAAAGTTTACCCGATACAATGCCTTTCGGACTCTTGCCTCACTCAACTACCACACAGACATCTATAACTCAAATAGCATCGTATCTAGGTGAGACTAAATTTTATTTTTATTTGCTAAATTATTTATTGTGTCAGCCTGTCAACTCTGCATCCGCATTCGAAGAACCAAGTTTTTTCTTATTTTAAAATTGACACTGAAGAAATAATTTTGTTAGGGCTTCACTATGTTTTAGTGCATTCTAAATCTTACTGAACTTTGAAACTGAATTTTTTTAGAATTGTTTTCAATGCGTGGTAAAATGGAATTCAGATTGATTGTATTCTTCTTTATTTTACGTTTTAAAGTTTGCATTTTATTATTTAGGCAATGTTTTTATTCGATTTGAGAATTTGCCCAAGTATCTGGGTATGATGTAACTAGTATGGTTGTTTAAAATTAGAACAGTATTTCATTGCTTAATGTTATTGGCCATTGATGCTGAGAAGATATAAAGTTAAACCCATTGATGATGAACTGCATTGGTTTCCATACATTTGAGTGCATTCTTGCTGTTAAAGGGTTTAAATTTTAAAGCTGCTCATCGAGGTCATAAATTTAAACATGCATCCTAACAATAAATTGCAATAAAAAAACTGAATAGAATCATGCATTGACAAAGACATATAAAAAAATGTATCTTTGTTATTTGCAGCATTGAGTTTGATCGCGACTGTGATTATTTTGCCATCGCTGGTGTAACAAAGAAGATTAAGGTGAGATTAAGATTAATCAATTAAGATTAATTAAGATTAAGATTATTTAGAGAATTGGTTTCCCTAACCATTGATTCTTATTTAGTTTCAACATCATTTACCAAATAAACATAATTTAGTTAATGTAATTTGGTTAAAATGTTATCAGGTACTTTGCAAATTTGAATCGTAATTGGCAAGTTTGCATTTGTTTGACCAGGTGTTTGAATATGGAACTGTGATAGGAGATCAGGTCGATGTACACTATCCTGTCAATGAAATGGTGTGCAACTCAAAAATCAGGTTGGTTCCTATGGATTATGTGTATTAATCGCTGCCCAGTTCATTAGATTCTTTATTTCCAGTTCAACACTCTGATCTGTTGCTACCTTACCTGACCTGCATGGTCCAAAACTGGGCTGTTTGGTCTGCACTGTACTTAATAGGCCAGAATATGCCAGTTATAGTTCATGGGTAGTATGTTCAGAATTTTCATTGTCATTAGTGACACTTGCTTTGTGCTACAACAAGACCTTATAGCTAAAAATATTTTGAAAACTAGTTTTAATATTGAATTGTTTCATTGAAATGAGAAAGTTATGGAAAATGATACTATTATTCAACTAACATTTTGATGTTGTCTTTCTACCAAAATTTTCTTCTCAGAAGCCTCGACGATGCAAATGTACTGCAGAGCAACTGTGTGCAAAGGACTTGCTCAAGGTCCCTACACGGTGACCCCTCGAATGAGGGTCAAACCTGCGCACACTGAGCATTACGAGCCGACCGCTCTAACCAATCGGCCACTGTTGTGCAACACGAAATAGCTGTTTAATTGACGAATGCTCATGTAGCTTACACTGTTTCAACACCTGCCATGTCAGAGTTGTATTAGTTTGGCTATAAAGCACTATCAACAACTGCACTTGACCAGATAAATTGTTGAGTTTTGTGTTTGGTTTAGTTCTGTCATCTGGAGTTCCTACCACAAAGGAATGCTAGCAAGTTCTGACTACGAAGGAACCGTTACATTGTGGGATGCATTTGTCGGAACAAAAACAAAAGTATTTCAGGTATTAGAAACTGGTTTTTAACAATGTTCATGCTTTCCATGGTTTCTATCATTGAGTGCAATTGGAATCTGTGTTGTCTTGATGAAGCTTTGCAGTTTATCTCTCCATGTATTTGTTACTTTGCTTATGACAAGGATTTATCGATTACATACGTACTGGTTCACTGTTGTAAATTATTATGCTAAACATGTTACTGGTTGGCACTTTGAAGCAGGTCCATACATGGTAGTTCTAAAATGAAACCCTTTCTGAGCAGCTACTTGAATATAGACAAAGTTAAATAAGTTAATTGGTTAAAATTGAATATGCTGTATAAGTTGCATAATCTCTTAATGCTCAGTGTGCTTTTGCTTCTTAGCAGTAAGAGATGTATAAAAGTTAAAAAGTCTGAGCTGCCACTACAGTACATGGGTGCAATGTGATGCACTCTCAACAGGAAACATTGAATATCTCAAACATAGTTCTTATTTCAAGATTCTTTCTTCTATTTGACGTTTGTGCGATGATTTATTTGGATTTGTCGGTGGTGTGTTTGTCTAAGGAACATGAGAAGAGATGTTGGAGCGTGGATTTCAATCGAGTTGATCCAAAGCTTCTTGCGTCTGGATCAGATGATTCCAAAGGTAAGTGGAATTGCAGAGTATAAACATAAAGAACAGCTGGGTTCAAAGATCTCCGGGTTCGAGTAGCACAGAAATGGAACTCAAACCATCTGAATTGGGTTTTCCTATGTGTTTATGTTGTTCATGGAATATGGACACATTGGACATATATACATGTAGAAATTATTTAAAATCAAATTCAGAAACTGTGTCTCGTGGGTACCTGGTGGTTCCGAGCTCTCGTACCGCCATGTGGGCAGGCCGCGCCTGCGCACGCGTTGGATCGTTACATTGGAACTCCTTGCCATTACAAATTCAGAGTCTCCCATTGTGCTCACAGGAGATATTTTCTGTGCTATTGAAGGCGCATTTATTTCAGAACTGTTAGGTAGCTTCGGTGAGCGCCTTCGTGATGTTCTTGTAGGGCGCTATGTAAATGTTCATTTACATACATAGTATTACATACATAGTATTACATACATAGTATTACATACATAGTATTACATACATAGTATTACATACATAGTATTACATACATAGTATTACATACATAGTATTACATACATAGTACTATTTACAATATGTACCACAGCACTTAGTTGTACTACTGAACATTAGTGCGCTTGCCAAAGTCTACTTGTACATTGACAGCACTAAATTATTCTTTCATTTGATATTACCACATTTGATCCTCCTCTCCAACTAATTGCTTCTGTTGTTGGCAATATTCAGTCTTGGATAGCTCACGATACACAATGGAATCATTCACAAGCAAATTTCTTCTTCTAAACCCGAAACAACAACTGTACTTATTTGATTGGCATACCTCTGGTCTGGTGGATGATAAAATTAAACATTATTGCAACTCAATAAAAATTATATTTGTTTATCAATTCATACTCTCTAGCACGCAGTACGATTACAGGAGTAACCGATGATGACAAGTGTAACGGGAGTTGTATTTAACTGAGGCTCTTGAAGCATCAACCAACTGAAGTTGAGCATTACGATAACAGAGATACATAAGTCAATAAGTTGTGATAATCATTCAGATTGAAACTTTGTGCTCGGCAGTATTTCTGTTTCCGGTGGCAGCTGATGAGCTACAGAAATTCTGGTTGTTTTCAGTCAAACTCTGGCATACAAACGTGGATCATTCAGTCGCGTCACTCGAAGTGAAGGCCAATGTCTGCTGTGTTAAATTCAACCCAGAGAGCCGCTACCATTTAGCTTTTGGTTCAGCAGGTGTGGTTTGTGGATTGTTCAAGCTGTTTTCCATTGTATTTGCTATTTTGACATGTAATTTCTGTCTTTCTTAGTGATTGTATGCCTAAACAGGAATTAATTGCAGTCTCTCAGTTTCATGTTTGTCTATTTTGTAAACAATGTAGCTTATTTTGCTTTAGTTGTAGAGTTAGGCATCTTGATGTTATAGTTACCTTTTTCTGGGCTGCCATCAGTGGGCCAATTGTGACTTGATAACATTTTATGGATTTTGTGTTTTATATGGATTTTATGGTGGTTACTCTAATAATTTATGATGAAGGTAGCATTTTACAATTGTTTGATTGATTTCTTTTCTGAGCAGTCATTTGCTGGAATTTAACGAAAATCCAAGCTGACTTAAAATTCTGTACCATTTAAAACTGAGATTTTTGTGTTTTTCATGTTGTTTGTCCATATTGGTTTGATTTTTTAGCTGTATTACTTTGTGTAATTTGTGATGCTGTATTTCCATTGTTAATTGCTTTGCTTTATAGATCACTGCATTCATTATTATGATTTGCGGAACCACAAGGAACCACTGTCGGTCTTCAAAGGACACCGTAAAGCTGTGTCCTACGCTAAATTTGTAAATACTAATGAAATAGTGTCGGCGTAAGTAACTGGTCACAAGACCTTTGCATTTGAAAGTATTTTATGTCAAGGACTACTACTGTGGACAGTTAATTTCACTGTTTAGTTTTTATATATTTCCATTCTTTTTTAACTTGGCATTGCTGAAGCGTTCCTATTCAGGTAGTTCAGTATTCTCTACTCCAATGAATACTGCAATTGGAAACATTCTTTATAACTTTCATGCTAACGGAAATCTGCGTTACTCCAGTTGTGCGACAAGACTTGACTTATTAATTTACTGATCTAACAAACAAATGCTCAGCTCTATCTAAATCAGAAATGCTTGTTGAAGCAGAATTCTTTGTTTACAAATTCTTATATAAAAATCACCGCTAACTAATGGTAAATTGTTTTTCGTTATCTGGTGTCTTTTAATGTTCCTGTGACTTGGTTTGTTGTGTAGTTCCACTGATAGTCAGCTCAAGTTGTGGAGTTTGAAGAAGCCTCAGTGTCTACGGACATTCAAGGGTCATATCAATGAGAAGAATTTTGTGGGTCTTGCAACTGATGGCGACTACATTGCATGTGGTTAGTTCTTTTATGTTCTCAGATGTTTTGCTGATCCTTCTAGAGTGCAAAGCACCCTATGTGCAAAGTAAGGTATGTAAAGCCATAGTAGGTGCAAAAGCATGGGGATGAGGGGCTTTCAAAACAGAGTCTTTATTATGATCTGTCGACTTTGTAGTATATAAGTAGTTGAGCAAGGATATCATTCAAACTATCTTTTTGATCTCAACATTTGTACTACACATGTGCTGTTTCAATTTGTTATTGAAAAGCAGTAGCTAAAATGAGTATTAGGTCTTAGGACATATGTCTGAGGACATTCAGTATTAACATTTGCTATTGATTTTTAGGCTAGTTTAATGAATTGCAGTAACTAGTATTATCTTCTGTGAATCTGTGTGTATTAAGATGATGTTGGTTGTAATTTGTACTTTATATTCCCTGTGTAGGTGTTTGATTCCTTTGCATTTATGCTGGGGACTATTTTGTTTTATAATTTTGTGCTTGTGAATGGTTTGTGTTTTAGGATGTGTTTATTACTGGTTGTGTTTGTAAATCGTTTGTGTTTGTTTATAGGAAGTGAAAACAACTCCATGTACATTTATTTTAAAGGACTATCAAAGCATCTGCTCACGTTTAAATTCGACACAGTTCGTTGTGTCCTGGTATGTTAACCAGATTTCTCATCTGTTACTCTTTGTGAACATGCGTCTTTGAAATTGCTAAATTGCTGGACGTACAGCATGAATGTTTAGCTTAAGATTCAGGAATCATATAAATTTGAAAAATTATGGTCTAAGAAAATCCTTTAACTTGTCATTTGCTGTTGAAATTCAGTGGCATCGATCATGCATTGATTGGCACTCTATAGTTTATAGTCTCAGTCTGGTTATATTGCTATTGTACTGTATCAGTACAACACGGATAAAATTAATTGTCGAGAAATTATGGACTTCACTAAGGCTGTGCTTCTCATGCCCTTAATCTCCTACCATTTACGGTTTAATATTTGTCTGCATTTACTAAGTCCTGCTATGTTATGGCAACTGACCAAGTATATGCAGATGGGACTGAATAAGTGTGAGTAAAGGGACTTGCTCAGAGTTCCATCTGGGGATAGTTTGAAACAAATAGAATGGGAATGCTGCTACTAATTAAATATGTTGTGCTGCACAGTTGGTCAATGTGATGTAAATCTCATAAATTTCTCAGCATCTCACAAAAGCCACTTTCAAAAGATGAGCTTGTTCATGGGTGCTATGTCAAATGAAGTCTTTAATCGCCAGGTTGTTTGGTCAATTTGTCTAATGTCAAAATGCAAGGGGTGGGTAATTATGCCAAGGAGACAGCGTGTTGTTACGGTGGAAATAGATGGTCATATTACACGTCTTGTCTTTGGTCGGCATTCATTCACAGTTGTCAGTTTCTCCATCTGGAACTCCCTACCCACTCTCGTTCACAACTCTCTCTCAGTGAGACCCTCTTTAACTATGAACTGAAAACTTGCCTCATAGGATGATCGTCTGAACTTTGTAAGGTCATTACCAGGTGTATTGAACTGGGTGGTGCTTAAATTTAATACTATTTTTGATTTGCTCTTAAACAGACTCCTATGTTGCTGGATTTAGTGTTTAAGGCGAGTGTTTCGATGTTATCATTGCAGCAAAATGAAAAGAAGGAAGAGGATAGTAGTGATTTTGTCAGCGCTGTTTGCTGGCGAGCTGTGAGTATCAGACACTGTTATCTGGTGTTAGAAGTGTGGCCACTCTGTCCTCTCTAGCCAACTTAGTACTTCTTTTATCTAGTTTAATTATACTATGTTGTGCTCAAGTTGACTGTAGTTAGATGAAAAAGTAATACATGTTGTGTTGAGTAGCCCCTTAGTATATCACACTGTATAACGATGGGTGTAACTTCTGTTTCTTAGCCTTGTCATATGACAGTTGGTGACTAGTTGTCTCTCTCTCCTGAGCAGTTAGTTGAACTTTTTGGTCTTCACTTCTTTAGCAGTCCTGTATCCTAAACATTATTAGACTATCACGGCCCCTATAAATTGTAATATTTGCTGGGTCAGTCATGCTCTGACTGAAGCTCAAACTGTTGGCAAGCCATCAGTCAACAGTAGAACTGCTTTACCTTGTACACAGCATGACTTCACAATGATTAATTTTGTCAATTGCACATGTTATGTCTTGATTTCAAATTCAGAACACTGATAATTTAGGCTTAGATGCATTGCTTGCTATTCAGGAGATACATAGAATAGACTATGTTTCATGTCTAATGTATGGAGGCACTGAGCACCTGTAGAGAGCACTGCTGATTCAAGGGGCGCTAGATAAATGCTTGATTACATTACATTACCCTATATTGATTCTGCTGTCTGTTAACAGTTTGTTTGATTGATCATAATGGTACATAGAAATGTTTACAGTGTTTTTTTTATTTATACAGAACTCAAATGTTGTTGTGGCTGCCAACAGTCAGGGTGTCATCAAGGTTGGTAATCCTTCTTGGGTCTACAACTGTTAAACATACAATTTATTACTGCAAGAATGATACTTGCTAGGTTTTTTTTAATTGTTGATCATCGTCTGATTATATTTGCTCATAAACCAAAGAGGACATGCCATGTATGATCATTCCCAGAGGATGTAATTTGTCAAAATTAGACTGATGGTATTATACTAGTAAAATTGTAACAGTTATTTGGTAAGAGACTTTGTGTTACCTAGTATGGTGTTTTTCAAATGTTTTGATGCACCAGTTATTACACCAGCTTTGCTGTGTACTTGTATTGTATTTTAGAACAGCTTCTTACTTATATGATGCGTTATATTGAAATTTTGAATTCATAATATTGTTACTGTTTATTACAACTATACTTTGTCACTGACTGATGTATGTCTAAAACTTATATTGAACAGTGTTTTGTTCTCATTTTTTTTATGATCCACAGTGTATATGAGTTTATAAGTTTTAGGCGTTGTATGAGCAATTACTCGCAAACCAGTGGTGGGCTGCAGACCACTCTCTATGTAGCTTTGACTTTGGACATCAGATGTGTTTGGGTTCAACAAAGAATTTTCAACCATTTCTCCAATCCTGAATGCTTTTGCACAAGTCTGTGTCAAGAGAACAAACTTTCAAATGAATATCATTGAGTTTTATACAAATGGTGGATTTGTGATGAGGCTATTATAAAAATATTTTGGTCTGTTTTTTTGTGTTTTGCAGATTCTTGAACTGGTATGACAATGGTTTGCCAATCCCGTTATGGTATTTACATGTGGAGCGTTAATATTTCGTGCTAAAGTTGATCACATTGATCAGCATTCAGTGGAGGACAGTTGCATCTGATGTCAATCTTTGTTGAAGTATTTCATTATGTGCTGGAAGTGATTATATGAATGACTATCTCAAAGATTGAACAGTTGATTGACCGATAAAAATTTTGAAATTAAATGAAATTCAGTTGATGTAGAATGCAGCTTTGATGTATATGCAAATGGAACTTGAATTGGGATATGTTCGTAAGAGTCGTTAGACTGAGAGTGATGAAGATTCTAAGATCAAAAATGATGAATCTGACGTTGAATAACGTGTAAAAACTGGCAGATGCCATTATAAGTACAAAAGCCTGTGATTTCAGACCGCTGCAAAGTGTGCTCTAAATTAGTCCTACAAAGTTAAAGCAATTTGATTTTATTGTTCAAATATATACCAATACAAACTTAGTTTTAGAATTGTATGTTTTATTTTGTTTATTCCTATCCAATTAGCTAAATGCTATTTGACATTTAAGAAAATATTGTTAAACTGGGTTTTTAAGATAATGCATTCTATGTACGTTTTTGTTTCTCTAGCCTTCAACATTGATCCGTCTTGGTTTAACTTCACCTGGGTATCACTGTTCTGTTGTTGCTGTCTAGACAATAATAAACCTAAATAAAACGGGCTGTTTGCGTTTAAGAATGTACTAAATATATTGGTTCTGGTACATTAAGCAGTGCTACTACATCCGTGGATTCACTGTTGCAGCTGTTGAGCTGTTGTTCTGTATACTGGTTAAGATGATGGGCTGCCTAGTTAAATCTTGATTCATAGGTCCAAGTTCATGCCAGAACAAAATTACAACTTTGAGAAAAACACTGAGACTGTGGGCTACTGTTCTAGCAGTTAGCGTAGATAAAACTGAATGCTGCAGCAGCCAATTGGTGAATGAAGTGGTAAGGGATTTTACTGCCTGGCAGAGGCAAAGATATTTAAAGTTGAAGCTAGCTTAAAACAATCGTTCTTGTAGACTACAATAATTATTATGTTAGAATGCGTGGAGGTGGGTTTCCCTTAGATTAGGTTGCTGGTCTTCTGCCTTGTTTGTATGTCTGTGGAGCCTATAATTTAATCATTTCTGTTGCATGTGTTGTCATACACTGAGTTTTGGTCGCTGTCTGAAAGTCAGGGCTTTGGAGAGAGTGCACTTTCTAACCGTTGTTTGTTAACTCTCTTTCGTTTGTGAATGTACAAAGCTGCACGATTGATCACGTAATTTATTGTCTGTCATATGGTTTACTTATATATATTTTGTTTGCCATTTGCTGTATTATGTTGTATTGATTCTGTCCCAGAGGCTATTTAGTCTTATGTGAGGTTTTAATGGCATAGCATTCAATTGCAACGTTTCTATTATATTGTGTTTAAAGGCGAGCGTTAGAATGGAAGCTGGATTTGGTCACCAAACAGCAACGTCGTGTGTTGGACATACGAAGCCCATATATGTTGCATTTACTGCCATTACTTGTATGGATGCCGTTTGGATAAATTCCTTCGAACGAAATTGTATAGCGACTGAGTTATGCAGGAAGCCTAGCATACTCATATTTTGGGAAATTAATTAATCTTTCAACTAAGCTGTCAAACTGCCTCTCAAAATTAGTCATAAACTTGTCATAAACTCCGTCGCAGTGAGCGTCCTTTCCGTTCTTTGTGGAGTTCCTTTCCAGGTCACAGATAACGCAATTTACGCCATTGCGTCAGTTAGCCCTTGGAAAGCTTCCGCTTGTTGCAACTAATATATTGGACGGAGAAAGGAGTTAATTGCAGTTGGTCGGCTAATTGCATTTCGCATTATATATATATATATATATATATAGCATATATATATGATGCCTATTCTATGCGTATAATTGTGTATATATATATATAATGCATATGTATATATTTTATATAGTCTACACGCGTATATTAGGCATCGATCCACAGATGAACATAGACTTTAATTAAGTTAATTTGTTGAACGTCGTTTACGGCTGAGGAACATCGATTATGTGTTAATGGCGGACGTCAACAAAGGACTTCCTTATAGGCCTAATGGACGAATTAGTTAGTCGAGCGTTACGACTGCTGCGTCAGTGCCCTCTAAAATGTCAACCCCCAGTCGGATGCCCATCCACATTGTGTAGGGTTATTTCTGCTTACGCCCTATGCGTGCGCGAGCGTGTGTAGGCTTATATTCATGTATAATTTTATCCCGCATGTAGGATATAATATTGTTAATCATCATTATATGAGATAGGCTAGACGAGATAGAGGGCTCTTGCGAAAAAGCGCTCTCGAAGGGAAACTTAATTGCAACATCTTTCCTTTGGACATTGAAGCCATATTTATCCATATTGCAGTTCGTCAGATCAATTACTGTTCAATACTCGCGACGCTATTCAACCTGACAGAAATAAAACTTGAATATCGGTTCTAACCGCTCTTTGAATATACATGTACAATTCATGTAGACTATATTGGCTTGCCAGGCCTTTTGTTTTAAACGAGCTCAATCCTTTGTGCTTCTGATCGCTGTCGGAAAGGTTGTGGAGGAGTTGCAATGTTTGTGCGATTTACAGCCGGTCGAAAATGCACCACAGAGATAGATCTACATGTAGGCCTACGTGAAGAATTCATGTAGGCCTATATTTGCCGTCATGCGTTCATGGTAATTAAAAAGGTAAGATAATGACATATCTGTAATCCGTACGTGATTGTAAATTCGCCTATATATATAATATATATATATGATATATACATATATCATACATATATATATTTCATATATGATATGATATATATCATATATAAGATATATATATGATATATATATAATATATATATATCATATATATATATATAATATATATATATACATGTATAAGCATATGGGTCATAAGCGCACCCACTACACATGTACCCAGGGCAGATTTAACCACTAGGGGGACGCCTATGGAGGACATTACTTTCTGAGACCGCGTGAAAGCCACATAAAGACATAATATTTTATAACGTACAGTTTATTAAAAAATGAAAGGAATACGAAAATAAGTGCAACCGTTTATTAGGCTAATAAATGAAACGTACATGTTGGCCTAGGCCTAAATTAGACCTACGAAAATGAGAAAGGACTTCAAACAGACCGCAGGCATTTCGGATTCTCAACGTCAAACATATGTATATCTACGTAAGCTTTAAGTTGCCTACTAGCGAAATCTTCGATATGAAACTGAGGCCGCTCTAGAATTAATATTGTCAACGGGTCTTGTCAACCCACGAGCCTTGTCGGGTCACGAATATCTGTACTTTCCTCGGGTCGTTTTGGGTCTGGACTTATTTCGAACCACCATTTTTACGCAGAGCCTAATTTCAACTTTATGGAAGTAGATTCCTCACAGAAGTATATATTGAGAGAAAAAGGTGGGTCGATATGGGTGTGGGCTGTGCCAATTCGACCCCCCAGGATCTGGACCCGACCCGTCGAATGTACAAGTATTCGTGACGTGATCCGATCCGGTCCGGCTCTCGGGTCGACCCGACCAATGGACAGCTCTGAGTTGAACTTGCAAACTTATCTGTAGTGAACACAGTAATTATACTCTTGGCAGTGTTGGGTACGAGACCAAAAACTCGAGACCAAGACCGAGAGGTCCGACACCAAGACCGACACCAAGACCGAAACTCCTTTTTATTAAAAAATTTAATTTATTTAGACGCTAAAGCGGAAAAACACTCTTAAGACATTAATTTTATTGCTGAAGAATACCAATCTTCTCAACAGAACAGTTTTACCGGGCACTCTGAACTTTTGCGGGTTTCGAGAACACATCCCTGACTCTTGGACTGAAGATGGAAACACGTCTCTTGTAGAATGGAGAGACTTGACATCACTTCTGACATCACTTCTGGTTACCTTTGCATCAGCTCAATATCACATTCAGTTGGCTTTTATTGATATGCCAAGAAGAATTTCATTGTCTGTTTCTCGTAGATTTACTGCATCTTCCATCTCATCATCAGTCCTGCCATTATGATCTATGATGCTCCAAAAGTTTTCTCCTCATTTGTCTGCGTTAGTACGTTTATAAGTAGAGCTCTGACTTCCTTGGAAATAGTCTCTATTGTTGAAACGAGGTCCCTAATGAACAGCTGATCTTCATCATTCCCTTCAATCAATAGACCTATACTTTGTTGATTACCATATCAACTCACGGTCATGACACTAGGCCTAGATTATGGTAGGCCTGCTCTAGGGTACCCTCTGACGCATTTCATCGAAACCTCAAGACGGTTCTTTTTGCTCGGGTATAGGGATCGGGAGCGCCTCTGAGTAGTCTTGTTGAAGGGTCGCTATATTAACTTCATAGGTATAATTTATCAGATATATACGTTTATGGGCATCAAATAGAAAACCCAAAGGGGTATAGATAAGGTTCCGCTACCCGGGTCACCCTATGTGCTTCAATCATTAATAACTTATAATAGCTGTTGACCCTTCGAATGTGTGTAGAAATGCTCGGTGTTGCTCTTCATTAATTGGTCGACCTTTTTAAAGTCCTGCTCTGAGGTGGAGAATTCTAGAGTTAAGTAGTAACAGAATCACTAAATCGGGAAAATATTTTATGCTGAGTAGGCCCTATAACAACCATTTTCTCATTGTCCATGCGTTTCGATCTTGAAAGAATTTGTATTATATGAGTCTTTGAGTTATAGGTCTTCTCCAGCGTAGGCCTAGCCGTTATACCAACCTGAGCTAATAGGTAAGCAAATCACCCAAATAGAATTATATTTCACTGAGTTATGGCCATTATCCGTTCTGTTTGACCATTTTACCTGCACGCCAATTACGCCCTTTTAACGGGATTTGGTCGAATTTTCAATGTGTTATTCAGCAATGGTTTCTGTGCAGGAAATCGTCTAAGAAGCTCTCTGAAGCAATTTCTCCCAGGTGAAATTTGCAAATTGCCTGCATGGAGTGTAAAATTTTCTTGAAAATGAGCTAACCTTTGCCGAACACTGTTATGGTCCTGCGAATTTTCTTGACACTCATAATTTCTGGGAGAGAAGCTGAGAGAAGTGACAAGAGAAGCTTTTTGAAGGTCAAATTGACAAAACCACACTAATTTTGCGATCGTCTATTCTGCAATTAAAGACCTGTTGGACTAGCTATACTTTGTCAATGAAAGATGACATTGTTGGACACATTCGACTGATGGAACTCTTTCTATATTTGTTAAAATAAAAACAGAACTTTTTTTATTGCATTATAATTCTACAGCCTTTATACGTTCATGTAGGTTGGGTCTTTACTTATCACATTTAATCGTAGGATTTCTTACGAAGTGTCCAAATAAAACTGCGCACCATCTCATTCTTTATTATTTACACTTTAAATTCCCATTCAATGTTATAGAACGTATACAGCCTTGGCTGCATAGCTAAGGTAGTTTACACACTACAACCGCAATTATGGTTAATAGTTTAATTGATTTACTTAATTTAATATTTATTTTTTATTGCACTTGTTGGGGGGCGCAGTGCAACAGGTTCGCCCAGGGCATCAACTACTCCGGCACCGTTCTCTGCTCTCTGCCGGTTGACAAGGATTATTTCAAAGAGTTTTTTAAATCTTGGGAGACAAATTAGGATTGTTTGCCAAAATTTCAGGATTTGAAGGTGAAAGATTCCGGTGCGCATCAGTCGACGCTACAAATATCTGCTGCAGATGGTAGGACTTGAATCCCGACGTTCAGGCTGACATTTGACACTCCTACAAACTAATCACTGCACCACGAATGTTTGCGTATAAGCATACATGTACATTTCTATATTACATACAGCATAGTAATCGGGCAGATTATTCGATCAATCTAGGAATTGTTCCAATAATTGGTATCGGTAACAACAATCGGCGACGATGTTAAAATGTTTTGCTTAGATTCGCCAGTTCGCCGCTCGTCAAATGGCAGATGATTAATTTTGTCAAGGCCATGCACTGGCTCACCCACCTATAGTCACATCCCACTGTAGCTGGCGAAAATGCTTAAATTTATTTATCTCCTTTTTGTACAGCAATTGTTCGAAAGCAAAAAGCAAAAATATCAAATTTAGAAATATTCGTCTTCATGATCGTTATCGGCTACCTCAATAGTCGGCTACACTCGGTATAGTCGGCATAAGCGATATCCCTACATTGTAAGTGACAGATCTACTGTACAGTTCTGTCCAGATGACAGAATAAAATACTGACGGACTTATGATGATGTCAAGATGTAATTGTTTACGACGACAAAGGAAGTACACATCACTGTGGCTTCAAATCCTCGAAGAGCGGTCGCCTGAACTGGCTTCCCTGTCAGACATCTGTCGTCCAGTCGATCGTCCATTGCCCTTATCTGTCTAAAGCAAAACTTGGGCTTCATCTACTGATGCTGCTGATGATGCCAGTACAGAACCTTGATGGATGTAATGGACGTCTTGAATTATTCAGAGCAACTTATCAATCAGGATCATGAATATAATAATCAGCTTTCTTAGGCATATCTACATACATGCATCCATACACTTACAAGTACACACACACACACACACACACACACACACACATATATATATATATATATATATATATATATATATATAGACACGTACATATGCTTACATGCATGCATCTATAGTCATAAGTCATAACCATAACCAATGATGCATACATAAGTACATGCATGTATACATTGCATACATGTATGGACACTTGCTTACATATAAGTTTTTGCACATATATTTATATATATAAACATTCACTCCATATAATGTATTATATGACGTGGAGCTGGATATAGGTGGAGTATGGCATCGACCTGTCGTTGACTTCATGGTGCATTTTATGCCCTACGAGATTCTGGAACTGCGCATAATATTATCTGAGAGCAGGTTTAAGATTAAATGACTCTTTTGGGGGCATCCATGCAGATGAGGACGAAGTGGCAAATGACCATTCTACCAATGAGTGCTTTGAATCTATATGCACATCTATTTATATAGGAGCAACAAAATAATAATATCGTGAGAATGGCCATCAGAAGCAACATGATTTATCGCCACATCTGATGTATAAATTACGTAGGCCTTACAGAATCTTGTAATCTTTCTTGTAATCCTACAGAATCTTGTCTGTAGGCCTACACATGTCAGGCCAATGATGATACTGAACACTGGTGTAATATAATGTAAAGTTGGTTAAATGCCAAAGGCCTCAAGTTGTCACAGATTAGTTTACATTAATAATCAATAGATAAGTCATTGCCATTGTGGGAGAAGGAAGCTCTGAGTCTCCCGTCCTCCACTGTTTTACTATAATCAGATTTTGTAATACAAGATCTTTTGTCACATGATCTTATGGAGGAAGGTAGTGGGAAATTGCCATTGTGGCATTGTGGTACTTAGGTGGCAACGCGTGCCATGCGCCCGTGGATGATGGCTGCGTTAATTGTTCCGTTGGTAACGGAAGACGACGATATTATTATGACTTTGCAGCTGAAAATGGAATTTGTACGTGACTTACACGGACATTGTTTATAAGAGATTATTGTTTGGGCACTTAGCTTTTTTATTTCAAGTGCGGCTCTGAGACTGATACAACGCAGACGATGGGATCCCTCAGCGAAGATTTCACCTAGGTCTATAACTTCTCAGCGCCGTCGATAGATGCATTCAGTATACAATAAGCTACGCTGGCTTCGTTTTAATAAAGATTAAAGGCAAGTGCATTATAGTTAGGTCTATAATTTATTAAAAGCCTAACCTTATGAAAACAACTGTGAAAAGCAAATTGACGAGCCCACTTTGACCTGACTATAAAAGGGGCCATTGTAAGACAATTAGAATTATGCCTAAAGTAATTTCTGTAAGAGAGCGGGATCATGTCAGTCTATTTAATTCTCATCTCCACTTTTATTTCTGGGTAAGGCCTATGCAATTCATTAAACAATTTTAATCCAAACCGCCGCATTTAAGTTCATGTTGCCTGTTGCTATTAGTAAAAACGCTGGTTAAAACGACCCGTACACGAGAAACTTTAATATGCCGCTACACCCAGTCAGAGGGGTAGCGCTTAAGACTGACCTCACTCGAACAATTCTGCCAGGTCAAGGTCATACGGTGGTTGTAGATCTACGGGTGTGATTAACAATAATTAGCCTACGCTTAGTGCCCTGCATGTTAGGAACGGAAACGTCTGTGCTGAGATCATTCGTGTGCAGCCAAGCGATGCCGTGGTTAGAATAATTCTCAAGCGCAACTTTTGAATGGAGTTCTACCTGTCAAATGTCGTCGATATCTCTCACTTTCCAAGAAAGTACTTTGCGCGTTTTTCCGCCTCGACGCCCAAGCGGAACGGCGTGTCGTTCTCGTCGCCGAGGGAGGCGCCAGCGTCCAGCTGCCTGCCTCTGCCTCCCCTCTTCCCGAGAAAATACTTCACCCTTTTGCCGAGGAAGTACTTCGCTCGTTTCTCTGAAATCGCCGACGCTGAGGGTCCGAGAGCCCAGGGTTCGGCGGCGATTCGATCGGCTGACGATGGGCTCTGGTTGAGGAGACTGTCGAGGCAGCGTCGGTATGTTTCCTCCTCCCAACAACACCTGTCTTCCTGACCAGTGGACCCACAGATCTGACAAATCGCCTGCTTCAAGTCGGAACAGAGCGTGGGAGTGAGCGCATCCGGTTGGCGGATCGGTTCGGCTTCCATGGCAACCAGGAAGAGCACCTGCAGAATGACGACTCGGCAAATGAACATCTTCACACGTCGGGGACCTAGGGAGTCAAAGGACGACAAAGGTTCATAATTGCACGTTACTTTTGCATCATTATTCTAGTAAATGTGTAATAGTCGCCGATGGAATGCATTATGCGCCCTATGACGTGAAGTGGCATTGCTGCAGTGTCTGTGGCGTTTGCATAATTAATGTGGATAATGCATTCGAGAGCCTTTGTTCAGAAAAAGGTAACACGTACAGAGCAGCTGGAAGCATAATTGCGTCTATGTAGACGGTTGCAGCTGGCAGGTGAACGACCGTCGCACGAAATTAAAACCAAGAAAGAAGTTTTAAGAGTTTAAGCGACCATACGTTAGTAGCTATAGGCAGGTAGGCGAATTGCTTATTAAGCTTCCTTTGAAGACAGCGACATAGATTCATCAATAGGGATAAAAATATTTATGAAATGACGAAGGGGCAGATGCAGAACAGAACTGTGCAACTGGCCGATTATGGGTCGCATTTGCAGAGCCTTAATTGAGCCCAGAGTTCACAGACGCAGAGGAACAAACAGAGGCGGACGAATGACAGGAGGGAATAGAACATGAAAGGCACTTGTTTAGGTTCCTTTTCCTCTAAGATTGAATTGAAAAAGAGCGAATTATTAGCTTAGTTTCCATCATCAGTAGGCTACTTTATTCGCTCCTTCCTCTCTTATTTTTCTTCGTTCCTCCCTCCATCCCTCCCTCCCTTCTTTCCTTCCACCATTATTTTCTTCCAAGCTTCATGTAATGCATCCTTCCCAGCCCCCGCTAAATAAACAATCACTCCCGTTTTGTACCAGAAATTAAATCATGATGATGGTTGTGGTCGTTATAGTCATGATTATGATCTTGGTCGTCGTCAACAACAGCAGCAACAACGGCATAATCTGCGTCTTGTTATAATCATCCTGTTATCTTCATCTTGTTATCATCGTCGTGTTATATCTTCATCTTGTAATCATCATCTTGTTAGCTTCGTCTTGTTACCATCATCTTGTTATCTTCATCTTGTTATCATAATCTTGTTATCTCCTTCTTGTTATTATCATCATCTGTGCTTAAACGATTTTAATTCTTCTGCTATTTCGTCGTAGACTTAATTCTGCCCTGTCCCATTCTCCCGCTAATCCTCTTTTACTTTGCCGCCTCTCTTTCTCCCTTTCCCTGTTATGCGTTGTCTCCGATTTCATATTCTGATTGCTCTTTCCTGCTGCAGCCATAGATTTATCGCGCATTCCTCTCCCACTAAGTCCTCTCCCTCTGCAACAATCCTTCCACGCAACCATTGTTCCTTCGCCTCTCTCTTCTTCGACCCTCTTCATGTTTCCTCTCTTGCCATTTGCCTCATTTGTCTGCTACTTTTTCGGACTCTCCTAATCAGCTTAACTTGGAATAAAATTGACATAGTTGTCAACTGGACGATGTAGTCTTGATTAATAATCAGGACGTTTCTAGCCGATGGGCGGAGTTAACAGACGTCAAACTATACTTAACTCAATGCCTGGAATCGGCTACATATAGGATATTAGATGAAGTACCGGGATATCTAATATAACGTCAAGTGGGATAGACTGGTTCGAGACATTTTTGGCGGAACTGCTAACAGAAAAAAAAATGTTGGTCAAGCTCACCTAAGGCATCTCCGTTTTAGTTCGTGGGGTTGCTCTGTAGGCCATTTAACTAAGTCGTGCTTTAGGAAGTTACCTGTTTAGAGTAGTCTCAGTGGTTAATACCATTCCTTTGAAATTCAAAGAATAATCTATCTTGCAAGCAGACACAGGCAAATATGGATAGAAATTTATTTCTGTAAATTTATTTCGCGTAGGGTAATGAATCCATGATGGACGACTGATCCTTCATTGAGATGCAATTCACACTATTTATAAACAGAAACAAGAAGAATAATATATTGCATGCAGAAATAAATAAATTCTCCAACACAGACCAACACTAAATAAAATCGTTCTACTTTCTATTGATATTCCTAATTCTTTTAACTGCGAGTTAGTTTGCATTTGGGGAGAGAGAGAGGGTGAGAGAGAAAGACAGACAGACAGACAGACAGAGACAGAAACAAAGACAGAGAGACACAGAGAGACAGAGAGACAGAGACAGACAGATAGACAGACAGACAGAAACAGAAACAAAGACAGATAGACAGAGAGACAGACAGACAGAGACAGACAGACAGAAAGATGTAGAGGAATAATGTAGAAATAAGATATGAAGAATCGTAAGTAAGACAGAAATAGATGTGTAAAAATACAGATGGAATGTTGTACTGTGTTGAATTTAAGCCTTTGGAAAGCGTTTCTCTATAGTAGGCTGAGCTGCTGAACCGTTCATAAGCGCTGAAATTACTATAAGCCTATGTCCACGGAATTAATTGATTGCTTCACCGAGACACCTAACATATCCCATGGACGATATTAATGAGTGAATGAAGGATGAGAATGCTGAAGAGATTGCGAGATGAAGGAAGCAAAGAACACAACGGGCAGTGGATGATTCAATTGACTCAATTGATACAATCGTTAAGACTATTCAAATAACACCGATGATGACAATGCACCGAAATGAAGTAAGAATTATCGTTATAATTATGCGGTCCCTCCTATACCCTACTTATTGAACCTACATAATTTATGTGCATGCCTATACTGAGCCTATATATACCATATATACCATATATACCATGTAGGCGTATATATGGTATATATGGTATATATAGGCTCAGTATAGGCATGCAGGCGTATATATATATATATATATATATATACGCCTACATGTGTTCATAATCAGGTTCGTCTTTCTTCTTTCTTGAACTTTATGACACTGAAGAAAAGGTGAAGCTTACGATGACGGATGAGACCATAATGTTGATGTTAATGCATTCTTTACAACTACTGGAAGATATTTAGCATATGCATTCTAAAAAAAACCCATTGTGGATTGTGATAATTTTCACATCACTAACGATTGCCTGCACACTGCACAGTGCACAGTGCACAGTCACTAGAGCGCTAAAGTAATAGCTGTGCAGCTGCGGTTCCTCGAAGCTTCTCACCAACATTATAGCACCACCAACTTTCAACTCTACATTGATTTTACTATAAGGATGTCGCCATTACGTTTTCATCTTCTGCTAAGTGGCCTTGTCACGTGATCGTAACTCCACGTCATCGTGTCCTTATCTCAAGAATTAGACACATGGGCGAATACTTCGGCAGCATGAGTTCTGCTGGCAATTTCTACGTAGCAAAGCGTGGTATTTGCTTATTATGCGATCGAAGGACAGTATTTAGTATACTTACATCTCTTTCTTCCACATTTTGCTCCTTGTGAAAATATTTGAGCCACTCAGTTGGCCAATAATAATGACAGAATAATAATATCGTCATCATCATTTTCATCATCATCTTCATCATCATCATCTTCTTCTTCTTCTTCTTCATCGTCATCGTCATTGTCTTCATCATCGTGATCTTCATCGGTATCGTCATCGTCATTTGTCCCAAGATAGGCCTATAAATGATCTAGAAAATTAATCAGTGGCGATGTCCTAAATGGCCCTAATCGTCGGTCTCCTGATTGGTGAAAGCACCTTTATTATTATCATTATGTTTCGTTTCATTGCAAACTGACATGCCGCGGTATGATTGCAAACATAGTGAGAATGAATGATGACAAGTTATTACAGGAATCGAGTTCAACTACCACGCCAGCAGCCACGCAATGCTTCAATACATTACATCTAAAATAAACCTTACTGGGATACGGGAATCGAACCCAGTTCCCAAGCTCTGCGCCCAAGTGTGTTATCCATTACCCTACGACCCCTTTTTATATAATAGTGAATGTATCAAAAGCCGGAAACCTTAAGTAGATACATGTAGTCATCCATGATATGAAGTAATGGAGTATTCCACGCCTGCAACACATCAATCGCATAAGTCGGTTAATAGGTCTTTTCAATGACATTTTGGAGGTGATAACGACTGCACCGGTTTAAAAATAGGTTTCCAGATGTGACAGTCCGCCATGATAGGCCTACTCCACCAGCTGCCCTACTCCACCAGCTGCATTGGCTCCCTGTTGAATTTAGAATCAAATTTAAGTTAGCTTGCTTGACCTACAAAACCATCATCACCAGTACACCTACCTATATTCATGCTCTACTAACTCCTTACATTCCTCCTCGTTGCTTACGATCATCAAGTACAGGTCTTTTAGTTGAACCACGATACAGAACAGTTATGGGCTCTCGTGCATTTCATGTCTCTACTCCTAGGGAATGGAATCGACTGCCACTCTCTCTTCGTAGCTCAAATTCACTTCCTTCAAAATGCGACTCAAAACTCATTATTTCTCTTTGGCTTTCAAGGATTTGGAAATCTAATTCCATCTTCTCCTGGCGACTAACTATCCGAGCCTCAGATTCACATGTAGGTGTGACCTTGTGCGCGTTACAAATTTAATAATAATAATAATAATAATAATAATAATATTGGTTCAACACAAACTACGCCCTTACTATATTGCGGTGGTCTAACATCACATGTCGAGAAATGCTCTTACCACTTAGCCTTCCAACTTTCCTGTGTCGACCGAACCTCGAATGTTCCACTGGTTGACGAATGCTCTGGCATTGCTGCAGAATCAATCAAAATCCATCGCATCCGCTGACCCTGCCAGCGTTTTTCATAGGGATTAGATGGAAAGCTATACACGAGTCCCATATGGGAATATGGGTCTCAAATGGCGTACTCGAATGGGATTCATTCGGGTTTGCTGGCAGAGGTACAACATGCAATGCGCGGACCTTGAGAGGACCTAATCTTTCCTTCGACTTTTGTTACTGCTCGTAGCATTGGTACAAGAATATGTTTTCCGGGGCCTTAAACCGCTAAGTGAAGGTCCAGGTTCCATAACTGTCCTTTTTGAATGAAATTTCTGGCGATAGGATACATGTACACATAAGCAAAGTTGTCCTCGGGTCAAATCGACGTGGGTCAGGTCGGACCGAGTCGAGCCGGGTCTGATCACGGATATTTGTAGATTAGATGGGTCGAGTCGGGTTGGGTCGGATCGGGTCAAGATCCTAGTGGGTCGGTTGGGTCGGATCTCCACCCGGACCCATTTCGACCTACCAATGTTTTACAGAGCTTAATTTTCAACTCTGTGCTATTCATAACGTTAATCAGTAACAATCAAATATATAGAAAATGACGAAGGAATTACCACAAAAAGGTAGGGCAACACCGAATTTGTTCCTTTTGACACTAAATTCGGCTCAAGCTTTGCGGAACGGACTCTTGCGTAGCAAAAATATCCGGAATTCTTTTACGTATATTTATAGAGAAAGTAAGTTTGGGCCAAAATAAATGGAACAAATGAAGGGTATTTTCCCTGATACGTTCTCACAAATCATAATTATTACGATCATGTATGGCAGTTTGACTGTGTTGCTTTTACGACATTAAAATTTGACGATAAACAATATTAGTAAAATTATCACTAAAGGTGGGTCGGTTCGGGTTGGATTAGGTCGGGTCATGTACGTTATGGGTCGGGTCGGGTCGGGTCAGATATTTGGTTTCAGAAGTCAGGTCGGGTACATTTTCGATGGGTCGGTTTGGGTCGGGTCATGAAAATTGGACGCATGGACAACTCTGTTTGTAAGTTACCTTGCACATGCAACACCTGCATTATTTTGTTGACCTTCAGTCTTTGTTGCATGGCGTCCTTTGCGAGTGATGCGTTGCCAACGGCTCCACCAATCGACGTTCGCTCCTCTGACCAAAAGCATACTCCCCTCTCCCACAGCCTCACATCGAGGCCGCACTCAATAAATCTCCTATGGAATACACTGTGTTCACTTGACAGCTCCCATTCTCTTTGGCACTTTATTTTCGCATGTTACACTCGATATTTTATTGTTGAAATTCTTACTCGCCATTAGTTACTTTATTTTAATTTGCGATGGAATTCTCGACCTTTTTAAGCTAAGACTCTCGTTACAATTTCTAATCCTAACGAAATCCATGAGCTTACTTCCTTCAAGTTCAATCTCTCATTCGTGTGTCTTATATTTAAAAATGTCTGGAATAATGTTCTGTCATATGTATGGAAACAATGCAGAACTGCTACAAAGAGTCATAGGGGAGTTTTGTCAGGGTCGCCGTTCTTAGAAGCTCATACTATACAGCTATGATAGGCCTATGCAAATGTACAGAAGAGTAGAATCGAAACCCTTTTAGCTCAGAAAATAATTGCATAGTCTCCCTATCGTTCTTTGACATTTATTTTCCATGTATCTTCATTGCATGTATTTATTACTTATGCCTTATGTTTTAATGAAATTCTATATTTTTCCCTTTAAAGCATCCAAAACCTCTGTCCAAATCAATTCTCGCCAACCTAATTGGTTCACATTCGTGGTCCAACCCACTTGCTTCCCATGAGAACTTCCCACATTGCATCGACGAACCGCCTACTCTGTGCCTCTGTCTCTTTGCCTCTGTCTCTTTGCCTCTGTCTCTTTGCCTCTGTCTGTATACTTCTGTCTCTGTACCTCTGTCTCTGTGCGTCTCTGACTATAACTATTCATTGTCCATAATCTATCTATTGCTTTTCGTCACGATGTTCGTGTCGCACTCTCCGTCTCTGTATCTGCCTCTCTGTCTTCATATCCTCTCTCCGTCTAATCCTCAGAGATCTTCTCACACCTTGCGTACGATTCACCTACCTTGCTCAACGCAATTGTTCTGTCACTGAATACATCTGTCTGTCGGTCTGTCTGTCTGTTCATCCGTCCGCGCCTTTCAACCTCCAACAACGAGATACAATAAATATTCGCTTTGCATTCGCCGAGGGTGAATTCAGACACCACAAAGGCGGAGAAGTAAAGAGATGCGCATTAAGAAGACAGCAAAAATAAAGCAAGCAACAGTTGCGCATCCTGAAATTCTGCGATAAAGTAGAGAGCTTTTAATACACCTCTGAACATCCATGCCATCTGTCAACTGTTGTCGAGAGCTCGTTGTATGGCTCAACGCTTGTGCGTGGACCAACCATTGGTGACTCTTTTAGTTTACTGTGCACTTTTTTGCTCACTGTTCTAACACTCATTAAATGTCATTGAAATGACATTTAACATCATGTGGACTAGAGCAGAGAGCGCCGCTGAGTAGATCTCTTGAGGAGAAGTAATGTCTTGTTTCATTCATTCTAGAAGTGATCAAGACGAAGAATTTGGGGTACTCACTAAAATCCATGATTAAAAGCCGTTAAATCGTATATAGACTCGTTTAAAATGTTTCAAAGTGTAGTTCCATCGATGACCTAATTTTAAAAAATCTGAATTAAAGCAGGAACCGTTTGGCGCCTATGTGGTCCCACCAAATGTCCACGTAAATGTAGGGATAGTTCGCGATGAGTTAGGCCTGGGTCTATATCCAGGGGAGCAACCTCGTAAAAGGGAAACACCCGACGCATTTTAATAGGCTTCGTGATGATTAAGCCCAAGGATAAATGAGCTCTAAACGAATTGAAGTTCATAATAGATAATAGAGTGGTTTTTTGCGAAAAGTACTTCTACAGGAATAAATGGCATAATGATATTTGTGTGTTGCATGCAATTTGGAACTGTGTACTCATGTGAATAATGCTTACTAACAATTATTATCACGATCTACATTCTGTCAATCGTCAGGACAAGCCTATTATTCACATAAGTTTATTAACCAGCTATTTTTATTGATTAGCTCCAAACCAATAAAACATAAAAGCAAGGAGATTAGGCCTACAATGTGATGGGATTACAATAAAAAAATATCAGCGTAGTATCAATGGGGAGAAGAGATAGAAGCCCTAAAGGACTTATTAAGGCTTGCCTGCGGAGCCCACCCTTTCTCATTTCAGTAGCGAAGCAGCAGTTGGGGTAATTGATAAGTGGGAGCTTGAGAGAAGAATAAAAACTTAACTAATTAATCTTGTACTCGCGCACCTCACATATCAAAAGTGATATGTTCACTTAGAAAACGTTTAGCCTACATTTGATTTTAAAAGTATTAAGTTACCAGGACAGTCGAATAGCCGTCTAAATAAGGATTTGTCCATGCTCATCTCAGAACTAATAACCCTGCTTAGTGCAGCAGCTAAATGACATCGATTTGGCATGCACTTTCCTTCCTATAATTATTTTTGTGTGGTTCAAGGCCCTTGCATGTGTTGTGCATCGAGAGAATGGGCGGTCTGATGAAACACACGCATCTGAAATCGTTCTTACAACAGCATATAAGGCAGCTCATGCAATATATTCTTACTTACGAAATGGATGGATTTGTCAATTGGCGAAGTGTAGATATTCTCTTTGGCAAATGCAAATGATGCCTCATAAAAATCAGTCGTTCATGACCGTTTGCATTGGCACCAGAATGCGTCTTGTATAGCCTCCTCCTCCTCCTTCCTCCGCACCCATTCTCTCCCGATGCGCTTGGCTGCCAGCAACACCCATTACACATCCGTCTTCAATAAGTAAACTGCGCTTGGCTTCATTAGCAGGGAAAATTAATGCTACAGAGACCAACTCACCGGTCTATAGACGGAGATTTAAGCATACCATGCGGTCGTAATGCTAACTGAAAAAATTCCAGCCTTCGCTAATTTGAGCTACAGTACAACACTTTTTGGAACAATTCCGACTTGACATAATATGACGCCTATGCAGGGTGGGATATCCTGAACGAGAAACTTTGCCCTACCCCTAACCCCCAAACTCCTCCCCTCCAAAAAACAGGGCCAAAACCAAGTTTACGCCTATGCCCCGAAACTATATCAACTCGCTTACACGCCTCTATCAGAACTCTTCATTATTTTAATGAAGCAAATGTATTCTCATCAACAGGGCGGACAAAACATTCCTCACACAAAATTCATGCTCTGAAAATAGTCCGAACTCCTCACCTATGTATAGGCCTACCTACAGACCGGTTTGGATATCCTTCACTGTGAAACATTTCAAGAGCAGCCTGATCGCATGCGTCCTTGAGTGCATGCCATTTCTTGAGTTGTTTTATCCACCTCCTCACTCTTTCTGGTCTCCATCAATTCGACCGCATACGATGAATCGTTCTGAGTGGGTTCGGATTACACCTCCCACACAATCCGTTTAGGAATCTCTCGACTTCTTTACCGTCTGGCAGAAATACGTATAAGATAGAAAAATACACGCTTGCCTCATGTCTCGCTGAATGCAGGTTGCCATGGTCAACGCACGCCTGGTTTGTTTTGTTGCTATGGTTACGGTAGGAGTGGCGGTTATTGGAATCACCTCCATCTCGTGGGGCATATATGAAGATCTTATTTTCTATATCTGTTGGCTTGTCTCTCACCTACAGCTCCGAGTATGTCTGTCTATCATAGTCTTCGTGTATGTATGTCTCTTTGGGTCTTCGGGTATGTCTATGTGTAGGTCTCTATGGAAGTTTGTGTATGTCTCTCTCTCTCTCTCTCTCTCTCTCTCTCTCTCTCTCTCTCTGGATCTTCCTGCATGTCTGTCTTCCTGGGTCTTCAATGTATGTCTAGGCGTCTCGTTGTCTCTTGTTCATTTGAAACACTCTCCCGTCTAATTCAGCCTGATTTCATTCCCTCGTTCCATTTGCAGTGGCATTTCGTCGTCTGAAATTAATGTGGCTACCATTTAGTCGCACTTTCAACCACCGTCGCTGGAGCCACTGCGACAGCTACAAAACACCGGGTTGCCTGGAAAATGTACATGTACCTACGACGCTTTAAACATAGGTGCATTCAGGGAGGGTCTAAACTGTCCTAATTCTGACACAGGTGGTATTATGCGCTGTTCAATTGACTTGTCTGTAGTGTGTGGTGTGTAGTCTGTAGTGTGTAGTATATATGTAGCAAGAATTTCTGATAGATTAAATCAAGTCAACTACACACGATTACATTATTCTAATACCTGAAAGTTTTTTTAAAATTCTTCACGTAGAATTTGACATCACTAAGTATTATTATGCATTACAGACATTTTAGACAGCCTATATGTACGTGTAATGCGCTCGTGAATAAGCCGGTGCCCTGCGCTTGGCATTCAAGTTTTCAATTACGATATAATTATTGGCTCATTTTCAATTTTCACATTTTGGAAAGCACTATATTATGCCGCTTCTCATCTTTATGTGGTCTGATAATTATAACAGGTAAACACGCATGTATAGAAATATTAATTATACTGATTAATGACTTAATCAAGATCTACGAGAATGCCTATATATAAATATATATATATATATTTATATATATATATTTATATATATATATAGTGAGCGATTCTAATTAATCGACTTGGCTAATGAGCCATTGTATGATTTTTCAACGGCTGATATTCGATTGTTGATTTAAGATCCAATTAGTACGACGTGTAATTAACACTGATAGGCCTATTGTTAAGGATATCTCCATGGTTACGTTTAATCTATGTATTGTATACGTGTATTTAAGAATGCATATATATGTATATATATTGTGTGTGTTTGTAGATTTGTGTGTGTGTAGGTGTGTGTGTGCTTACTTGTTATGTACATGTATGTATTTATAAAATGACATTGTTTGCATGTGTGCATGAGTTAAATGTACTTGCAGCAGACCCACTGTCATATGCAAATGTCATTGTGTCGCCTTGAATTAGAGGATTAAAGGAACCATTTTTTTTGAACTGCTGCACTGTTTTACCTTTCGACAACAATGATCATCGACCCCTCGGCGAAACACAATGCACTCTGCTAATGCTCGATGTTAGTGCGAAGACCCGACAATGAACTGTTCCCAGTCTATCATATAATCATATTGACATAAACATGCACACACGAATGCATGCATGTTTACATGCACGTACTAACATACATGTGCACGTCCGTACATGCATGCATGCATAGTTGCATACTTACATGCATTTATACAAATATACATGCATAAGAACAAACATACATACATACATACATACACACATACATACATACATACATACATACATACATACATACATATATACATACATACATTCATACATACACACATACATACATGCATACATACATATATACAGACATACTTACATACATACATGCATATCTGTTGTAAACAGAGGTTATGTGGACAATTATGGATGAACAACTTGTCCAAGGTCGCTATGCAGTTACTTGAGCTGGGTTCGAACCTGTGAACATTCTATTTCAAGACACCGAACATTCCATTTCTTTAGAATAGATAAATTTCTATGAAATTTCATCGAATTTTTTGCTAATTTCACAACTATATGTCCATCACATGATTCAGACTAATGATATTTCACATAGGGTCATCGGGTCAAGAGCACAATGATTGACATCATAACCTTAACAAAGGTCGAAGAAGCAAACTTTCGAACAGTTCCACGGCTCCTTCAGCGTTTCTCCGACAAAGCAGGTATAGCATCGACGCCGTGTAATTTATTTCAATCTATGCCAGAAGTTTGAGTTTGGCCCAGGTCGCCTCCTTTGGTTGTCGCATTCATCGGATCAAGTCAGATTCGAGTCCGTCAATAACTTTAAACAAATTATTATTTATCCCTATAATATGGGTTGGTTATTGGTTATTTCCAGTTTAATGACGTCGTGTGATAGCATAGATCATTAGCGTCACCCTCCTCCTTTACCAGGCTTGAGACTGGCAGAGTGCAAACAGTGGAGGAGTTTTAATAAGGGTTGTGCCGGAGTTTTTATATGGGTTGTGCGTGTATTGGAACAAGTCTTCTAACTAGATTTGATTATTATGGATTGTCTATTATCGAAGAAAACAATGAGCAGTTCGCTACATCCTTATTTGTTTTCATAACTTACAACTGACGTCTGCATAGTCATGGTGTGCGTAATTAGACAAACGAATCGAACTTTTTTCGATTACTTTTTGAAACCCAATTTTAGCGGCAAATAGGACTAAGGGTTTAATTAGTTCTTCAGCACCAGTTAACTGTTTTTCGTCCTAGCAAGGAATAGCCTAAAAAGTTACCCGTGCATAATTATATGCTGCACCAATTGAACGGCTTTGTTCTGGTTTTGTTTTTATCTTGGTAAAAGACACTGCATGCTGCTTAACCCTTTAACGACTAGCATTATTGATTATGTCTTATGTTTTACTACGCGCTGGTTGTTTACGGGTTATCTAACCTTTTTTTCTCTTAAATTCTTGCTTAGATGTGGTTCAGTTGGATGTTGAGAATTAAGGTCTGAGTGGGGTAGGCATACTACTGTAATATCGTTTGAAATTGTATTCTTTGCGGAAGCCGACTTATCATTCCTTTCTGGCAATAATCGATTTCTTTTTGCTTTGCTCAATCGAATCAGCTTTGAGCATTGTTTTCACGTTTTCACTTTTTCGCTTCATATGATGTTTCACTCATAATTTAGGATGTTTATTATAATTAATATGTGCAGTAAATATTAGCCTATAGAATCACCAAAAACGATCTGGCTGCGTACCGCTTATCCTAAAGTAGTAATCAAAATGAATATGATCTAATTGGTAATAGTCTTATATAATCTGGCTTGATTCTATCTGAGCTAACATGATCTAATATTATGTTCTATTCTAATCTGATATTTGCAAAGTTTCTTATATCATATCTGATCAAATAAAATCGACTCCAAAGCAATTATGCAAAACGATGGTTCGCCAAGGTCGATGGAGGTAGTTTTAAAAGATAATCTTGCGCCACTAAAGTCGATACACAAACTTACGAGTGAAGTATAGAAGCAGGTAAATTCAAACGTACCAGGAGCAATGAAGCGAAAAGGAAGAAGCGATTTCCTTATCTTGTGCCGAAACGTTTCAATTTCCTTCAAAGACTCCTTTTTTGAAGTGAGTCTCAGTGTCGAGTGGGGTTGTCTAAAACCGTCCCAATCCGTTGAGCAACCGGACCCTTCTCGCTGTCTCTCCTTTCACCGACAGAGATGCGCAGGAACTATCGACCGTTTAAATTGTTTCCAACCAACGGACGATTATCGATGTGCCTGCGTGGACCAAACACTCCTCCTTCCGTAGACGATATACGACAACGGACGTCAATGCTCTTCAGCTGCGCAGAACACCGCTTCGGCATCGACGCTCTCCTTCCCACTCAATTTCTATTGCACTAGTGTGTGACGCCTACACGTGGGGCTCTTTCAAAAAAAGAAAAGCACTCAGCCTTAAATTTCAGGTGCCGTATTTTTTTAGCTCCCTATAGAACCAACCGACGTCTATTTTCCGTTTGACATTGTTGTGTCTCCTTAAAGAAATTTCTTCTACGCGTCTCGGGCTTGTGGGCAGCTGGATTTTTAACTGGGAAGCTTACATACATAGGCATATTCTGCCATTCTATGAAAAATTATGTTTCTATAATCGAATATCACTTTAGTTCCATGAACTTAAAAGACTACCAAACGACATGCCTATCCTCGTGCTTCTTATACGATCATACGGACATAATGTATCATACATTGGATGCCACGGTGACCTTTGAGCTATTTAAGTGCTGGGTTACAATCATATTATATTACATAAAGTGGCTTCTGCTGGCATCATTGGATTTCTATAAATAATTAATCGAAATGAAACTGCACATAACGCCTGTGTTTCTGCATTTATTTAGCATAAGATAAAAAAATTATAAGGAAATCGCTTCTTGAAAGTTTCAATGACATACACATCAGTATGTAATATGTTCAAAGAGATATACCTGTAGGCTATGTATAGTGTACGTGTTGTATTGCATATATGTATATATCTCCATATGACATTATATATACATACATATATATTATGTATTTAACTATTTATGTATACTTGCATGCACATTATAAGATGTAGGTATCTATCTGCACATATAAGGTCTCTACGTTTGCTCCCATGTATCTATGTATGTATATATGTATGTATGTATGTATGCATGTATGTATGTATGTATGTATGTATGTATGTATGCATGTATGTATGTATGTATGTATATATGTATGTATGTATGCATGTATGTATGTATGTATGTATGTATGCATGTATGTATGTATGCATGTATGTATGTATGTATATATGTATGTATGTATGCATGTATGTATGTATGTATGTATGTATGCATGTATGTATGTATGCATGTATGTATGTATGTATGTATGTATGTATGTATGTATGCATGTATGTATGTATGCATGTATGTATGTATGTATGTATGTATGTATGTATGCATGCATGTATGTATGCATGCATGCATGCATGTATGTATGTATGTATGCATGTATGCATGTATGTATGTATGTATGTATGTATGCATGTATGCATGTATGTATGTATGTATGTATGCATGTATGCATGCATGCATTTATGTATCTATCGAAGCACTTAAATAGTGCCTCTTAGGAACTTTGCAGATGTGCTTCAATATGATTTAGCCACATGTTAGGAATGTCTTGTAATTTAATTTTGCAATAAAGCGTCGTCAGTTTGAAGCCGTCATCTGCAAGAGGCACTTAACATAAATGCCAAGCGAGCGCGATAATAGTCAACGCTATAATGTTGAAGACAAAAAGCGCAATAGAAAGTAGTGTGTAGGTGAGTGTGTATAATATATATATAGGTGTATATATATATATATATGTGTGTGTGTGAACAGGTGAGTGCGTGTGTATGTGTGTGTAGGTGTTTGTTGTGTGTGTGTGTGCGTGTGTTTGCACGTGTCGGCCTATGCGTAAGTGTATGCCGTATAGGCCTACGTGTGTTATGCGTGAGGGTGTCTACTGTATGTATATGTGACTCTTTGTGCACTGACATGTGTGTGTGTGTGGTGTAGACGTCATACGGTCTTACCATAAGAGGGACAATCCACCGATTCTGCGCCTTTCAGTGCTTGGGGTCAGAGTCTTTTTGTCTTGACGAATCGTCCATTTCCAATAATAACACAAACACGACAGAGGCAGTCTAAAGGATGAGCGTTGATCGAGACTATAGGGTCCAGATTACGCAGAGCATCGTCCTACGTATCGGTATTGATGCCCTTAGCTGAGTTACTGACCTGCCACTGTCCTATTATTGACCACGACTATGATTGTATGCATCGTAATATTTATAGAGCGCTTGTTTCATGATTCTCGATGGCGCTATATATTAGCTTGAACGTCACCCTCTCACTGCATTCATTATGTTCATGTAAAAATAGTACTACATCGGTTCTGGACTGAGAGGGCGCGAATAGGCTGCTAGCCCCATTCAATGGTTCTACACTATAGCCCCACTCAGTGGCCCTACTTAGTTGGCTCCCTTAATGAACCAAATACATGTAACTGAATCTCTTCTGTGACTTTTACTTGATATTGCCACTCAATATCCTCAATACTGAACTGGGCACACTACCACCTGATGATGATGATGATGATGATGATGATGATGATGATGATGAGTGCTCTGCCCGAAGGCATGTCCTTTTGGCTTTACGCCACCCGGGGATGAGATGAGTGAGGTGGTTTCCCGTTGTCTTCCTCACACACAATTATGGGTGAGCAACTTGTCTAAGGTCGCTACGCAGTGACTCTGGGTCGGTTCGAACCTGCGATCCTCCGAACGCAAGGCACCGAACATCCCACTTCGCCACCGCGCCCCATTTGTGCCTACTGCAAGTTATTATTATTTCAAATAATATCAGCGTTTCTAACCTGAACTTTTCAACTGACTTGGTTTATTATCCTTTAATTGTAAATTATGTATCTATCCTTTTCCAGTCAAAGCAGCTTTAGTCGCCTATAGACCTATTTCGGAGAGTGATGGATTCAGAGTGGCATGCTGGACGTAGGTTTTTCCTCTGTTAAAAATGTAAGAGCAAATATCATAACGTCTTAAGTCGCATAACAGTGCATTAATATTCAAATAAATTAGCACTGACGTTCAATGTATACGTCACTGTTTGTATTCATATAGGCAATAGGCGTGTGACTAGCTCCCCAAATCTAAGAGTTCCGCAAACGAACGAAAACATTATTAAATTCGACATAATAAAAATGTCATTTTAAAGTTTTGAACCGTCCACAATATAACATAGCCTATTATTTAGTTATTACAGCTTAGCATTCACAAAGCAGTATTTTATTTTATCGTAATTTATATTTTATTGTTAATCTGGACAAAAAAATTGACCCAGTTTTAGAATACATCGGTTGGATTGTATTGTATACATGCGGCATATAAACTGCTTCTCACGCATCTCTGTGTAAGAAATCGTGTGGATTACGTTTCGCTTCCTGAAGGTGGCTTATACATATATAATATAATATAAAAACGCACATATTACGTGCGTTTTTTAAGAATAAAATCATCTATCTACAATTCCATTCAAATAGCTTCCATAACTAGTCATAATCACAAAATCAGTTACACCCACAGTTTCCAGTTTAACATCGTGGGGTTTTTTCACACACGATAGGCGAAACACCACCAGAGTCTCAGCCTCAGTGTACGAGTTCAGAAGATCCCATGTTTTGCGCCTAGAGTCCAGTTAGCTGTAAATGCGTCTCTATATATTTTGAGGCAAGTGTAAATCACCAGAAATGCTCAATGCTACACAAGAGATGCGTCAGGCAGAAACAGAATAAACTCTGGCGCTATATCAATCAAAGTACACGAGCAGTGTCGACCAAAGCATGCAGCATCTCAGGTGCTGAAATCCAGAAGGTCTTCATACTTTATGTCTTTCACATACAAGGCCATTAATTTGTTCAATTAAAAAATGACTAATTTCGAATTCAAAACTTTCACGAACGCCCAGGCCCTCCGAGATAAATTCCGGGTCCCTATAGGCAAAGCAGTAACAGCAATCTGTACCTCTAGACAGTGCAGTCACAGGCCTCTAAATTAGCTTTAGGCTCTAAGAAAAAATTCAGTGCGGCCCGGACCGGACCCCTGATCACTGGGCCTTGGGCATCCCCTTAAAGTTAGCCTAAGCCCTACATCTCAGCGGGTCTGCTTTGGTCTATGGAAAAAAAATTAATAATTTTTTAATTCGTTACGCTTTTTTAAGTAATTCAATATCAAATTTGATAGGGATCTATAATGATATGATACAAGAGATAATAGCCTATTCAATTGGTGCTCTTGCCTTTTCAGCAGTTACCTGATACATACATACGTAATTCGATACAGGTCCTACGTTTCAGTTAACATTGCTTCCACTGTTTACAAAATCTCTTCAACTTGCTCATAGAAACACATGTATATATATATAACCATAACCATAACCATGTGTTTTATTGTACCAAACATGAGCATAAACAATTATCATTTTAGAACAGAAGAACAAAATTGGAAGGGTACAATCGTGATACAATATAAACCCTAAAGGGACCAACTGGTCCCGCTAGCAGGGCCACCCTTACTAAAAGTTCACGGCAGCAGGTTAAATAAACATAAGATAACATAAAGTAAACTAACTAAACTATTTCATTAAAAGAACAAGAGTGACATACATAAAAGTGCAGAAAATATCATCACACGAAATTAGAGAACAGGTAATCTTTAAGTCTAGATTTTAAAAAATAGTAGCTGCTAATCAATGTATATATATATATATATATATATATATATATATATATATATATATATATATATATATATATATATATATATATGGTCATCGGATATAGTTTTGCATGTAGTTGAGTGCTATAATCTCGCGAATAACATAGAAATGGAGATTGATCGAATTCTTGTATAGACTACATGTTTATATAACGAGTTCATACAGTGATGAAATGGGTCGTATACACTCGTAGATACGATATTTTGAGTTAATGTTTCAATATTTCGAGTCTCTAAGCTGCCTTTGACCATATGTAAACCAGCAAAAGATGAGGACTTTTCAGACGAAATCCTAACTTGTTTGAACCTGTCGAGTGCATTTCGCAGCCAACATAGAAGCAGTCGAACCTGCACATGCTAATGTCTCTAAGTACCATAACCTGCACAACAAATTGATCCTTCACTTATTTCCATAAGCAACATCTGAAAACAGTGAAGAGAGGACAGGTTGATCTCTTTAAAACCCACAGCAAGTAAGGAATTAAAAACAGAACGACTTAAACTGTAGACCTATTGGTGGCAAATTTATAAAGGCTCCTTAAAACGCTGTTTGAGGTCGAATGATCTGTCGGCTGACGTTCTTAACAGAGCCGTAGCAATTCATCAGCAAGACATCCTATGCATATATATATTATATGTATATCATATATATTACATATATATAAATAATCGTAGGCAATGTTCCCTTTAATTTTTCGAAGACCCGTGACCCAAAAAGATTTTTTTGCAAAATGTTCACACTTTTGTGCCCACTTCAAAGTTAAATGCGATGATAGTTAAGATCATCAGCCGCTATCTAGTCTATGGTGATAGGTTCTGATAACCTAAGAAAAATCTCTAAAACGCTAAATAAGGGAACGCATCGGCCAAGAAACAAAAGTTTGTGAAGTAAGGTAAGTCGAAGATTTAGGGCATAGGCCTACGTAGTTTCATAAAAAGAACTCGTGACATTTACTAAAAATGTGTATGCACACGAAATTCTTGTGTGCGCTGGCTCCAAGGCCCGTGCTCGCGCGCCCATGCACACAGCCTAGAAGGATCATTGTTCGTAGGCCTATAATTACACATTTAATATTTAAATATATAGGCACTATTGGTGTGATCATTTCGTTGCAAACGTTGCCACTCCTCTCACCTATATACTACTATTTGTTATTCTACTCCGATTACCACTCCTACTTCTATTATCAACCATTGTTAATTACTCATTATTTCTCTCTCAACATTCGGTAACCGTATCACCCGAGGTGTAACATATGCTCAGCAAAATTCTCTCACCCGAATGAACAACTGAACAAAAAATAATCGTCCAACACTCAAACTTTTTTTATAATCGCCTTAAAACTGTTCTTGTCAGCCGTGTCTCAGTAGTGGCCTTGAAGGGGCGTTGTATAAATCTTCGTAATAAACGACTGAACGAATGGATAAAATGGCTTTCAACCGACGCTCAGGGCAAGACCTTGACCGACCGATCAACCTTCGGTCTCCATTTTGTGTTAGAGTCGATGGTGCTCCGCAATATGTAGGTAGACAAAGCTACGCCACTCACGCACCATTTTCTTCTATAACCGCTTGAGATTTGATGGACTTTTATATTCAAATGAGTTCCACTACCTGTTCAGACGTTTGTACCGCTCTGGTGTCGAACTGAAATAAGCGAAAAGAGAAGGTCTTAGTGGGTTCTCATTCTTTCTCTTGCTCTTTCACTCTCTCTTCGAAGAGAATCGCTAGGGCTCGACTCAAGGCCGACGCGGAAAGGGATATTCCGAAGTCACAGTTAAATGAGGCTGTGTCAGAAAAAAAGATGGCTAGCGTCAACCCCTCATTATCCAGCCTTGAGACTGGCAATGCCAGAGTAAGGACAGTGAGGAGACATAGACAGAGGTCTCCTAGACAATACATCATCAGACCAGCAACGGCCTTTGTCATATAGCAGCCCATGTAGTCGTGCATATATGTGATGTATCGCATTCTCATCTGTAATACTCTGCCATCGCATACCACGTCTTTCATTTTCGTCATCATTGCTCAAGTGACGATAATGATGATGACGTGACGCAGACAATCTGCTATAGTTGTCGTCATCATTTTCGTAGCCGTAGATAAAGATGATAATAACGACGGCGACAACGACTCCAAAAATACGGTGACGTCAGTAGAGGTCATTGCTGGTGGTGCCATTGTAATTGATGTCATAGAAAACAAAGAGAACGCAAGATTTTTGACCACGCAGAAGTGACCAGACATGAAAAGTGTCTGCATTAAAAATGTATCGTTGCTTTCTAGTTTAGTCCTTGCTTATGTATGCGAAGACTCGTTAATTCTCCATCTACGCACAATACTCCAGTCAAAGGTTTCTGCACCCACCCACCCACCCCGCATCATGTGACCCAGAACCCACCATCCCATCGCTCAGGCACCTACAGATCCGCCCGCGTTTTTATCGGCAGAAAATTCAAACAACGCTTACTCGGTATTTGACTTGCCTTGAATTTTTGATTATTAGGCCTATAATGATCGTCGAAAGAATGCATTGGTCGACGTTCGGACTGCGAGTCCTGTCTCTAGCGCTTCACTGAATTATAGAAGACGAAACGCTTTGCTCGCACCGACTCGGGCGCGAATAACATCATGACCAAAGCCCTTCGGCAAGATTAAGCACAATCGGAAATAGAGGTCCATATGGAGTAACCGGACCGAGCTTTTATAGTTCAAAGCTCGTGGGATAATGCTTTGTGTTCTTATGACTGTCGGAGACCTCTGCTGTACGACTGGGATAATTAAATAATTATTAGAATATAATATTCGCGTCGGTGCATCGAGTCGGGTTCGTCAGGGTCGGTGGCCGTGGAGCAATATATATATATATATATATATATATATATATATATATATTCTGTATATATATATACAGAACGGGATAGAAGACGCAGACTGTGTGCTATTATTGTTGGTCCAGAGGGATTATAAACACCTGCGCAAATCTCTATTGGTCAGCAGCTCTTCTAAGTAAATGAACAAAATTGGGTTATCGTCTTTCATTTTCTATCGATATAACTTCTTTTAATCTATGCCTCACACTACGTCGTTTCCTAAAAGATTATGACGATTAGCCATTACGACAATCAGCATTACTGTCATTTCCATCGTCGTAATGATATTAATAATAATTATCTTTTAATTTCAAACTGATAAACAGCAATATGATTACAAGTATCGTATGAAAGAATGGTGACAAGTTATTACAGGAGTCGAACAAAACTGTTAGCAGCCATGCAAGGCTTCATGCCAATATTGATCTGATATAACCAACGCCATCGCATGGCCAAAGAAGGACAAGTCAACCCAGCACCGTCAAATTCAGTTGGCTTGGATGCTCTGTAATGCCACTTGAAAATGCCATGTCCAGCAACCATGCGAAGAAGTTTTGGGAAGTTTTGCTTTCTCTGAAAACGTATTTAATGTGTGGCAGCAGTTAATAGAAACGATCCAAAACCTTTGCAATGTTATTTTCTGGAACGCTCTGGTTCCCGATCTCCACACGGAATGAGGACAGTGCGGAGATCGGGAGCGATAAGCAGAGATACGAAGATTCGGTTGTACTCAGCGTTGGTGCTGCCCGTGGTACTATATGCAAGCGAAACCTGGAAAGCAACAATGAAGATATCAAAACAGCCGAACATATTACATAGGAAATGCCTACGATCCATCTTAGGCATCTCATGGAGGGACCACATCAGAAATCAGGAGGTGATGAGAATGGCGGGAACACAGGATCTTGAGCAAATCATCGCAGGAAGAAGAGGAAAGTAGGCGGGTCACATCCTTAGACTACCGAAAGAAAGAATTGAGAAGACGGCGATGGGCTGGGTAGAGGCAGACCGAGAAAAACCTGGATACGAACGTTCAGAGATTACCTGGGGCGGAAGGGACTGACCTGGGATAGGGCGGAGAGGGCAGCTGGTGACCGCGTGGAGTGGCGAAGACTTGTCGACCAATGCTCCGATCGGAACAGGAGTAACTAAGTCTAAGTAAGTCTGGACAGCTGCCACATGCAGAACTCTTTGAGAGCCGCGTGTGGCTCACGAGCCACGGGTTGGTGACCACTGGGCCTACGTACTGCAAAGCAGTGACCGTGTCGCTGCTTTACAATACGTACACTGGATTCATCATAATAATTATCTCTGTCCTTACTGGCTTCAGCAATTTCCTCAGCTGCTCAGATATATGCGAGAAAAGCCTCGTAACGTTGAAGACATCAGGAAATGTTGACCTCAACAGATGCGTGGACATAATTCCATGCGACAATCTCGCAAAACCCACAAAGGAGACGAAATACTGACGTTAATGCCATGTGACTGCCACCCCGCTGACACCCTCTGCCCTCACCAATGTCATCGTGCCACGTCTATCAGTCTCATTGATTATTTATTCACTGGACTCGTTCCCGTGTCTACCATCCTCATTCCTCAGTTTTCATTCTTTCCGTACATGCACCAGGTCAACCATTGTCATCTCCTGTTGTTCTCTGCACGCGCATAAGATGTTGCTCATTTCGATTTGTCATCCTCTGCAACCTGCCTCCGTTGCATCTCCATATCTGTCGTGACATCTCAGGGATTCTCTCTCTCTCTCTGTGTCTCTGTCTGTCTCTGTCTGTCTCTGTCTGTCTCTGTCTGTCTCTGTCTGTCTCTGTCTGTCTCTGTCTGTCTCTGTCTGTCTCTGTCTGTCTCTGTCTGTCTCTGTCTGTCTCTGTCTGTCTCTGTCTGTCTCTGTCTGTCTCTGTCTGTCTCTGTCTGTCTCTGTCTGTCTCTGTCTGTCTCTGTCTGTCTCTGTCTGTCTCTGTCTCTGTCTTTCTTTCTCTCTCTCTCTGTCACTCTGTCTCTCTGTCTCTTACTCTCTCTCTCTCTCTCTCTCTCTCTCTCTCTCTCTCTCTCTCTCTCTCTCTCTCTCTCTCTCTCTCTCTCTCTCACTCTCTATCTCTCTTTCTCACTCTCTCTGTCTCTCTGCCCAGTCTTTGTCTTTGATTCTTCTGCCGCTGTCTGTCTGTATGGATGACCCGGCCACCTTTGATAAAACATCGGCACCATGGAAACTCTAAATAGCTTTGCCGTCCACAAGGAACCTCTTCAGACCCTGCTCTTCTCGAACAATGCTAGAAGCAAAAAGCACATCATGGAAATCTTTCATGTTTGCAGCGTATTTACTAAACTCCACCCAACGCCTAACCACAAGACATTGTTCTCTTACCTGTTTAAGCCATGTAATACCACATGCCTTATGCGATTTCGAGTGCAGCTAAATTAGCACAGGAATTTGCCGTGACGTTTTAGACAAAGTAACAGGCTGTGCAAGTGTCATAGCATCATTGAGTCAGAGTCTGGCCACGACTTCTTGGATTTCTTTTATGTTGCACTCATATTATGATTTGTAAAATGTAATGACTATTTCAAAGTGTTAATTGCGCATTCTCATCGAGTCTATTTTAAAGAACACGGCACGTATGGTGTTAATAAAACCTGTTGAATCGCGTAACTTCTGAAAATGCCACCATATATTCAGTCATAATAACTAAGTGACCTATATGTGGCAAATTCTGGTCTAAACTTAAATGCCAACTAATATATGTACAGGTACACGTAGGCTTGCGTTGTCTGACTTACTGACTGAAGCGTTTCTTGCCTTGTTCATTACCCATGACTTAAAATTTTAGTTAAAAAATTTCCCGATATATGAAACGAGTCAGTCAGAAGTCTGCTGATCCAATGTTAGATGTGTCTAAAACTTGCAATTACTTAGTTGAAATTCATCTCTGAACTCAATAGATCGATAAATTCCCGACAAACACATATTTTCAGCAGCAAATTAACCCAGGCATCTAACTGACTTCAGCTTTCAACAATATAAAAAGCCAATAGCCCAATACATTGGCGCAAGTTGTGATACAATCTCATACAATCGAGATGAATAGTTCCGAATTATTTTATCTGAATTTTTGGCTCACTTTATCATTAAGCTGAAATAATGTTAATCATGAAACACAAAATAATTGTCTGTTTAGAATTTTGTGGAGACAGCTTTAGTGTGGGGATATGTTGAACATGACTTCATTCCGTCTCCACATAAAATATTTACATGTACCTCGACTTGCTTCAAGTTTGAGATAAAAAATTGGATGTTATAAAATCACATTGAATATTTCCAATCGGCTTTTGGGTCGCTCTGAAGTTCCAATTAAGTTGTCCACGGTTCGAGTCGGGTCGAACCGGATCGAGTCACGAATATCTGTACATTAGGTCTGATACGGAACAAGAGAAGGAATTGGAACAGAAGCAAGAGAAAGAAAGCGTGCACGGGCTGTAATAACAGTTGGAGCAAGCTAAGGAGTTGGAATGAAAATAGGTGTTTAAAAAGAGTCAGACTATGAGCAATGCCTGAAATGGTGGCAAGAGAAATAGTCGGTTTATAGGAATAGAAGCAATACTGGAAGTAGAAATAATTATGAGTACGAGTCTAAATAGGACCAGGAGTGGGAGTAGAAATAGGAGAAGAATACGTTCGGAGAGTGAGATTGAGATTGAGATGGGGCATCTGGACAGCAGTTAGGCTGACGTGTCAATCGCCGACGATAGTCAACAGCCAATCAGACGGGAACACGCACCCAGACCCTTATCTATCGATACACCATCGCAGACAGGCAGACAGACAGGCAGACAGACAGATAGACAGACAGATAGATAGGTAGACAGACAGACGTAGACAGTTCAGAGCCACTGCCTCGTGCAGCCGGAATATTATGCCAAGCTCCCTTGGGACAAGGAACTCGTTTTATTGAATAGGACGTTTCACGTCTCATGTGTTAATAACAATAAAGCGAAAGGCGAAGAGAAGCGAGACTGAGGCAGACAGAGACAAAGATACGGACTGAGAGACAAATAAAGGCAGAATGTAAGACAGAAGCTGGAAGCATTGTATTGGAAGACTGAGCCTCTTATGTCAAAAGCCGCAGCGTATAATTGGATCGGAAAGAGTGGACAGCGACTGGACGAGGAATAACTCTGGATGTGGAGGATGACTGTGTGCGGAAAGAACCTCTGATGGGAAGAAGAGGGAGACGGGGAGAACATGTGACGGGGAAGATGACTGAGAATGGAATGAACTTCTGAAGTGGTGGATGAGGGAGACGAGGCAAAACGCTTTATAGGAAGAGTGATTGGGATGGGAGAGAACGTCTGATGGAAGGATGACTGAAACGAACTCCCAATGGGGAAGATGAGGGGAGCGGGGAGAACTCTTTATGGGTAGAATGACCGAGACCATTCAAACGGACCACTCAAACCGTATGAGGCAATAGCGTCCCTGGAAGATCAGATCGCGAGGGACGACTGGTATCCAATTTAAAGTTAAAAATATGACGCCGCTAACAGCTCTCCAATCTCTCTCGGTCCAGCTTTTATCATTTGCGGCGACTACGTGCCATCCGAAGATCCGAGCCCTCTGCATATGTTAGCCCTTTGCTATGGAACGGTGACCGACACATTATTTGCCATCAACTTTCGCCAGTACAGTATTTTCGCCATCAAATTTTCGCCATCTCCTGTTTGTTTCCCTGCTATTTATTTTGTTATGGCTAGTTTCCTGATTAATAATTAATTATCTACGGATAAATATTATCGTCCTAGAATATTTTAAAGCATTACAGCGCATCCTCCCCTCGGTTGAGCAAAGCCTCCTTTATGTTCCACATGCACGCAACGTCACCAGGCAGAGCCGTGCCTTCTCGGGGGTGGCCCCTCGATCTGGAATGGTCTCCCCTTGACTCTCCACTCTTTTCATACAGCCCCCTCTCAGGCATTCCTCTCTCATCTTAGGACTACTCTATTTGGCGAAGAATTTATGTGGCGATGAATACTCTGCCATCACATACCACTCTTTCATTATCACATACCACTCTTTCAGTCATGACGACTGCTCAAGTTTCATTCGGCGAAACATCGATGGCTAAAAATTGGTGGCGAAAAATTTACCTAAAGCCTACAGAACAGCCTTCTTTCTGTGACTTGTGCTGCAATTTTATCTAGTAGCACAACTGCTTCTGCTCGTTCTCCTAAGACTTGTCTTTTCTCTAGGGGTTCATCTCACTGGGAGCGCCTCTGATTATAGGTTGTACTGTGAATAGAATAGAACGATGAGCATTTTCCATACATTAATAATAATACTGTAGATAATAATAATTATTACAACAATTAGAATGTAGCCCTGCAAAATGTAATTACCAATATAGTATTTTAATTTTTTGGCGTTCTTAGTTTTGTTCTTTCTCGAATTTATATAGTTGAATTTGTGCTACTCCTTATAAGTCAACTAGTATTGCATGTGCTTCTACTTAAATCATTACCGCTTAAATAATAGCTTATGGTTCAACTCTGTCGAGACGTGCCCTTTGTAGGCCCCTACTTGGCCCAGGTCGGGAGCGCCTTCGAGTAGGGATCTCGAGGTGCAAATTTTGAGTGATTAATTGATCCAGAACATTCAATGTTAATTTGCTTCATTCTGGTTGAGCAGTGTCACTGTTTCGGTAAATCTCTAGTTACCAGTTATAAGACAGTATTTTTCGATTATAGGCTACCTATAACCATAAACAAACCAGTTTGAAATTTACCTACATCTGGCAAATGTTATATATATGTAAACATATATATATACATATATATATGCATATATATATATATTGCCAATGTGAATGCAGATCCTATGCTATCAGATCAGTATAAATAAATTATACATTTTATGACACGTCTCTGCGCTGATCACTAATCCTATAGTGTTGAGCTACTGATAGAGTCTATGACAACGATGGTGGATATTGCTCCGTTATCCTGACCATCATCAGTCTCATAACTGGTGATGAACTGTGTTCGTTTAACCTGAGAAATCGTATTACTCGAGGGAATAATCTTGGCGGAATAAAGATATGAGTCTAATTAATATTATTTCTGTTTTTTTCGTAGGATTGAATTTCGGAATGGTGCTATCCTTGTAGAAATCGTTGTTGATTCTCCACTTGCTCGACGACTTGACCAATCAGAAATGCGATATTAATTGCAGCCTGCATATAGACCAGACCAGAGTTATCCTATAAAACATTATAGGCTATATACAAATTATACATACATGCATATATATATATATATTACATATATATATTATATATATATATATATATAGAGAGAGAGAGAGAGAGAGAGAGAGAGAGAGAGATGAACAGTGCAGAGAACAGAAATTGACCTTTGTAGAAATCATGGCTTAAAGTATGTTCAAATGATGCATGAATTGAACGTCATCAATGTTGACGTCTTATCTCATGAGTTAGGGGTCAACCATACAGGTATCGAAAACCGTTGACGTAATGTATCTTCTGTAGGCCTAAAGACCCTAGCTATAATCGTCAGTCACGAATTCTGGATATGACAATTGACTGCTAATTGTTAAAGGGCTACTTTGGAAAGTCACTTGCGGTAGGCCCACATCGAGAGTAAAATACTTATAGTGTGAACGACTAATTATGTCTAATGCCAGTGTAGCTGTCGTTTCTGCAGTTTAAAACTGCTGGACATTTGCTTTCAGTCAACTTAAAGTATGCCACGATTGAAAAAGAGGAAGACATCCAGTGGTTTTCCTGGCGTTAAACTCTTCCACTTGGATGATATCTGCTACTGCATATCTCACTATTTACGGATCCATTGAACGCCTTGAGTCGAGGAAGAAAGAATTGATAGACTTCCGAGTTGTAGTTCTTGGGTTCAGCATATCCAAGTCACTGCTGAAGGTGCTCGGAAGTATTGATGCGATGGAATTGGACGGTAACAGGGCAGTTCAGGATAATTGGATCGATCGAGCCAAGAGTGGACTGGTGGTGGACGCAAAGTCCGATTGACGCAGTCCTTTAACTGGACACGCGGTGAGACTCGAATCCACTTTCAGAATTCGTGCGGGAATTCGCGATCAGTGGATTGACAACTTGGAACTGACAAACGGCAAGGAACTGACTGTAGGCTAATTGTTGAAGACGACCTATCTCTTTCGAAGTACACCTATCGTCAGATCAAAGCAGTTCACGGATTCTACGGGAAGAGGAAGGACTTCGACAAGACAGCATTGACCAGCGACCAAGTCATCTGTCACCACGTGTCGCCCATTGTCCAGATGAAAGCCCTGAAGAACGAGACGGTTTTCGTGTATAGTTGTGTCGGATCTCTTTGAGTTTCAGTCCAAAACATGTCGTCTGGAGGAGTTTCCAAGTCTGGTACCACTCCCACGAAAATGACACTTGCTTCCACCCGTACGTTGATAGAATCCAACCGACGCTGTGGTATAAGGCGATGAATAAAATCTGGAGCATCCAGTTCCGTCTGGACTCAATGGTTCATCTACTTTGCCTAGATGGAGAGATTCTATACCATCTACAATAATCTGCCGACGCATGTCGGAGACCAGAATTCCTGCTTATCGATTAATCGTCGCGAAGTTGGACTTTACGTGCGCAGGAAAGGAAGAGAAGACTTTTGTAAACTGCTCAACCGATGGGACGAAAGTTTCGTTCGCTTCTAGAAGAACATTACCAAGCTGACCTAGGTAGGGAAGAAAGCTCTCGAAACAGATGCTTATGAAATATCCAATTCACAGCCGAGCATAGGCTTGAGAGGAAAGAAAGTTGATGAAATAGATGCCCATAAAAGACTAACTTCTCAACCGATTATAGCTAAATCAATGAAAGTCGCCAAGTTTGGGCTAGACAGGAAAGAAAGTTACCGAAATACATGCTCATAAAAGACCAGCTTCTCAACCAAGCAATTGTCCACAAAAGAAAGTCAACAAATTGGGGTGGAGAGGAATTAAAGTTGCAGAAAGATATAAACCATCCACTTATAATCTAAATATAAATCTCATATATAATACATAAGACAATGGCAGAACGAAAGGCAAAATGTCGCCTAGTAAGCTTATGCATGCCTAACGATATCTAGTTACGGACTATAGGATATCGAAGCCAAGATTTGATCGTCCGAACGTGAATTTGCCCCTAGTAATATTATTAATCAGAAACTTAGATTGACAGGAACGCGAAATGTCAAGTCTGGGTTATTTGAAGATAATTTTATCTAGTGTAGGTATATGAACTTTAGATATCAAAACAACTTATTTTCTTGGCACGACAGACAATTTGCAAAGCATTTCATTTTAGTGGACTGTTGAACATGCAGACTGAAAAACTTAGGGGGGCTGCGTGGGAGTGGTACCAGACCTGGACACTCCTCCAGACGACATGCTTCTAATTTCAAAGAAATTGCCAAGTTAGAAAGCACGTTGCTGCAAGGTTTTCAATTTGGCATCTGCTAGACGCTCATCCACAACATTGAATTGTCTACATATGGTTTAATAAGTGCTGCAGCACCTGCATGTATTATCAAAAAGGTGTTCCAATCTCTCCCTGATTTCATTATCTGCATTAGCGCATTCCATCCGTTGGCTTTTTTCCGTCTGCCTGGGATGGTCCGGTAGCGCTGACTGGTTTGCACTGGATTTCCATGTCACTCTTTCTCTGGCTGCGCGAATCTCTTCTCTAAGGGTGAGTGAGACTTAAAATAACTGACAGTTAGAAGCAGCATGTCAATTAACAGAGACTGTGATCACGTGACAGCGACTACATCCTACAACCAATCGTCTCTAATGGGTTCATTGACGGTTTACAACTGCAAGCATAGACCCTGAGATTGTGTCACAAGGTAAACAGCAAACTGTAATTCAGTTCAGAGTCGTCTGATGCCTCATCACTCATCGTCTGATGGTTTGAGCAAACAAGATTTCTTTGAACTTAAATAAAAACAATTATATCGTAAATTTGTTCAGTGTCGATTCTTAGATTGATGGCAAGTAGGCCCTACACCCCTACAGGATGCATCCAGCACTATCCATGTTCTTTGGCTTAGGGCCTATAATACACACAAATTATTATATATTTTTATATATGTGTATTTTATAGATAAAATATATATACAATGTTTATATATTTCCTATAGGCCTACCTGCATTTAACCTGGGCTGAGCATATTACAAGCACAATTATAGAAAAATTGCAAAATTATTAGCGCACTGTAACGTATCCGTGACTGCTTATATAAACGTAAATACACCTTATAGGGATTGTAGGCCTACATTACGCTCTAATTTTAATTCCATATTTCAGTATGAATATATTGGGGCTGTAGTTATACTTCTCGTCTAAATTCCTTAAAAATTCTTCAGACGCGCGCATTGCGCTTTGGTCATAGGCCTATTATGCTACCACGAATGGCCATCACTAAGCCTGCATTCGATGCATATGACCAAGATACTCTTAACATCAATGTCATCTGTCAGCTGTCGACGGGAATCCGTTCGTTGGCTCCACGTTTGTGCTTGGGCCCACCACTGATGACACTTTTCAGCTAACTGAGCAAAGTTTTACTAACTTATGCGCATTTTTTTCCAACATGTTACATTTAACATCATTTAGGCCACCGCAAAGAGCGCCTCTGAGTACATATCTTGAAGGGTGCTATATAAATACTTTATTACATTATATTACAGTACATTGAATATACATGAAATATATTTTGTCAAGAAAACATATCGGCTAGTTGGTATCCAATTAATGTATGCCTGTGCTGTTACCGCCAGTGGCGTCTAATTCCCCGCATGGATTATAGGAAGAATCCCACTCGGGTCAACTCAAATTATCGGAAATCAGTAACACCCTCTTAGTTAATGAAATTTATGCTCATGTAGGAGGCCCCTCCGAAATGCTGGCTGAAATAGGTTTTACATAGGTCCTACAACTAAAAGAGAAGCAAATGTGCGATGAAAGGACATGTTCCAACATCATCGCTCAGAAACCGACAATGATCAAAGCTCATAAATTGGGAAAGTCTGTAGGCTATAGGGCCTACACAAAGTATTTGACAATGCTGGTTCTGAGGTTATTTAGATCCAAAATGCACACAGTCACAAAGCATTGGAATGAGCTCTAAGTGCAGAAATGTTTAATTATTAGCATGTACATACACCAAGGTGAGATTGCATTCAAATGCGTTGTAACATTTAGAAAACGCAAATCCATAAAGTCACTGTTTTTAAATACCCGTTAAATTGTCTACGCCTGTAGACCGATTCCGCCTGCATCTTAATGTACAACATAGCCTATCTTCAAATTTTCGGCCGCCGGATAAAAAAATGTATCTGCCAACAACAGGCGGCGCCATCTATTGATTAGATAAACTCCCTAACTATACACGTCATAAGAAACACCTGCACTTGCGACGCCGACGTCATCTGTGGATTATAATCTATAATTGACGTAGGCAAAAAACATTAGTTCATAAATACTAACCTTGTAGCCCAGCTTCGCTTGGGTTTGAATTTTGAACTCAGCGGGTGCGCAGCGTCGCCCATGAAATTCACTTCGATCGCGTGTCTTCCATTCAGCGAGCGCTCTGAGTGAGGCGGGAGTCATATAATGACCGCAACTTAATTGTGCATTTAAATTGGCCTAACCTTCAGATGATGCGAATGCAAATGGTGGTTAACTTGCTATCATATCGAATATCTGTGTTATTTTCTTGATATGCTTTTACTTACATAGACAATATGCAATTTCTTTGAGTGACCCGTGTAGGGCCTATCATAACAAATGTACCTGATTTGCATATTAAATCAGAACACGACTTCGTATGACGTGTTGTACATGGTAGCATAAATTATTGAAATATCAGTCTTAGCAATTTGAAAATTAAAATGTTGAAATATCATAATCTTAAGTAAATCGTGTAATGAAAATAGTAACGCTCATTTGGAAATCGTAGATGAACGTTTCATGTCGCCATAGCTTTCTGTTTGTGAGCCTTTCTGGGAGCAAAAAAATGATTTTTCGCTTTAGGCCTATCGTTTAGATAGGCTAATGAGTGCACACTTTGCAAATCAGATGCATACGCTTATAATTTATAAGTTCATAATCCCTCAATAAGAGAATCTTGATAGAACTTAGCAGGTGTCGCTGCGAGCCGAGTGTTGTCGAATGTCGAGCCATTAATTACATGTATATGCCATATAGCTGCTGTACTTTAGTCCTTACATAAAGCTTGAAGGCTTTCGTTTTCACATCGAGGATCGTTGTTATAAATTAGGTTTATGCAATCAACCACTTCGCCCACTTTGTCTTTGCACAGCCGCAGAATAAATTATGGCCAAAAACAGCTGCCCAAGGAAAATAAATGGCTTTGCATCTACCAATGGACAGGATGTGGATCTGTCCGTCAATCCTCAATCATCACACTGATGTCATGAATTGGCGTCTGTCGATGGCTTAACTATTATGTGACATATTTAGTGTTTCCGAAAATAGCTGCTCTTTCACAGTACTACTGTTGATGACTGCAGCCTACTGACATATGCCATATATTATGCAAACGAAATCCATACTCTCTCTTAGTCTCGTATGAAACTGAGGTGCAACATCACTGTGTAAACGCCTGCTTGTTGAGAAGAAGCGAGGATTGTATTCTTCTTGTTCAACTGATCATCGCTAACTAGTAATTCCTGGAATAATGGTCTAATAAATAAAGCAACAACAATGCATGGTAGGACATGTTGATGAATATGTGCTGATGTATGAAAATTGCTTTAATTTTTGTAATAATTATTCATACCATCACAACAATATGCACATACAAGCCTATAAGTGATATTTCTAATAACCGCCAGGCTCAAATTACTGAGCTATTATTAAACCAAAACCCTCATTCGGGTTTTCCATCGCGTGATTTCTCATAATGTTCAAATAATTCACAGTTATTCTTACTAATTAAGGCTCCTGATATTTTAATCTTCCATTGGTGTCTTTTCACCCATCGCTGCATCTGGCCTTCCCAACGGCATTCTTTTCTCTCCAATCACGGCCTCCGTCTGGTTATTAAGTAAAACCTGGGGAAGATATGGAGTTTGCAGATAGTGAAAAATACGATGCCCAGTATTCCATAGGCTATTTTGTTGAATCTTCTATTTCAGGAGGACGAGGTGTTGCAAAACAGCGTCACCTAATAACGCTCATGTACATAGAGATTCGATGAATCGTCCCATACGAGTAACCGCGTCAAATGGCCTGAATGAGACAGCGAAAAACTCGAGGGGGGGCTTTCTAATCGTCTCTGTTGGCAGTACTAATTCATATCTGCTGGTCCAGTAGTATCTTGTTAATCCACTCAACAGAGGGTACGAGAGAGATGCCTAGTCTAATTACCTTGGTCATACATACCACTCTTTGACGGATTTCTTTTGAGCTTTACCGTTCAGTTTCAAATTCTTCAGTCTATACATCGCCCCATTTTCCTCTGAACCCCCGCAAGCTTCGTACAGTGTATAATCCCTGTTGTCCACTTTGTAAGAACCCTGATCCCTGCTGCGGTAGCGGTAAACACCGAAGGACAGAATGAGAAGGGTCAATAGCATTCCGGACGAGACCCCCACGATGATCGCAAGGTCTCTGCCGAGCATCTGACCCAGACCAAAACCATCCACTTCACTAGAGTCAGTCGTTGCGCCACGGCTCTCGAAGGACCTGGACACGTCTGTTGCAAGAGGAAGGACTTGGATGCTGTCCAGTGTGGTCGAACGACGAGAAGGCATCTCAGTGAAGTTCAGCGCATGCGTGGACGTTCTCTGACTACTTCCGCCGGAAGAAGACACAGCGTCCAGGGGTCTGTCCAGCAGAAGCGGAAGCGGTTCACTCCTGACTGAATTCCCGTCGACGTACTGAGGACGACGAGAGGAGGAATCGTCGGAGGATTCACCAGATGACGTCCAGGAACAGTTTCCGTCCTCATCGTCCTCCTCAGCGGCACACCGAACCCCTCTTCCGGATCCAACTGCTGCGAAGATGAACGGCGACTGCGCCAAAGGACGAGAGACATTCATTCGACTCGAAGAACTGAACAGAAAGATATGTTGACGAACATGTATAACACTTGTACTGTGAACCGTAAATACATACAAGACAATGCAATACAATACAGTCATCATTATCAATCGATCGATTGATCCATCAATCAATCAATCCATCAAGCTCAATACAGCGCCCCTTTATGATATCTACTCATGCAGAGGCGCGTATGCAGGCAGAGGTAGTTCAAAGACAGTTCCTGACGCTAGCCGTTATTTTGGCTGCGACGAGTACAATGAAACGATCTCCTTTGTCCTCTGTCACTTGTCAAGTCCAGTACTTCTCTTCCATGTCAGTCCAAGTGATGTAATAATATCCTCATTTATGCTGTCTACACATCGCAGTCTTATTAGTCTGTCTCTGTTTCTTTTCCCTTCACATCGCGAGTGTAGGGCATTGTGTGTGGGATCTTGCCAACTGGCAATCTCTTGGCGAGTAGTGTCCAAAACCATCGGAGTCTTCGTTGAAGGACGTTTTGTCTAGCAGAATTTCCTGAACGCCTAATTCTTGTCTAATATCGTCGTTTCTTATTTTGTGCGGTATTGAACGCCCTGCTATCGTCCGTAGTAAAATCATTACTGATGCATGAATAGTTCTTTTCTAATCTTGTTTTCGCAGTGACCAACATTCGATCGATCATCCGTATATGATAATCGCTCGTATCGTCGTCTTTTTTATCTTTGTTTTCTTTGTTAATTCTCTGCTTATTTATATCCTGTTCGTTATTCCAAATTCTTGGGAAGTGCATCCAATTTGCCTTTGTATGTTTCTTTTGTTGCGATACAGTATTCATGCAGAACTACAATGATAGAATTGCAGCGCATTGGAACCAACAGAAATCAGTACAATAGCGTAATAACAAAACACAACAAAGAGCAAAATAATAACGTAATAACAAACACAAAAAGTAATACAATGACGTAATAACAAAACACAATAGACAGCAATACATTAACGTAGTAACAATATACAATAGTAAGCAATACAATAGCGTAATAACAAAACACAACAGAAAGCAATATAGTATGCCATACCTTGTAATATAACTAAAAGCAATAAATATGCCGTACAAAATACAGCATGGAATATGTTAGATTGGGAGCTTACAATGCTTAACCTCCTCCGCGGAGTGTTTGCTTGAGCTGTCGTTTGTATCTGTCATGTGAGTATATCTTGTATTTAATGTTTAGGTCTATCTTTCTTTCGTGAATTGACGCTATATAAAATCTTATTGATTGATTGATATATATTACATGTATCTCTTCTGTTCAAAGCGCAACAAAAAGTATAATTTTTATTATTGTAGTAATCGTAATCGCCAAACTTCTAAAGCGTCACTCGAAGTTTGGTGCAGAGCACCAGCCAAATCACTAGTAAGCGCTGCGTCGAATCAGAGGGGTTGTCCAAGGAGTAGTCCATAGGAGGTTAATGTCTGGTTTACAGAGGGTCAGAAGGTCGAGGGTCAGAGTAGATGTTAAGACTGGAGACGTGTGAGATAGCGTTGGGAAGCGGATGATCGGATGAGTCAGAGTATGAGTTCATGTAAGCCTATAATTGTTGAAATGACAATCCAGTTATGAGTTGACAACAACTGTAGGAAATAGATAGATGAGCCTGAGACAGATGATGGTGGGTGATTGGCAACTGATGCAGATGGTGGAAGATGCTTGTTATCTGCCTTTTGAATTCCGCACATTTTCTATTCCTTCTTTACAATTGTTACAAAGAAGGAATAGAAAATATGCAGGGTGCAGGAAGCAGATAATATTTCAATGTTACGTTGACCAGGAACTTTGAACTTCGAATAACAGTCCATTGAATTCAACCATCAGTTCTAGATGAGAATCTGTTGACTGGGTTTCTCGTGTTTGCGGGATCTTGCCAATAGTGACTCTTTTTGTCAACTGTTATTCGAGTGTATTCGTGTTCGCCTGACTATTTGATCATTATTGATATTAACATCATGTAAATCAGCGCAGGAGGCGCCTCTGAGTAGGAATCTTGAAGGGGCGCCTATTAAATGTTTGTAATAATAATAATAATAATAATAATAATAATAATAGTAATAATAATAATAATAATAACAACAACAATAATAGCAATAATATTATCATCATCAGGGAAGCAAGAGAAAGGGGTCTGACACTAAATGTTGCAAAGTGTGAGGTCATTAATCCCCACGAAGTCGAACTGCCCCAACCATTGAACAGTTTCACCATTACATCCTCTCGTGATGCATACCTCCTTGGAGCACCTCTATCAGATGGCAGAGCTCTTTTTGCAGCTCTCGAGATGCGCTATGCAGAGCTTTCACTTGGCATTTCTCGATTGCCGTCAATTGCTAAACACGACGCTCTAATTTTGTTTCGCAGCTCTCTCAGTTCACCTACTCTCCTCCATACCCTTCGCTGTTTTCCATGCGTGGGAAGGCCACTACTGCTCCAGTTTGACCAGATAATGCGCAGCGATCTAGTAAATATCCTTAATCTGGCCATTGCTGATACTAACTGGGTTCAAGCTACTTTACCCATAAGAGATGGAGGTCTTGGCATCCGTCGTGTGTCCTCGTTGGCATTATCTGCCTTTCTGGCTCCAGCCGCAGGCACCGCTTCTTTGCAGGCCTCCATATTGTCCAACTGTGATGCGCCTCAGGATCGCTCTCTTGCAAGGGCTCATGAAAAATGGCTGTCTGAGTCGAATTGTCCACTTCCTGAAGAAAGTCTGTCCCATAAGCAATTTGCCTGGGATCGCCCTCTCATTCTGAAAGACCTCGTAGCTTTGGAGGCCTTCGTAATAACTGATTACCACCAGACCAGGCTGAGAGCAGTCGCCTCCCCACATGCAGGTGATTGCTCCTAGCGCTCCCCATAAGCGCTTGCGGACTGAGGCTGAATGACGAGGCAGTCCGTATTGCGACAGGCCTGCGTCTTGGGGTCGAGCTATGTGCTCCTCATGAGTGCCCTTGCGGAGCAATGGTCCAAGGTTCACATGACATGTCATGCAGCCTTGGACCGGGTCGCACTGCCAGACACGCCATGCTAGACGATATTGTTTGGCGCGGTCTGATCAAAGTTGGTTTCCCGGCCACAAAGGAACCTTGTGGACTTGCTAGGTCTGATGGGAGACGTCCGGATGGTGTGACCCTAATTCCTTTGGACGGTGGCAAATGCCTTGCCTGGGATGCCACAGTCCTAGACACCCTAGCAGAGTCATACCGCACCAGATCAACTGAGGATGCAGGTGCTGCTGCGGAGATCGCAGCAGATAGAAAAACATCAAAATACACAGCTATTTTGTCATCATACTGATTTGTGCCATTGGCCTTCGAGACTCTGGGTCCTGTCAACCGGGATGGCCTAGCACTGATCAATCATAATAATAATATGATACATTGCAAAAATGTATTGCTACAAATGCAATGCAACCAAACGCTCATCATGACTTGTGACTGGTTCGTGATGGACTTTGCTCGTCTGTCTCATTGGACTCTAACATCTCTTCGAGGGCCACGCTATGCGATGGATCTCTTCAGGAAAGAATATATGAGTCTGCAAAGTTCTTCACTTCCAGATTAATTGAAGCGCTTCAATGTATAACATTAATCGAATGTATATTTGGGGTAAGATATGGTCTTAGCGCCGCTAATTACTCTACGTGTGCTTGACGTCAGACATATAGGCTTTTATATGATTTAAGCATCGGTTATTATTCTTTGCGTTTGCTTGATGTCAGGCTACATACGCATGTGTTATTCTTCTCATGAATTCAGCTTCTTCTTAACCAGAGGTCTTCTCGTCACATTCAACTTCTATTTATGTGTGATTATTTTCATCACAACCAGCTTCTACTTCGGCATGATTCTTTTCACCACATCCAGCTTCTTCTTAAGCAGGAGCTTTTCATCACATCCAGCTTCTTCTTAAGCAGGAGCTTTTCATCACATCCAGCTTCTTCTTAAGCAGGAGCTTTTCATCACATCCAGCTTCTTCTTAAGCAGGAGCTTTTCATCACATCCAGCTTCTTCTTAAGCAAGAGGAGTTCATCACATCCAGCTTCTTCTGAAGCAGGAGCTTTTTATCACATCCAGCTTCTACTTCGGCATGATTCTTTTCATCACATCCAGCTTGTATAGGCCTATTCATAAACTAACTTCTAGTGTAGTGTTTATGTTGACCGTTCAATATACATCAATAAAAAATGACCGAAGCTAAAACCATATTATTTTGTATGTACCGTGTTGATGCTAACTTTTCAATGTACATTGATAAATAGGCCTAATTACCGACGCTAAAACCATATCTTACCATATTTGGCAATAAATGTTACTATCTGGTGTGTAGTAGTAACATATTCAGTTGACACTTAACCTGTTTGCCAGTGCTAGGAAAGGATTCTCCCTCTGACGAGAAGCATCACTAGCAACAGATGGGTTCACGTGACGATGACGTCCACCTCTTGTACGATTCTATAAATAATATATATATATATAATTACATAATATCAATCAATCAATCAATCAATAAAAGTTTTTGGCTATCAAAGACATGAAAACTTTCTGACAAAGATAATTTGCAATTGCACCAGACACCCAATTAAGGACGGAAGCTTATCGCAAGTTAGGGCCACCTAGGAAATTACGTACAGGTCTAGAGTAGTTGAGTATAGTGGCCAATGGGTGAAAATGAGATGGAGGAACAAAGCTTAACTAATCTTAAATAACGAATATACTAACATTAAACGAGGAAGGGCAAATTATAAATTAACAAGAATTATGATAGGTAGCTAACAAGAGCCAGCAAGTGAAGTAGGTGAAGCAGGTTATAACTAAGTAATAGTTACAAATATTAAAATTCACCTGATCTAATATCGCAGTAATAGTAAAAATGTTATATATATACGTATATAACTATATATATACATATGATAAGTAGATATGCTATGCATAGCATATCAAAACAAAACGAGAAATACAACGACACATGATCAGATTTCACACAAATACTAAGTTGGGAGACACAAGGAGGACCGAAAGGGACCTGAGTCCCGTTGGGCAGGGTCACCCATGGACCAGTAGGCTACTGTTGGGTTGAGGTCGGTATCATAATGATCAGAATTGGGAGTGGTTTAAATATTAGACAGTTTTAAGTATAAGCAAGACAAAGCGCAATTAGAGGGAAACACGGGATAGATCATTTATAGAAAGTAAAATAATAGTGGCAGCAGATGGATCTTTGATTGTTTAGTATTGCTTTTAACCTGTTGCTGTCTATTATATTAGTATACTGATAATTTTTGAACAAAAGGAACGGTAATTTTCCAGTTTTTTTACATAAGAAGTTTATGATCTACGGAATTGAGCGCTTTTGAAAGAGCGAGGGATATCAGTATACAGAATAGTCATTGTTTTCAATGGCGATATTTCATCTTAGATATCAAATGGATACATGGCAGATGGTATATGTAGTCTATACACAATAATCGATGCTCATGAATGTATTGGTACATTTTATATTTACATTGAAAGTACCTTTCTCTGTCTCACTGTTTGTCTCTCTGTCAATCTGTCTGTATATCTGTCTTTCTCTCTCCCGCTTTCTCTTTCTCTCTCGCTCTTTCTTTCTTACTCTCTCTCTCTCACTGTAGGTTTTAATGGATTCCCTGCACGGGGAGAGACGTATTCATAAAGATGTTCACCACTCCCAGTCATCCCGCGGAACGTTCCAGTGGAAAACATGAACTCATTCCTCGTGATCTTATCGTTGCTTTCCTTCCCTGTCGCAGTCTCACATGCTAGAACCCAAATTGATCCTCTGACTAATGCCGCGAAGAAAGCGGTTCTGCTCTCTCTACCGTCCCTTAGTCGGGCGCGAACGGTCTATCAAAGGCTCGCTACAGCAGAGAACGGTTACAACGTTAACCTATAGCTTCCATGTAAATGAAATACTTGACATGGCAGCTGACAGTCATTCTGACATGGCAGTCGACATTAACTCTGACATGGCAGCTGACAATATTCCTGACAGGGCAGCTGCTATTTATTCCGACATGGCAACTGATTAGTTTTCTATCAAATGGACATTATTTTACCGACTTGTTTTGACTTGTAGGATGGAAACCTGGAGTTCGGACGCCTTGACCGATGATGCGAATGGTCTGGATCCCTACAGACAGATACAAAAGCACGCTCAAAATATTGTCCATCTTGATAGCACTATATTAAACATAGAGAGAATGGACGAAAATAATTAAGCATTCGCGTATTTTCAGCGTGTGTATTGCCATTTTGGATCCATTTATCAATCAATCGCTTTATAAATACGTGTTTCAACGGTTCCTAAATGCCTCTACTACCAATACGCATACATTAGCAAACGTTTGCTGAAATGCTAAGATTTGTGTGAATACCTGAAAAACTGTAAATTTTTTCAGCTTTAAACAATTTTTATCGAAATTATGAACTTAAGAATGCACAACATTGTCAATGAATCGATTAGTGATTATTCCATGTTCAGACAGGGAATCAGTTTATAATCTTTTCGACAACACAGAGATGAATTCAAACATTTCTTAAGCCAGTTCATCCAGTATTGCAGCGTTTCTATAGAAACTAAGGATACACGTGAAGACTGCAACCATGGTGCACATTTACAACCGCCTGTGAATAAGCTGGTTCCCGCGACTTCGCTTTTGCGGGCGCTGTAGAAATGTTGAGATTACGATTACATTGGTTCTCAGTTTCTGGTTAATGTTGAGATTACGATTACATTGGTTCTCAGTTTCTGGTTAATGTTGAGATTACGATTACATTGGTTCTCAGTTTCTGGTTTTACTTCTGTTACACCTATGATGATACACTAGCTTTTAGCTGTGCTGATAATCACAAAAGGCGCAATATATAAATATGGTTATTTTGAGTGGCATGATATTGGGTAGCACTGTGACAGACACCGAATTGTATTCATTTTTCACTCCTTTGATCTGATTCAAATTTCGGTGCTTTTGCTTGTAAGTTGTACTGACAAAATAATCGTTGTCATAGAGTGCACACGAGTAGCCACACAGTCACCTCGAATTGGCGCTATATAAATTCCCTAATGAATGAATAGCAGTACAACAGCCCATAGGCATAGGTGGTTCCGCTGTTGGATCGTCGATTGTCATGTTTGCGCTTCACCTGAAATAATCATAAATGCCCAAAGATCGAATACCTCGAAGACCAACGGTGACCAACAGTGTACATCTCGTACACTAAATAAGTGACCCTTTTACTTACATTACAGTCAGTTACGCTGCTCCCCTTCTGACCACTTTACGTTTCTTTACCTTACATTGAGTGCTTTACCATACAAAATTGTGCATTTCACTTATGTGCCGGCTTTACAGCTCGATATTGTCTGCAATGTACAGTATAATTTCTTAGTGATTAGTACTAGACAGCTACACACTATCTCACTCTAAAACCTGGAATTTACTGACCAGTCCCAGATGGAGATAGAGACATAGAGACAGTGGAGCTTGACAGTTGAAGGCAGTCTAACGTTGGTCAAAATAAATAAAGGTGACTATTTAAAATAGGGCACAAAGAGACATACATACATACAGACAGGTTTCTCTGACCTTGAAAGGCTTCTAAGTGTTCTGACTTCGAGTTCGACGTCTCCGTCGATGACAATCCTCGGATCCGTGTCAGCCGCAAGGTCAAGGACACGAATTCCGTTCACGACGAGGCCTAGAGTCAGATTAGAAAATCAATTTCCGTTAATACCAATGATATTATAGTTGCATTATTCCTGATATACTTATTCTAGTGAAAGTTCCAGCAGCTAAGAACAATGGGTGGAGTTGAAGCAAGAATTAACTTCACCGAGAAATATTGATAATTATTGTTATATAATTATTATTATATCAGAACTAATTGCAGAACTCAATCTCAGCCGTCAGATCAATGTTCTTTATCAATAGCTGGAGTTCACGACCGTGTTAATTAGTAAGAGCATTGTTATGGCGCCGTGTGCACGTTCAATCCAAGTTTTTTAGAATTCTAAATTTTCAGGAAATTTCTAGAATTCTTCATTAATTCCCCTTACGATTTTATATTTTAATTGAAATCAAAACGAAAATTGACTGCGTTTGTAAAAAATCGGATACGAAGGGCATTGCGTGGGAAGAAGAGTTATCCAACCGGAAATGACTCCTTGGAATATCCTCGTCAGATGGTTGTTTAAGTCCATTCGACCTCCGATCATTATCTTCATCTGATGGTTAAACGTCGTCAACTGGTTCCCTGCAGCAAATAGTGACTATATGTATGTATTGTGTTAATGTATGTATGTACGTATGTATGTATATATGTATGTATGTATGTATTTATGTATGTATATATGTATGTATGTATGTATGTATGTATATATGTATGTATGTATTTATGTATGTATTTATGTATGTATGTATGTATGTATGTATGTATGTATTTATGTATATATGTATGTACGTATGTATGTATGTATGTATGTATGTATTTATGTATGTATGTATGTATCTATGTATGTACGTGTGTATGTATTTATGTATGTATGTATGTATGTATGTATGTATATATGTATGTATGTATGTATGTATGTATGTATGTATGTATGTATGTATGTATGATTGTATAAATATATATATATGTACGTATGTCTGTCTGTTTTTCTCTGTATCCTCAATGTCTATCTGTCTGTAGATCTGCCTATTCTCAGAAAACCAGAAAAACAGGCAAATACATCGTACTGCTAAGTCTGTCTGCCTGTTATTATGTCTGTCTGTCAGTCTATCTATTTGTATGTCCTTCTGTGTCTACGTGTTCCTTCGAATATTGTTGTGTCTGCTTCTGCGCCATCTGTTGAGGTTGGCCACTGTGTTTATCTTCAGCTAACGATCATAGAATGAATTCGTCTCTGACTTCGATCGTATACTTTATGCCATCCAATCAAATCTCATTCCTAATAAATCTCTACCTTATGAATTCGTCTGCTACAAGCTGCGCAAGAGAAGTCGTCGTCACAGAGAATAACAGCTCCAACGACAGACAAACAGACAAACAGACAGACAGACAGACGGACGGACGGACGGACGGACAGGCACACAGACTTGGCAGGGAGGCAGCAAGACTCGGGGGCAGACAGATTGTCAATCAATTAATCAGTCAGTGACGCAGCCAGTCTGCCTTTTTCTAGATAGCCTTCTGTCGGTGGTGTTCATTATAACTGCCTGACTTTCAGTCTGTGTGTCACTCTGTCACTGTCCGTCCGCCTCTATTTTATCTGTGTGTTCGTCTTTCCATCCGTTTGCCCATCCACCCGTTAGTATGTACGTCCGCTTGTCTCTCTATCTGTGGGTCAGTCTACCTGTCTGTGTATTCGTGTCGCTTGAGGCACTGCAGTAGAGG